>JAPMOR010057291.1:122297-248378 GCA_026543865.1 Argiope aurantia
TATACGAAACATATATTTCTACAATACAAATATACTACTGTTGCACGCATAAATATGCTGCATTGAATTTTAAGTTTTGTCATACTATAGCAATAAACTAGAATTTATTTGATAGTCTTATAAATTCATTGATTGGAAAATAAATATTGTATTGGAAAATAAACGCATAAGTTATTATGCATCGTAAGTTAAACGAGCAATCAGGATTGAAGTTCATCATTAATGTAGTAATTTGATTAATCTGTAAAGGTATGCGGCATTTGATACGAGATTTTCAAGCTCGGGATATAAAGACCAGAAATTTGAGATCTGGTTCAACCTAATGTATCTGGAACTATTATAAGTTGAATTGGTCTTAACTTTGGTAAGTATAGAGTTTGAAGTACTCATTATCTGATCATGGCTGAAGATCAAGATTTCTGAACCAAAATAGCTCTCGAATAAATACTGTTAATATACGTCTATTAACTGTCCATCATAAAATTATATTCCTGTATTTAGATTCTTTAGTCACTACAAGTAATGTTTTAGGAGAACTGAAAAGTATCTACTTACCAATGCAGAATCCAAATAATGCTCCATATGATAGAAGAAAAGCAATCGAATTAAAACAGGTACTCAAAGCAGTTGCCAGTCCACCTATCACCAGAGCACAATTGTTTATGGTTAACGCATTCAGTGACGGTCTATCTGATATCCAGCCACAAAATACTCTGCCTACTGTATTGGTCAGACCAATCACAGGAAGTATGTAAGTCGCCTCTTCCATAGTTATCCCTTGTTGGACAGCTCTATCTACCACAAACATGAAAGGTATGAAAAATCCAGCAAGCGTGAGGAAACCACCTGCTCCCAGAAGCAAGAATGTCGGGCTTCTTAAAAGAGATATGTCCAGCATTTGTCTGAAAGTATCTCTCATCGCTGGAGACAGACAGCCACTGTCTTCAGGGATAGGCTCTTGGGGAATTTTGGTGACACTGGCTGCGTACAAACTCAGATCATTGTTGGATTTTTTGAACTGAGGCAAATGCAGAAGACTTGCGCTGTAGAGAATATCTTGGCGATAAAAAGGACGGGATAGTTCACTGCGGGATCTGCTGCTGCGCGGTTTCCGTGGCCTGTTAGAATCTGTGGAACATATAGACTGAGAATGGTTTTTATTCATAATGGGTGGATGAGGTGGTTGTTGGAGGAAGGCATATCTTTCTTCCTCATCAGCTTCGACAACGTCACTATAGGATGGAGGAGGACTATTGTTGTCGGAAGATATCAAAGGACTTGAACCAAGTTTCTTTATCACACAATTAATCTGAAAAATTACAGATAATTATTTAAACTTTAGTAAATATATTCATATAAATTTTAAAAATGAGCATTTTAGAACATTACTGAGACAAAAAGTTAACACGAAAAGAAGCAAAATAACAGTTAAGAAATAATAATAATATTTGATGTCTTGTTCAAATATAAAGTGAAAGTACCTGGAAAAACCCAGATTAGCTAGGCAGTGTTTTTTTTATTTTGTAAAATCGTAAATAAAATCATATTTAAAGTTTAATGTCTTAGTGAAATCTAACTGAAATGCAAACGCAGATCGAACACGAGAAAAATGTATGGGGGTCCGAAGCCCTCAACACTATCTTATCTCTGATATGCTTATGTAGGCCATGTAGAGCCAGCCACATGTCAATATTTAGTTATAATTTTTTTGTTGTTGTGTAAACTCACGATTTTTCAGGAAAGACACTTACATAGATAAACTTAAAAAATAGTGCCTTATCTAAATATAAAATTTGATCTAAATTGTTAGAGCCACTTCCGACATACACGAAATAAATTTTTATATATACAAGAATTGCTCTTTTAATGTTATAAGATAATATTATTAAGTCGTAGCAGTCAATTAATACAATTTATATATTTTGATGAAAAATTCTTTTCATATTCCACAGATTCCCCCCCCCCCCCCTTCCAGTTTTACAAAGCGCCCGTATGAAGAACTCATTTCTTGACTTCCATAAAGTTACTCTGTGAGAATACCTTAAATATATAAATTATTACAAATAACATTTTGAGATAAGGCTATATTTTTTTCCCTTCAAAATATTACATGAAACATTCTAATACTGCATCATCCAAAATTATTATTTTATAAGTAGTCTGTAAAGAAACGGATTGGTACAGATTTAATTTTGAAACAAACCATATATACTTGGCTACAGTTTTCAATAGCGAACCAGAAATTCATGAAGAGATGACTAGCTACTTACTGCATTCCTGCGGCCACTTACAGCTCATAGTAAAATTTTTTTGCTTAATTAATTAATTTTAATCAATTAACTAATTACTTTAGCAATTGACCATCACAAAAGTTGATTTAATGCTTAATAATTATCGTAGATATTAAAAGCAAGTTAATGTTTTTCTTGTAAGATATATTTCAACTCTGCTAATTTAGCTTTGTTTTGATCGAATTATACAGTTTTTTATTGTTACGTATAATAAGATAATTTAGAAATAATAAAATTGAAGAAAAGAACAGTCAACAAAGTTGATGTATAAGCTGGGTTCCAATAACAATAAGGCTCTTAAGGCGTTTTTGCTATCCGAAATCTAATTATATGCTTACAATGCTTTGCTAGTCTCATTTGCTAGTAAAATTCAGTAAAAGATTATGCTATTACATTGATTAGCAATCAAAATTAGTAATTACGTTCTCAGTCTAGTGATCAAATTAGACAGAGATCATAATTACTGAGTTAAAATTAATAATTATGATCTCCTAATCTAATTATATGCTTATAATGCTTTGTTGATCGCATTTGCTGGTTAAATTCTTTAAAAGACGATGTAATTACTTTGATTAGCAATTAAAATTAGTAATGAAGATCTCAGTAAAGATCTTTGAATAATGAACTTGAATTATATGAGTTTTAAGTTCACAGTATTCATGCAAGCTAGTGTCCCTGTAACCTAGCTGTGGAGTTACTAAGGATTAATAAAAAAGATTTAAAAAATACCCTACTTCTACTCTTAGTAAAAACATTCTCAAGTAAGTATAAGCAAGCACTTTTGTGTCTGAAAAGTTGTTATTCGAAAGCATTTATTACAAAATATGAATATTTAGTTTCAGAGTTATCGTAATCAGATTCTGTAGTTTAATGTTAAAAACATTTAAAATAAACATGGGCGTTCCGCTTCGAACACTTAAACGAATTGCGCCTTAAAAATGTATCTAATCAACAAGTGCCCCTGAGTACTTGTTTTAACATTAAGCAACTTTCGATTCTTATTTTTCGAGCAATGACTTCATTATGTAACAACTGAAGCAATTTGAAGGCCGATTATTTTAGGTACCGAGAGAAAAATATGTTTACAATTTCATTGCTGTCTCCAGTAGAGGTCAACCAGAATCGTCATATTATAATAAATGATGGAATAAATTCCCCCAGAGTCATTTCAAAAATTATATATTTTGTTTATAGTTTCGTAAAATGTTTCTTTGAAAGAAAGATGAGCATAAGGTAAAAAACCAGACACTTTGCTTGGCTTAACCGAAAATGTTCCAATTTTTATTTAATTGTTCCGGATTGAGAAAATATCGTAAATACTCCTGTTTCTTCCACAACTATAATCATTTCATATTAAAAAACTTAATAAGATGAACTAGATTTAATTACACAATTACATTCTAAATAATTCTTCTATTCAAACTTAAGCAAGATATGCCACTATAGCAATTCAGTATCATTAACTCTTCAGAACCATTATGTGCATACTTATTCTATCATATGAATCAGCTTGAAAATTATTGAACTTCTCGAAACTAACCAGGATAATATGGATTTTGACTGTTAGTTCCGGTTGACCCCAGAAAACGAGCTACGAATGGGCAGTTTATAATTTAGCATCTAGAGTTTAAACGCAGAAAACATAATAGCATCTGTATAAGGTGCCTTCTCTGTGACATAAAATATTTATCTCCTTCCTATTTCCATCATTCCATCGCCTTCTACAATATGGGATTTGGAAATTAGTTTAACTATGTCAAATTAATATTAAAAAAAGACAATTCAAAACATTGCAGAATCGGTTATTTGTCTTTATATCTGAACAAACTATTCCAATATTTTATAGGATTTCAGACTATAGTTAAAGGAAACCTATAAAAATGTTCAAATAAAGTGATAAAGATATGGTTTCTGGGTGCTTACTTATTTTCACTTTTTTTAAAATTACTTACTTAATTATAATAATCAAATATTTAATTTTTCTGTATGCTTAGATTTTTATTTTAATTTTCGAATTTCTTCCTCTGTCCTTTCCCTTTAACAAACATTCCGCGTTTCGTATAAGGACGTTACAGATTTAAGTATAAAAGAAAGAAAGAAAGTACTAACAAACATTAGATTTATGAAGAATCGTTTTTTTAATAGATACAGATACGTTTTTATACAAAGGCAGTTGTGTTAAAACAATTAACGGCATATTTATGAAAATTGGATTTAAAAAAATGTAATGTGAAGAATAATCAGAGTTGAGCAAAGCAATACCGATAGGAATAGTATGGCTATATTATTTTGAAGGAAAAAGTAAGTTAACCTTGCTGTTAAAGAGGTGCCATTTTCAATAAATTTTTTTTGTAGATGTAGCATTCAAAGTTTTTTAGCATTCAAAGTTCTTATTTAATACTCAAATAAAACCATTTTAATATGAAAAAAATTAACTGCTCCCTTATTTGAATTTTACACTTTAAAAAATCTCTTTCTCCCTTTTTAAAAAAAAATCTTCACTATTTTTTAAAATATTAATATTTATGGTTTGAAATGTTTTTTTTATTATAAAAGTTGAAATATATATACAAGTCTACGCATAAGTTTCCAGATAATCTTAATAAAAAAAATCCAATATAAAATTTTAGCTATTATACATTGTAAAAAATGATAAAATGTAACAGTTTCTTTTTTTGATTTCTGGTGTGTAGAAAATACTAAACATTCGAATGCTTATAGCATGTATAGTTTCATTATTTGCATAATGATAAACATGCACAAACATGCACATGATAACATGCACAAACAAGTGACAATTTATAGCTCAAATAGAAAAAAAAAATTTAACACGAAATTTAGATAAAACTAAACTGAAGAAAAAAAAGGAATTTTTTAAATTGTGAATATATTTTATTTATCATCGTAAATAAAATTCTAGGTAATTTTAGAAATATTAAAAACATAGCTTTAAAATTTTGTCACATTGAATCAAAGGATAAAATCAATGAAATAAATCCCCACCCCTCAAAAGAAATCGATATTTCAGCTATTTTTTGGAGTGCATAAATAAAAAAATACATAAAAATCTTTTATTTACATTTTTTTCAACTTATTCCGACTAATTTCTTAAAAGTGAACTATAAAAAAAATTTAATTACAAAAATAACAGTATGTCGTCTAATATGGTTTTGTTAATTTTTTTTATATATTTTTATTTTTAAATGTAACAATTAAATATAATATCACGATCGCGGTTCACAAGTGGAAGTTTTGAAACAATCTAACAAGTCTACCTAGTACGAATTGTGTATTATAAAGGCTTTTCTCAAGTTCATTCCCAGACCTTCAGCTGTTTACCCATGGATGATCGCGAGCCCAAGGATTGCCTATAAATTCACACAAACTAATTATCATTTCTTCAACACTGGGTTGACTTCATGAAAAAAGAAACAGGAAGCCTCTGCGGAAGTTTCTACATACAGGAGTAAAATATTCTCCCAGACACAAACAACAAGATGTTTACGATGGGATGAGTGTGTTTAAAAAAAAGTTCTACACGTAGTGCTCCTGAAAAATCATACAGCTGGTTTGGCTCCATTCCAGAATCACACATCCGTTTGGCTGTCGAATCCTCACATCCTGGTAAACGCATTGTTACATCAGTCGATTCAATGGGAAACAAAGAGTTTGTAAACAAATGACTAAGTACAAACATTTCCTCAAATCCTTTATTTTGGTTGAATGAGACGATAAGAAAGGTTCATACACTAAGCTCTGATAAGATTGAGCGAAATAATATAAGTTAATAATAAAAAAATAATATAATATAAGTTAATAATATAAAAATGGTGGCCAAATATGCTTATAGAATAATTATTTTAAATGACAGTCAAGTAATGGAAAATTGAAAAACATGCAATTGAAACGAATGGGTTAATATTTTGTTGATAATATTAAAATACTGAGAAGTATCTTGACAGAGGTGTGGATTCGATATTCAATTCCAATGGGAGATTTGTATTTAAATGGAAATTAGTGAATGCTACATTTGCCAAGGAGCATGTCGATTGAACGAAATAATATAATTTAATAGTAATAATAATATAACAAACGGTGGTTAAATATGATTATAGAAAAATTGTTTTAAATCGCAGTTAAGCAATAGAAAATGGAAAAATGTGCAACTGGAACGAATGGTTTAATATTTTGTTCATAATATTAGCACGCTGAGAAGTATTTTGACAGAGGTATGGATTCCAGATTTAATTCCAATGGAAAATATGCACTGAAGTGGAATCTAATGAATGCTATTTTTGTCAAGGATACTGTGTGATTGAATGAAATAATATAATTTAATATTAGTACTAATATAACTGATGATGGTCAAACATGGTTATAGAATAATTGTTTTAAATGACAGTGAAGTAATGAAAGAAAAATTTACAAATGAAACGAATAGTTTAATATTTTGTTAATAAAATTAACACGTTGAGAGTAACTTGGTTTAGAGTCATGATGGTCTAGTGGCATAATATTGAATTCAATGTCCTATACCCTAGCAGATTTACTGTAAAAACCATACTGTAATGTCCTATACCATAGCAGATTTACTGTAATCAAGTGAATGCTAAATCTCCCGATCATCAAATGGTCTCCCACTAGTTTGAAATAATGAAATAAATGCCACTTCAAGTTTCATCCTCGTCATCTGATAGTAGTTTAAAATTACGAGATCTATTTCAACTCTAAGAAAGGACGTTTATGTAATTAAAATTAAAGCAAGTTCAAACATAAAATTACTCAAGAATGATGGCATGATGGAAACAATGATAAGAATGACTTCAAATATTTTCATTAACAAATAAATTACTTTCATCACGGACTTTCTTTCAGTACGCATTGTACTGAAAAAGTACAGCAATATTGAGCATACGTTGTACCGATATTATGTTATGTTCATTTCTCAATTATATTTTATATTATTTTTTACACCAAGAGGGACTCCCACCAGAGTGCATCTCAGAAATAAAGATGAGAAGCTTCCGTTGGTGGTTGGTTCTTGCCACATGGATGGGTACAGAAATGGTGAAGGTCGGCTATTTCCTACTGATGACGGGACATGTTTCCCACGGAAAGGGTTTGTACCACCACCGGTGATGGATGGCCCTGAGTATTCAATCATAGTTCCCTTTAGTGTTGCTGTTGTGGCTGTCCTGTCAATCAGATTTAATCCCTATGGCTTAGTGGGGGATCAGAATAGCCATTTATGGTTACACCAAGAGGGACCTTTTTGATCGCAAATCTTATCAGATTGGTTCCCTTCCATTAATAATAATGATAATAATTACTTTATTATGTGTTAAAAAATTTGCAAAATTTATTTTTATATATATTATTTAACTTACTTCAGGCAAACTGACAGATGAATGCGGCACATTAGACAATGCATCAGTGGAATCCCATCTTTCTCTTTGAGCTTCGCGAAGTTCTTGTATTCTCTTCAGCATTGGCGGTTTTACGTTTTTGGGGACTTCGATGTCTTTTTTCGGAACTTCGACTTTCAAAGGCCTGAAGAGTGCTCCAAAGAAAGCGCAGTTGAGGACGATTCCAGCCAATATGAGCATGGTACCTCTCCAATCAAAAGTGTACAATAGATACTGCACCAAGGGTGCCATAATGAAAGTGCCAACACCTGAGCCACAAACTGCAAGTCCTGTAGCAAAAGCTCGTCGTCTGTCAAAGTAGAATCCCACAGTAACAACAGCAGGAAGA
Source organism: Argiope aurantia (assembly GCA_026543865.1). Taxonomy (NCBI): domain Eukaryota; kingdom Metazoa; phylum Arthropoda; class Arachnida; order Araneae; family Araneidae; genus Argiope; species Argiope aurantia. The sequence continues at coordinate 130,343 of JAPMOR010057291.1, forward strand.
TAAATGAAGCCAAAACCTATACCTGTGAAGCAGAATAGTTACTAACCTGAACCTTTGTTAAATCAGCATCCCTTACATGCATACAAATAAAAACACCATTTAATAAATCTCTAGGTAATTAATCATCCTGATATTTTTTAGCGCGTTTTGCAAATTTTAAAAAAATATGCTAGTTTTCTAAATATTTATGACTAAAAAAAATGTTTGTATATTAAAAAATTATTTCCAAAAATATTTATTTATAGAAAATGGAAGGAAAAAAATGGCATTAGTACATGGAATTTTCTTGCTCGAATATTAAAATGAAATTTTACAAAAAGTGCAGGAAAGGGAAAAAAAAAAAAATTAAAACATCGAAAAACGATGATAAGCACCAAGAAACAATACTTTCCACAGATTTTTTAATGTTTATTTCATTATGCGTACTAAGTAATATTCAGTCCGAATTATAGCTATTTTGCACTGCAAGTAGAACGAATTTGAAGCGCATTTGCAATCGAATTTTTTTCGATTTCAAAGAAGGAGAATTGTTTTCATTGCCAATTACTTTTAAAGAAATTGTTTAACAAATAATTTTAATTTTTGATTGCATTATTTCAGAGAAACTTCAGAAAAAAATTTTGACACCTTGTCAATATTTTTTTATGATTTATTTTATTTAATGGTTAATCTATTGATTATCAATAGATCTCTATTAAATTCAATAACTAAAAAAAATTTCGAAAATCTATTACCTCCGCAAACACCAAACGCCAGACAAAGATATTCCACACTAGGTGACAAAGAAGCCAGAGCAAAACTGATTGCAGAAATAACAGTACCAACGATTGTAACAGGTCTGGTACCATAAGTATTCGCTAGTCCACTAACAATGGGACCTGAAAAAAAAAGGTTTTGAAACGGTGTCAATAATATTCCTAGCGCATCATTCATTAATAGAGTTTTTTTCTAATATATGTGAATTATATAAAAATATGAAAAGTTACATTACCAAATGCATTATGCATTTATTTTTAAGATTAAAATCTATTAAGAAAATGTCACATATACGAAATAGGAAATAAATTCAGAAGCATGAAACTTTAGTAAAAGTAAATATCAAACAAAATAATATTAAAATATTTGCGGAAGTTATATATATTCATGATAAGTAAAAGCTAAATACAAAATGTCATAATTATTAGAGGAATTTAATGAATTCTTATTAATAATTTTCATACACTTATTTAAAAATGAAAAAAAAGTTTACTTTTTCGAAAAAAATCAAAATTTATTTTAATTATTTTTAAAAAAAGTTTTAAATTTTTACATATTTTCTGAATTATTATGTTTAATTTTTAATTTAAGGCTACATATTAGCTACACCATATTTTTTTAAATATTAAATTATAAACATTTTATTAGTTGTAATGCACATAGATTTAGTAATCATATATCAGTAACACTATATCCAATGATAAACAAAATACAATATTTATTATAAGTACATAAAAAATATGAGACTTGTTATAAAATAAAATATTATTCTTTGTAAGTAGTAAACATTTGTGAATAATATATATTTCCAAAATTTTTGATCACAAATTATGTATAAAACTTATTATAATTTTTTAGAATATTGAAATAGAATTCTATTCTGGGAGCTATATGTCATTAATTTATTATCACTTACTACATTCTAATGCTAACAATTTCAAATTAGAAATGTTTCGAAAATTAATATTCTAAAATTAATTTTGCTTAAAAAATAATTTCTTCACGATTTATTTTGTCTTTACGAAATAGTGCAAAAAAAGTTATTTACCCTTTTCTTATAGTCGTCATCTACATTTTATAATGATTTTGAAGTTAAACATTCTTATTTTGATAGCCAATATAAAAATATATTTTAATTTAAAATACAATTTTTTAAAAGAAGTATTTTAAGTGTTTTGCATCTTTTAATAATATAGGATTGAATAAATGAATCAGAAAATTTTAAAGTAAATATAAATTGTCCAGATTTCCTGAACTTTATTTTGAAATATTCAAAATTTCAAAAGCACAGCCCGGGTTGCTAGATTTGGAGAATTTTAATAAACAATACTTTGGTCATCGCAAATTTATTTAAACGTTAAAATTAATTCTTATATAATACAGATAAGGAAAATTAAACTTTAAATTAAAAGTTTATCACAAATATGAGAAAAATTACACTATTACGGCATATCTTATTTAACAATTATATATTTCTTATTTCATACGATTTTTTGCGTACATAGAAGTTTAATTTTAATAAAAACTTTGAATATTAAATCTTTGACATTTGTTTATTTTATAAGTGACTAGCCGCCTTTGGCGACCAGCCGGTTGGCCAGTATTACCGCTCGCTACAATTTTCAATTAAATATTTTAAGTAACTGGTCTCTTAATAGATTCTCAAACAAAACATTTTTAATCTTCAAATTTTGATAGTCATACCAAACTTATACTGTTGTTTAGATCGTTTCGTTCAATTTACTATGTATATTTTGCTAATTTGTTGTCATTTCCGGTAAAACTTCAACTTTAATTTAAAATGGAAATGATGAAATTGCAATTAATATAAAGATATTTTTTAATAAAACCAAGCGTTTTATTTTATTTATCATCTTTATTGTTATTTATTTTTTATTATTATTACTGAATAAGAGTATTGCAAACAGAATCGCTCGGTATATAAGTCTTATGTGAACTACAAAATATTTTTCATAATTTATGTAATATCTCAAAGAATAATTCAAAAAAAATTCTCAGATTCAGCATAAAATTCAATTTTTAGTTTTGCTTTCAAAAGGATTTAAATGAAATCAATAATAATATTTTGTTCCGGCCTATAAATATATTTCAAAAATTATGAAGTCTAAATTTAATGCAATAAGGTATCATATTCTGAGAAATATTCTGGACACACCAAATTTTAAATAAATGAATGAATGTTTCTATTTTCCACGATCAACTAAGACTTATTTATGAAGTTTTGAATGTTAAAAATTTAGAGAAACTCAACATTTTCATAATCTTAGGCCAATTAATCTTGAGAAACCTGCGCGCTGGTTGGCGTATTTTCTTTGAAACTATTGATGAAAAATCTAAAATTATCCTTTTTTTTATTGAATAGTGATATTCAAATTTTCAAAAATCAGTCAGTTTAAGTGATTGATTTAGTTGATTGGAAATTAACTCTTTTTATTTAAAATATTATTGTTTCAAGAACATTTTGTTAATCGTGATTTCAACGGCAGAAGCTTTATGTAAAATCAAAAATTCGTTATTTATTAGAGCATTTATTGAATCAAGTTACATAAAATATAATCATTTTCCATTTATACCATTTTAGCAGATCTGTATCTTACTAAAGGTTTACAAATTGGCTGTGTGGCCCTGATTTGAATGGATATCCTGTTCATATGAAACAAAACTTACCTTAAAATAAAACTGATTTATTGGATTAATAATATAGAGAGTGTAAAAGATCATAAAATAAATTTTCTTGAATTTATTTTTTTGAAAAAATAATATTTCATATTTTTTCCTTTCCTACAGACACGTGCCAAAAATTATATTTTTGCAGATTTCATTTCCAAAAGGATTTAATTTATTTTTAGTTGGAGCTTTAATCAATGTGATGGCAACACTTTGAAAAAAGCTAATTTTTTCCCATGAATGCGAGACGTGCTCGTGCAGCTTAAATTTTATTTTTATTTTGTACGAAAATAATTGTTGAAAAATATAGTTAAAATATTTATTTAAAATTCATTAAAAATAGAAATTTAATTTTAAGGTTAAAACATTAGTATCATTTAAAAGATAAATTTTTGATCTTTAACTTCATGTAAAAATCTTTTTTGTGCAGTAATATTTTCGGAAGTTATAGCAGAAACACGCCAAAATTTCACTTAATTTTTAAATAAATAAAATTCTAATTAAAAATTCGAAAAAATAACCCCCTGGTGCATATTCCCGGCCTCCAAGGTATACACGTGCCAAATTTGGTAGCTGTAGGTTGAATGGTCTGGCCTGTAGAGCGCCAACACACACATTGAGCTTTATTATAAGTATAGATAAATAAATAATCGATTAAATTCATTGAATATTTTTTGCGCCATTTTGACAAATAAAAATGTTAGAAGTTTCTGAATGGATTCTGTTTTCAGAGAATATTGGAATTCGTCATCTTTGCTTAAATCAGCATCAGGTAATTTGATCATTGCTCACACGAAATCAATTTTTACTCTGAGAAGGCACCAGTTTTTTTTCAAAACCAAAAATGATTTACAACTGAGCTTTGCGTACGTTACACCTAGCCTGGCTTAGTTACAATAATGTACCTTTTTTAAAATGATATTAGGACTATTTTGGAACGACCTCGTAATTTTGAGCTACAGTAAAATGACGAGGACGATGCCCTTCACTTCAAAATTCTTTATCACACCAGCGGTTGAGACGTTTAGTCCCGGCAGATTTGGCGTGCACTAGAGTCGTTGACAGGGCGGTTCTTCGGTGGAATTTATTTTTGAACCTAAAGCTTGCCGGTTCCCTAGTTGAGATCTTACTATCTGGATACAACGACCTACCCGAATGCGGGAGGAAAAAGTATCCATTACTGGTATTCTCGAGTAAACATATGTCTGGTTTCTCGGAAAATGCAACAAAATCTTGAAAACCACCCCAAAACAAGCCCAAAGTCTACCATATTGGATGATTACAAGAAATGGCAACAAATGGCTTTAAAAATAGCAATAAAAGATTGACAAGAATATATTTGGCGTAAAATTGCCCTCAAATAACTCAATTTTGATGATCTAATATAAGTTTGAAGTCTAGCTGTATTTTCCTTTGAAGCTTGAGTCATGAAGTCGGTTTGCTTGTGTTATGACTTCGAAGAAGTGTCATTTGGGATTCGATCATATGCTCTAGACCAAATTACACAGGAAATCCAGCGATAATGCTGATACTGTTCACTTAAAATCTAATGGGGACCAAACGTCGTTCCTTTGGTGTGGTGTGAGAATTTAAAACATTATCTGATGTAGTTCTTATCTAATCCTAGTTAAAAATTACAAACTCAGTCTCCGAGTAGTACGGTTTCGACCTCAGAATAGCTATCTGATCACACTAATTAAATCAAGGAAGAACTCTACAGAGTAATATAGGTCAATAGAATCTCTAACGGTACATAAAGGACGGTAAGAAGTGAAAAGTTACTATCTGAATATCAAGATATTCTGAAAAGTTACTATTATTTCGATACTGCCATCAACTGAAATGAAATATCATTAATTTCCTAAATATAATTATTATAATAAGTCTGCATTTTCATTTCATTTTCGAAACATAACATTTCCAATGAATCTTTACTTATAACCTACAAATTATCACTATTTAACTAAACAGAATATAATATATTTTTTTCAACTTCTGAAAATCCTGGCCATAGAGTGAAGCAATGTTATGAAGCTTTAGCATGTTTTAAAAAGAAAAAAGAATATTCATACTTTATTAATCTCAAAGGATTCTATTCTTTCAAAGATAGATGAAAGCTTTATTGACTTTAAATTAGTATGTTTAGTTTCTCTCCTGTATAAAAAAATGATTCATGTATTCATTTCTAAATATAATACTGAAAAATTAAAAAACACAGAATATTTTAAAATTATAGTTTTAAGCGAGAAGGAAATTTTATCATTAAAATGTAAAAAGAAAAAAAACATTTTCTGAATTTTGTTTGATAAAATTTGAAAAACTAAAAATGATCTAAGAACTTCTATAGATAGTAATCTAACTCATCAGCAAAATTCTATTTATTTCCACACATAGACACTTTATCTAAGCAGTAATCTTGACTTTATAAAGTTTAGGTTATGTTTCGGGGAAAGGAGAAAATATTTATATTATCGAAACAAAGAGGAAAAAAAAGGTGAGGAAATAACGGATTATTTTTACTATATATAGTGACTAAATAAATGAGATAACTTTTTTTGCTAAATATTGTCGCCAAAGAGTTAATATACTTTAGAAGGTTTTGAAAATTTTAATTCCATATTTGTTAATTTAACAATAATGGTGTCATGTCGACATATCAAAAGTTTTAATATTCGGAACAACACACCAATTAATTCTTTTATTAGTTATTAGACTTCACGGAAACACCAAGAGAAATTTGGATTTTTTATTCATTGCTCATGCTTGAAAAGAAACATCGGATTTGTCCTGTTTTGAATAAAATATCTGGAATTCGTTTTTAATTATGCATTTAAAGAGACGCATTAGCTTTCTTAAATGGTTAACTAAATTATATTAAAAAATACTCGGGGAAAATTCTTTCTAACTTTTACTTTATATGGTACGAAACTTCTAATATAATTTATTTGAATTAATTTTACCGAAGGACAAAAAATTCGCCTGAATTATAAATTTATAAGGGTTTTAATAACAATGAGAATTTTTAGGATTTACTCATATTCGTGCATTGGCTGTTTAACTTCTTCATATCACTTTTTGATCTAGTTTTGTGTTGGAATATCAATGTAAGCAACAAACTAGAAGTTTCGTCAATGCTACTCATAATCTTGTTTTTAGACTAGAAATATAATCCTCTTTATTTTGCGTAGGCATCTGTAATTATTGGCAATTACATGCCAGTTTGACCTCTGGCATGGTAAGCGTCTATATTTATTGGCAATTACATGCCAGTTTGACAGATATAATATTCTGATATTAATATTAATAACTTGAAAGAATAATTTTCTCTTTGGATTACACTGAAGCTAGTAAGACAACAGATACGAAGTATAGAATTGCCTAAACTAAACAGAGCCTAAGTAGTATAATCCTGGAGAGGCCACTGAATTGTTGCAACTGATATAAGTAGATACTTTTACCAAACTAGGACCTTACCTGCAATCAAGTAAAACCCCGCCAGCAATGACCCGACCCACGCTAGTTTTCCTTTAGGCTCATTCAAATCTTTCGAAAGTTCTGGCAAGAAAAGTCCATAGGAAAAGATGATGCCGTCCACTATGACATTACACATGAATGACCCCAGCACCACCATCCAGCCCCAACCACCATCAGGAGGGCGAGGAACAACAAGAGTCTGGTCTCCTTCTTCATCAGGTTTTGGAGCTTCCTTTTTTTCCATTTAGATGGATGTTGGCTGTTCTGTTTTATCAGTTAAAGGTGGCAATCGAAAAGTTCCTTGCAACAACTGTCTGCCAAACATTTATACTTCACACAATTGCCATTTTATCCATTCACTTAAGAAATAAAATAAATCTGAAAGGAAGGAAATGGTAAAAATCAGTAAGGAAAGTATGTAATTAATTTCCTTGAATATTAAGAATCATGAAATAATTTTTAATTCTGCAAACAAAATTTATACCTTAATGTTAAATAATTATGTATACATAATTGGAATAAAAACCCCATGCTGTAAGTTTAGAATGTGCTATATGTTTGAGTATGTGATTACTTAAAGAACTTCAGATCACGGCGAGATTGCTGAATTTCATTATACAAAAGATATCAAAAGATTCTCGGGTTTACTCACTGATTTTCAGATGATTAGTGATGAGATGATGAACTCCAAGATAATGGATTGACTAGAAAATTTTCAGATTACATCAAAATCGTAATATATAAGATGCCAAGATTTTACTAACACGGTTGGAATTTCCAGGTTTACTTGGCGACTTTCAGATTATACCAAGATAACCCTACTTATTATACATATACGACGACTAGATTCCATTTACATGGTTACATTCTTGGATTCACTTGGCGATTTTCAAATTACGCCGAGTTGGCAATCGCTTAAATGGCGACGGTTTGCATTTTTTTGGCGATTTATCACGGGAGTCGTGATAAATGTTTGAATAGATCTAGATTATTACCAACTAATCTTTAATCATAATTATATGTAAATGATGAGAGCATAAAGAGTTTTCCACTTTTTCATTCTTCTGAAAGAAAAAAAAATTACTTTTAATAAAACAATATATTGTGGAATTATAACGTAGTTAGTTACGATCAATATAATTATTGGGTTATTATTAATACTATCCTTGATTATTATTAACAATAACCGATTTAAAAATTTGATAAATATTAATAATTGCGGTTATTATTAACTGAGGTTATTATTAATAAAAATCGATTAATCACATTGCTTGTAAAAGTAAAACTGACGTAGTTGGATGATTAACTGATCGAATTGACTTATTTTTTAATACATTCTGAACCTAAAATATAAAAACATATTGAGACTATTTTCTCCTCGAGTTTTTTGTATACATCGGAATGTCACCTATTAATAGTTGGTCAAACACTAATTATGCCTATTGTAGATCTATTTATGATCTAATCATGCCTATTGTAGATCTATTTATGATCTAATTATACCTATTGTAGATCTATTTATGATCTAATTATGTCTATTCAGCATTAATAGGAAGTAATCCGTCAAAAGGATGCAAAGAAATTTTGGGTCAAAGCTGTCAATGTTTGACCTGTCGTTGATATATCTATTCATTTGCATGCACATAATGTTAATAAAAAATTAGCAAATAATGTTAATTAATAATGAAATTCAATAAATTAAATGAATGAAATTTTGTATATGACCTTGACACAAGAATAGTAATTCTGGATAAAAATTTGGAGCCAGTTGGCCAATGAAAAATGATACAAAATCTATTCCGCTCTCCTGTACTTTACTGTAAAGCTATATATGAAAGCATTCTGTTTAAGTATACGAGAACTTTTTCTCTTGCTAAGTTAAGACAGATAGACATAAATACACAAATGGATTTTTCGATTACTTGGGAGATGGAAAAAGTTTCCCGATGATCGAAGGTGATAAAATGATCGATGATGAAAAAGTTTGATCGAAATTTCGGACAACTTTAAGTAACTTTATTTGGAATTTTATGTTACTAGAGAGCTTACATAAATGGGAATAAAAAAATTAAAAAAGCTTAATCGTTGTAGAAATGATTTTAATTAATATGGTGTCTACAATTTCAGAATTACTAAAACGTGGAAATTTGGATTCTGTTGTGGCAGTTTGTAAAATTTCTATCTTTCGTATCTAATTCAATATTTAACTAAAAACAAAACACAAACAGTAGATTAGAAATTAATTTCGAGATAATCACTGAAATGTTTCAATTTTTGCAGATTTTGCTGTGAATTTAAAACGCATTAAGGATAAATAAATCCTAAAAATTCACTTATTTGCAACAAAAGATAATTGAAAACAATACAGTTAAATTAATCAAAAATAATCTCAAAAACTGATATGAGAATGCTCGGTATTTTCAATAGAAATTCAAAGATATTTTGGACTTTAGAATGTTTAATTAGTTAATCAAATAATTCACAAAATGTGGATTAGCAATAAATATTTTTATCGAATATATAATACAATATTTCGATATCTTGATAATTGTTCTATATTTGTTCAGTGTAAGAATTCACACGATTTTATCAGCAAGGTGCATGTATCCTGATCTTTCATTTATGTAAGAATAAGTGATCAAGTTTCGTTCTTGTATATCTTCGTTTGGTTCTTGTCTTCGGTTTTCGATTTTATGTCATAGTGATTCAAATGTATGTTAGTGTTGCTAATACAGATCAATAATACTACTTAGGAGAAAAATTAACGAAAGAAACTATTTTGTGACGAGATAGTATGCATAATAGACTTAATGAATTCCACTCAACGAAGAAGAATATTTAAGATACAAATAACTATTTATTTCCCAATTAATGGTTAAATGAGTATTTACAATGAATAAAAAAAAATAATCCAAATAAATTGAATATGTATATGTAACAATTTTATTATATACTGTGTCATTTTATAATATATCTCTATATAACATACTGTGTGACCGAAAAGAAGGGAATTTAATTTGATTCATTTTACCACGGGAGGGCATAATTTGTATTAGGGGTGAAGCAATGAACATGCTTGTTTATATCGGGACTCAGGAGCAAAGTGAGAGAAGTTTTTTCTTTGGTGATTATTATTCAAAGATTCTTTCAGGGATTTATTTGACACCTGTCGATTTAGTGAAGGGAATTTTAGGTATCTTTAAAAAATTGTAATCGTTTGGTATTTTTATCCCTTTGCTTGGATTGGGGGAAGTCAAAGCTCAGTAATTTTTTTAGAGAGCGTGTTAGAAATAATGAAATAAAAAAGTGCAATTTGGATCAGAAATAAGAGAGAATTTTTGAATAAGTAACATTGGCTAATTTAAGATAAAAAAGGGAAATTAATTAAAATATATCATTCCACACACGCATAGCCTGTAAATGAAAAATGATTACTTTTTGAAGTGGCAGCAGTGTGAAAAAGTTTCCATTTTTTCTTCTAGCAAATTGTCTATTAAATAAATCATACTTATGAGGAAATACAGAGACTCCGAAATGGTCAAAGTCAACCTTCAAAAAAAAAAGTGAGAGAGATTGAAAATCTTCTTGATAATAGAAATGCATCATAAACACTAAGGTAAACGAAATGCAAGTATTCATTTTAGGTCGAGTTGCGAGATTTCGCGGTTGCCGAGAATCAAGCCAAGGGCATTTTGAAAGAAGGGCAACTTTAGTCCAGATTCATAGAAGCAGTCTCAGCATGCACAGATTTTTATGGACATGGATATCCAAATTTCTCAGAGATTAGAAAAAAAAATTTCCTATCGAATTTATTAAATGTTTATCACATTTTATTAAATGTGTTTCTTGAACCTAAATGCTAAATCTTTTAAAGAACTAAAACTTACCCCAAAAAAGTGCTGGGAGCTCCTTTTAAACTTATCCATGAAAAATTTCTGTAATTTTCTTTTTGTTTCTTGTTATAAAATGGTGTAATATTTTGTTTTCTGATTTTTTTTCTTCGTGTATTGCTATTCTTTTTCTTTTGTTTTTAGATAGTTTTTCCCGGTATTGTTCATGCATTTCTTTGAAGGGTTATTTTTTGCTATTTATTTCAATTTTTTTTAAAAAGGATCTACCGAATAAAAAAAAGATTTATTGGTCGACTATTACTTTTTACGAACATTTTGGCAGAGGGAAATAAACTTTCATGAATATACATTTTTTAAATAGATTATAAGATCGACATTTTGCTTCTATTGCTTCAATTCGACAAATATATTTGATAAAAACGTTAATAACTAATATTACTAATCAAATTTTTCTAAATGAGTGATTAATTTATAAAGAGATATTTCTATCATTTTAATCGGGTTTGGGCACTAAACAGATATTGCTAAATCAGAAATTGAGCAACTAAAGTTAGGGTAACTTCTTCTGCAAATTTCATTTTCTCATGTGTAAATAGAGATTAAGAAAGAGTAAAAATCCAGAATTGAAATTTTAGTGAATCTCTCTGAAGAAGATATACTATTCTAAAATCAATCGATTCTCTTTATTTTACAACGAAACTCAACATAAAACAGGTTATATTGTGGAAGTATATGAAAAAAATTTAAGGCTTGATTGCGTATTTATCTGAAGGAAAATAAATAATTTTAAAATAATTTCATTCCTATGTTTTCGGTATCGCAATAATTTTTTTTTCTTTTTCTTATTTGTCACCAATATAAAATATTATGTGACCGAGGAGATTGACAATACTAATTCTGAAAAGTTTGCTGAGAAAGGCAGATTGAAAAGAAAAAGAGAATTTCTAAACTTTAGTCAGATTTATTGATTTCTGATGTTTATTATTAGATGAAAAATATTTATATGATGCGATATCCTATCTGTAGCGATCGCTTAACCTAAATATCTACAATGTTTAATCAACTAGTAAACAATCACGAGATACGGACCGTTTCGAAATCACTTTGTCCAAGTCTCGTGCAAATTTTTTCTTCAGAAAAATATTCCAGGAAAATATTTTGAGCGACTCACGTGACCCGTGGCCTTATCTGGACCACAGTTCCCCAATTTCATTGAGTTATATGTACTTAATTATCGATAATTCTGACGTTTCAGGAAATTAATTTATTCAATAAGAATATTAAAGAAAAAATTAAATAACCAAATAATGAACTTTTGAATTATTTTATTACAATTTTCGGAAAACTGAAATTAATATTTTAATAATTTTTTTAATTCATGCCACGTGTTTATTAGTGCCATAAATTGTTAATAAATCATTTTTATTAAAAATAGTTTTACTATTCATCTTTAAATCAAACAAGAGTTGTAAGAGCATGAGACGGTTATATAAATATTCATTATGACTATTAACACTCTATGGCTTGATTTAACCATCATTTCATCCTCATCATCATTTAAAGGTTCTTGAAGAAATGAGGTTCATGAAAGAGGAAAAAAATTCTCTCAAATTTTAACGAAGTGCGACCATAGGTGTTGAATGTTTTGGCGATTTCTTGCCAAAGTGGCGATTCTGACCATTTTTTTACTTAATTCTGACATTTTTTACTTTTGCAAACTCTAAAAGGAGTTTATTACTGATTGTAGAGGCAATTTAGATCGTGGACAGTTGCAAAGTTTTTAGATGATTCACATGATTTTATTTTATTTATTTATTTTGTTTGCTGAGAATCCGGACACTGTTCATAAATCTAACCAAGAAAAAGTCATTATAGAAGGAAATATCTCATATGAATTGGCGAATATTTCCAGCCGAAGAGAAGCAATCATCATAGAAAGAAAGTCCTCAAGCAAACACCTGTGATTTCCCCAAGAAATGTTCAATATGCTGTCACGCCCAGCGTTTCGGAAGTAGCTTTTCCTTCCACCTTCTGACTGTTCATCGTTAATTTATGACGTTTTTAAACCAGAAATTTCGTTACAACCATTTTGTATTTTCTTCAATAAACATCATTTATGAAAACAAATAATTGCTTCAACAATACTGCAAAATGTTTTTTCTGAAACTCAATAAATGTAGTGATTTCTTAATTTCAATCATTCAGAGATCGAATAAAATGTAGCTGCTCATAAATTATCCTCAGTTTCATAGTCGACCTTTGCTTCCGATGTAAGCAAATCAATTACTTCGGAAATAAGTTGCGTCCATAAACAATTATGATTGCTTGAATAAACTGAAACACATACTTAAGGGTTGATTGCTTACTCTTTGAAGAAGCATTATATCACAATATTTCCTTCCGTTATTTGACAATTTTATCACTGAATAGTCGATAAGAATGGACTGAAAGGTCGGAAGATTGTTGCTCTGTTAGGTCGACGAAAGCTCGAGGCCAAACTATTGTATTACTTTCGGAAGATATTTAGATTTAATGATTTAAATAATAAGTACTTTACATAAGTGCAATATAATTAACTTAAAACAAGATGTCATGTAGAGCTTGTACAACTTAAGAAAAATAACCAAGGTTTGCAACATAATTTATAATAAATATTGATAGTAACCTGACCTCTTATCAGAAAAGTAAAGTGCGATATCTGTCCTGTATATTATTATCTAAACAAAACTCAGTGATATGCACAAGTGGTTCAAAATTATGAAGTTTTCAAATTTATAAATTGACCAGATCTTTTGAACTCCAGTCCGTCTTGTTTGTAAAATAGATATTTAATCAAGACGCTGCACTTGACTAATTTCATAGGTTTGGTCATCTTAACGATTTTTATTGAATTTTATTTATCAAAATGATTTAATAAAAATTTTATTATAAAAGTCGAATAACAGGGATTTAAAAATTTTCACCTTTTGCAACTTCTTCGGTAAGGACACAAAATTCTTGCATGCCATTGTGAACGATAGTTTGGCTCGATGTTATTTTCACTGCCGGAGCCCTGGCATAAGGGTAGCGCATCTTCCACGTGATCTGGGCGTCGTGGGTTTGAGTCCCGGTTCGGGCATGGTTGTTCTTCATCTGTTCGATCTGTGCGATGTGTGAATGTGCCCCCCCCCGTGTAAAAAGAGGCTCTGCAAGCGAATGTGATGCGTGAGTAGCAAAATCGTACTCTTGGTCTTAGTTGGCGCTACTAAAAACAAGAGGCTCTCTCTCCCGGCTTAAGATCGTTGAATTCGAAATTAGCGGGCTTGTCCATGGCAAGTGCCATCCGAAACAACAACAAACAACATTATTTTCACTGACACTTTCATAATTACTTTGGACATCTTTTTGCGGGCCGATTAACATTAAACTTTTAAATAAAACTACAGTTATTTACACAAAATCACATACTGCATTTCATTGATTTAAGTCATTGTATTTATTCATTTGTCGTTTACATGCATGCGAAAATACAGACTGATAAACATTCAATCGTTAGACAGATTTGCTTTAAAATTTGATAAGAATCTATATTTTAAATACTAAATCTGTGCACTAAATTTTTATCTACCTAGCTCTTTCCGTTTTTAGTTGTTAACTTGTACTCGAACAGCTAGACAGTCAGACTTGTTGTGAATGGAATTCGTTCAAAACTCATAGGAATCTACAAAATTGGTAGTAATTCCATGTATCAATTTCAGCAACGGTATTTAGTTATCTTGTTCAGACACACAGAAATAATGCCAAAAATGTGTTATTCGGGCCCAGGGAAGTTTAAAACGTCGAAAATTCGCAAAATCTTGTGTTTGACTTTTTGCCTGTTACAATACTGTCTCTATACTTCGTAAACGAGAAACTAAAACGTGGTGCTTAGATTCGGAGAGATTTAAAATGTAGAAATTCGTCAAAAATTTCCACTTCGAATTTTTTGATGATAACTATATTTTTTGCATACTTTATAGAAGTTTAGTTAATAAAAGGACATGGCGTTACAATAAGGTGTCATAATTTAAAAGATGTTGAATATACTTTCATTCTATCTGAGAATTATAGAAATGCGTCATAATCTGATATACGATGTTAATCTACTCTATATCCTTCTACACCATTTTCCGCTTCAGGTAATAGTCATTATGTTTGATCGAAGAACGCCTTTCGGCAATATAATTATAGCAAGACCAATTCTAATGAAAGTCAAGTGCGTTAATTATAGGTTCGCTCAAGTTATGCAATGGCTTTGACATTTGGCTAAGTTGAATGATATTTGTCGTTAAAGTAAACACTCCTTAAAGATTTTCCTTCGTACTGTTTTGCACAAAATGAATATCGTTGGCAAACACATACAGAAAAAAGCGTTGCTATTTTGTTCACAATCAAAACATCGAATCAACACGTCGATTTAAAGTGCTGTAAAACGCTTATTTTTACCATTTGATGTTTTTATCTATTTATTTTTATTTTTAGACGGGAATATGATATCCTTTAGATCTATAATTTACATAATTATCTAAGAAGAAATCCTCAAGAAAACTAAATAATAGTAATGCTATTTTGAACTGTAGTTGAATTTTTTTAAGGTTCAATAACTCTAAAGGTGATTTAAAATTGTACACAACATTAGAATTCCGTATTCAGAAACATAGGATAATATGTTTAATTTTAAATTCTAGTTACAGTTAAGAAACAAAAATTTTAAAGTTTTTTATTTAAAGCTAGTAATGATGATAATGTGTTCCATTGGTTAACTTTTGTAATAGTTGATCTATAAAACATTAGAAACAATATTTGATTTTTAGATCATATTCTTGGGAAGAAATAATAATGTTTCAGTTGGAATATATGATTTTACAATAAATTAGAAAGTAACGCTATTATTATCATGATTATGAAGAATTTTTTGACCAATTAGAATTCGTTTTTCTAAGTAAAAGGAACACGATAAAAAATTAATCCGAAAGTTTCCTTATTTTATTAGTATACTATATTCGTAACAGAAGCCTTAAGCTATAAATATTAACAAATTACTTTCACATTCCAAAATCCCGTTATTGCATATGAAAATATAAAAATTACGTCAATATGCATGCTTTTAGATTGCTTCTCAATTAAATTTTATATGATAAATAAAAAGACAGTTCATTTTAAATCATATACGTATCCGAAATAATCGAAATAAAGAACTAAGGTCAGGAAAAGACGATATATTATCTTATATTAGCCACAAGTGCGATATTTAAAAGGAATTAGTTGATAGCTTAAGCATGAGTTCAAATTTTATTTGAATTACACGTTGTTAAAAGATCAATTGCTAGCAGCATTTTCTTTGTATCAATTGCTTGTCGATTGGATCAATTGCTTGTAGCATTGTAGACAATTGCTACAATTGCTTGCAGCATTTTCTTTCAAGTTTCATCTTTACGCTTAGCTCTATTACAATAAAAAATAGCAACGTAGAAGTAACGAATCAGCCTCTTCCGTATTCACTGTCACTGACCTGAAATATTTTACTGAATGACAGATTAGACGATATTATAAAGTACTAATTAATAGCAAGTGATTTCTGATATCTTATTGTACTGATTCTCAATATTTTTGTAACAGGCATATTATTTTTTCTTACAGAGATAGGTAATAATTCAAAAGTTGTTGTTGTTGCTGTGACTTGTGGCACTTTATAAGCCCGCTGACAGTTATCTGTCAGCGATTTAAGCCGTGTGAGCGTCTCTTGTTTTTTCAGCAGCGCCAACTAGGTGCAAGAGTACGACTTAACTACTTCATGCGTCACATTCGCTTGCACAGCCCCTTTTTACAGGGAGCACATTCACACACTTCACAGATAGAACACAGAAGAAGAAGAACAAGCATGCCCGAACCGGGACTCGAATCTGGGACACAATTCAGAAGTGAAAGGTGATAAAGAAATGAAATATGTAAGTGCGCTTAATAAGTAATGTTTTTAATGCGACATATCGAAAACACGTATACAGTGTTTATAATTGGTTCATGTCTTAATTGATAACCAATAAAAATTATCACAATTAATCACTTAACTGTTTTATTTTCTTTATTATCTGATAAGATGGTACCTTCTATATTTTCTTATTTTGATTCAAATGGAAATCCATTGAATACTTGATTTATCTATGTATTCGAAGTAATTTTAATATTGTTATGAATAGTTTATTTTTTGCTTACAACTATCAAAATTCGATAAATCGATGCACGTATGGCATTCGGGCAAAACAGTTAAATGGTTAATGACATATGTATTATATCAAGGCAAGTGGTGATGTGCAGAATTTTTAGATTGGATGCCACCGAAGATTCTAGCCATTGATCACAACCATTTTAAATTTCAAGCCCATTATTTATAGCAGTATTTAGCAGTAAAAAAATTTAAATGGTCATTAATAACATAGCAAATATAAATGACTCCCAGAGCATAAGTACGCCCCTTAATCATATTTGGTTTTCGAAGGTGACATAAACGAACTAACAATTCGTTTTTATGCCCCCCCCCTCCCCTCGTAACAACAAACCAAAAGCTCCAGGACATCCTCAGTATGGTAGTAAACAAAACGATCAGTCGACGCAGACAATAATATAGATCTGCGATTTACTTAAAATACTACTTATTACGGAGGTAACAATGCATAGAACCATTTCACGAAATTACATTCCTTCATCGACGACAGACGAATCAACACTATCAGCATTGCACCTTCCATGATAGTGAGAATTTGTCTAGTTCGTGCCCTTCAGATAAATATCACAAATATCATATCTTATATGAAAATTGGTGCCCTGATAACCACACTGCCCCCCCTCACATTAATGCACTTTTGGCCGCATTCATACTGCGGTTTTAATTTAATGAAATAAAGTAATCAAAAGTAAATTATGCATCTGTACCATCATCAGTGATAGACCCGTTAACTCCACCAGTATTACGTTTTCAAAAATAGTCAGAACTCTGGCCTACTTTATCTGGTAACCTAATATTTCCATATTAGAATTCCCATGTGGATAGATATGATAAATACTGCTCTCAAATATTGGCACCAAGCAACCATAAGCCCCTCCAATACGTCAGAGAACCAGTGAATTCGAAGTAGGACTTTAATAAATCAAAAGTTAAAGCTCGATCATGAATGAATAAACAGCAAATTATGCATTTGTGCTGAAATAGCTGTCTTATACACCGTTCTTAAAAATACTAAGAAGTTCTATTGTAAGAACATTATGTATATCTAAGTCCGTGTCCAAGCTTAGCCCCGCATGTATTCTGCTTTAAGAACAGTGAATTCATGAGTCAAGGTTCTGTTCCAGATACAAGACAGGTGCTTAAAATAAAAATGCTGTTAGTTATAAGTATCGATGTCATGCAGATAGAAAATTTGCATATCATTTGTTGTATTCTCGATGTATTTTTAAATAAATGACACTGTTCAATTTCTGTGGTAACATAAAAGAAATTTACTTTTTTAAGGGCTTTTTTTAATTCGTAAAATTAAAAAAATATATTATAACTTTAGGTTTAGGCAAAAAACAAGCTTAAAAAAAATTCAACATTTAATAATTTTTTTTTTCTTTTAAAAATAATTTAACAGCTAAAAAATACATGAATTAATTCTGCAGCTTGAGTGTACTGGCTCAGGTACTTTTATCCTTGCAATTCCCCAAAATTATAATATTATATATATATATATATATATATATATATATATATATATACACAATTTTTTTTAGGTTTAAAGACAAGCAGATTAAAAATTCTTTCAACATCTTTTATTGCTCTTGATGTTACAGAAAGATTACAATTATTATCTATTAATAATATTTCTTAGTAAGAGCTATGGCTAACGGGAGGTAGAGTCCAAAGAGAAAATCAGGAAGAAAAGACGTGGTTTAAAGCTCTTTAAAAGCACTTTGAGACAACCTTGTGTGATATTCTCT
This sequence comes from Argiope aurantia, assembly GCA_026543865.1. NCBI lineage: Eukaryota > Metazoa > Arthropoda > Arachnida > Araneae > Araneidae > Argiope > Argiope aurantia. The sequence goes on from JAPMOR010057291.1 coordinate 149,104, forward strand.
CCAATTCTTCTGATGTGAACTTAGCCGAATTGAAACGTTTTAAGGACGTCCAAAAGGACGCTTTTCTATGAAGTCCCATTTTGAAATGGAGCATATCCCCACGCAGATCTTTGAAACAATGAATGTTATGCAATGAAGTTATTTCTATCTGAGCAGAGGAGCTACGTTTGAGCCTTAGATTCAAAGAAGTAACTAATGGAATCGTCATCAAAATGGAGTTCATGATCTACATTGCTGTTCAGACAATGTAATCGTAGTCTGGAGCACTAGACGGTGATCCTAATTACACCTACTTCAAGGTAAGGAGCCTTACTCGACTTACGTTTCCACAGTTACCTTTGGTTACCGATTTAGCTTCTATTTTATTTGTTATGTTTGTTAACGTTAACAATTATTGAATGTCTCTGCTTTCGCTGTAAAGATTTTTATCTAAGCAGCCTTATAATGATGCTAAATTTTGAGTAATGATACAAAAAATGCGACTAAATAAATCTTCTCAAAGTTTAATTCGCAAAATCTTTAAGGTAAAGCATATGATATTTTTACACTTAAAATATTAAACTTTGTCAATTAGTAAAACGAATGAATGTTTCATTTTCGAAAGCCCGAATAAATTTGATGTTCAATTGAAGTTCATTTAGGTTATCCAAGTTTCATGTAATTCGTCGAGAAAAGAGAGAACTATCATTTATTATTAGCAGTCACAGAAGGAAATGATGATGGCGAAAAATTGTAAAACCATCTGTATCTTTCACTGTACAGTGATAATTAATTCTAGGTGTACATTAAAGTTTAAAAATTTTATGATGTACCTTAAAATTTGATGAAATTTAAATAATGCAGGAAAAATTCTTCACCAAGTTAAGTTTCCTCGTATAAATATTCTAGGAGGAGAAATTTTATTCTTCTTAGAAGAGCAAAGAAAATTTTTAGCTTTGTTCCTGCAAGATAGAACTAAAGAAAATAAAATTATAATTTTCCTTAAGAATAAATAATTAAGAGAAAAATAATAAATGCATATCTTTCATCTAGAGCCAAAATTCCTTTTGCTTAAAATTTTTTTCCTTTTCTCTTTAATTCTCTGATTGCGGATTAATTAAAAAAAAACTTGATTTAGATGCAATGTTTGCTATCAAGTTCAGATGCTTTTAAAACGAAGAGAATTGTTATTTTATATTATTTGATATCAGCATCATATAGCTCAAGTCTGTGATAGAAAAACATAAATACATTATTCCACGAAAGTACCTGGATGTACGAAATATAGGCTAACATTCAATAGGTGGAAATCACAGGATAAGCAGATGGAGGGTTAAATGTAAAATGAAACAACAAAAAAGTTTTAATTGAAAATATCGTGGGTAAATTTTATTTTAAGACTTTTCAGAATTAAAGATTTGGTCACATAATCAAGTTTTATTAAGAAATTCATGAATAATGAAGAATCTGAAACGAAATATTTTAACTTTTGTGCAGTGAATGTGGATTTAGTTTTTAGTTTAGACTATAAAAGTAGTTGCTGATTGTGTTTTCTCCACACATTCTACGACTAGAAGTCGGTAAAACATTTAACACTAAACAATCGTGACCATTACGGCCGTTATGATTTTAAGATAAAGTCTACTATCTTCTCTCACCAGTTGAAGGATGCTTGTTCGACTTCACACGTCATGACGATGCGAATTCTGAACTCTACAGAGATAAGGCCATCGTCTACTCTAGGATGATGTCTGATCTTTGGAAGGATCTGTCAGCCGAACAAGGTTAAGCACACTGGTGGAGAATACAGATTTCGAACTGAAATGGCTATGGATATTGAAGTTTTTTTTTCTTCTATTTCTATAGTGTGCCCGGGTATTGATAATTGGTGGTATTGTTACGGAATTCTCATATTTTTTGATGATATGATAATGAATTTGAAGAGTTATTTAATAGGTATAGTTGATGCTAATAAAATTCATTACAAACATATAGACATCAGAAACCGTGAAAAATAATTTAATCTGTCAATATGAGTTTTTTGAAAACTTATTCTGTGATTATTACTCTTCAATGGAATGATCAAAAATAACGCAATGAATAATATAAATAATGCCCCGAAGGCTTTTTCATTGTCCACTTTTGTGGGGACATTGAGTATGAAAGTATTTTGGGGTTTAGCCTTGCTGAATCGGAAATAATTATTTATTGCATGCACTATTAATTGTAATTATTAACTTCCTTAAAATACACATTCTAATTTTTTTTTATCCCAGTTTGTTAAAATTTACGAATAAGGTGGTAAAATGTAAATATTTAAACCCACAAATATACCTGTCATATTTCAGATAAAATAATTCTAATTATAAATGAAATATTGTGATTTAAATCGGAAATTATTTGTTGAATATATCACGAAATTAGATTATACAACTGCTGCGATTATATAACTTATTTACATAAAACTTATTATATAGTATTGTTAATACATTAAATATTTTGTCTCATTTTAAGAAGTGTTATTTGTCATTTTAGGAAAAACATATTCATTAGTCACACTTGATACAAGTTTTGATATTATGCCTCTTTGATTAAAAAGATAATTAATCTATTTAAAACTGTAAAATTAATTAGCTTTCTTCTATTAATAAACCATTATCTATATTTATCAACATAATTAAAACTATTAGTTAATATTCAACATATTAACTAAACTATTTCAAAATTAAAGTTTTGTACTGTCGAAACTCAATGCATGTCGACAAATGTACGTTTAATCTGCAAGTCTAAAACATTCAACTGGTGCAATGAATAGCAGTGTGAAATATCAGATCTAATAGATATCTTAATTTGAATCATTTAGAATTCTAAATTTATCTCCAGCAATATTTAAATTATTTTTAACCAGGATAATCACGCAATAATTATAATCAACTTGAATGTAGAAGAATATTAAGTTAATATTTTTTCGAAGATTGCATAATGTATAAAAGCATTAGAATGTATTTTTTACATTTTTTTTTAATAATATATATCAAAAGTGGAATGGAAATGGAAAAAAAAAATCTTAACCTTTTTGAAAAAAGGTGTGGTAAGAACAATTATTCCTTAGGAAATGGATTTCATGATAAATAATTTCTGATTGTATTTACAATTATGCTATTCTGGAATGAAATAATTTTGGTTCAAGAATATTTTAGACTAGACCTAATTTTATTTTGGAAGAATCTCGTGAACGCGAGAAAACGGTCGTTTATTTTTCAATTCAAAACAATTATGCAAATTTTAATATTAATGCTTTAAAGAATCTGAAAATTATTGAATTCTAACAATGAAAATACATCATTACTTCACTCAAATATAATACGAAATAAATCTCTGTAACATATAATGCCGAGTAACGACATAACTCAAAATGCAATGAAAGAATAATTAAATCCTTGCTAAATATACATCAACTGATTCTAGAATCAATTCTAGGAACTCAATAAGAAATTGGTTCTATTTAGAAGCAAGATAAATGCATTCAAAAGTAGCGATAAAAATAGTTGTTAAAAATCGAATTGTTAACAGTTGTAAACATGCTAACGGGATAAATAAATCACGACAATTTGGTTCTTCCGAGAGATGTTTACACTATATCTCTTCGAAAATAGTAAGGAGAAGAAATCTTTCACACCTATTTTCCATCTTTCATTACCAGTATTACCCAAGACATCTCGTGTATTTTGAAAGATATAAAAAAACATCAACAAAATGAATTTTGGAACGAATTCAACTCATGGAGCTGGCAGTTAAAAATATAAAAAGATAGAACTATAAAGATTTATCGAGAAATGACCAAATTTTCTTCTGTGTCATATTTCCGTTACTCTTAATAACATATTTTTATATTTTTAGAGTTCAAAATTTATTCTAAATTACAATTTAACCGTTTATGTTACACCTATCAAATTTAGGGGATTTATCCGTTAAAATTTTATTTACTGAGATTATCACTGCTAATGTATTCAAATAAAGAACAAACACAATTTGCTGTTAATCCTCGGAGTATTAAGATGAGATAAATTTCATAATATTAAGCATTTGATGTATTTTGGTGTTTAAAAAAATTTATAATATTGTATACAAGTCACCAAGTACTCTTACATATCAAGTCAAAAGTCACCAAATATCGACATATTACAGGCCTCAAAGACACCGAGTACTCATAAACACCAAATTAGAAAGTCATTAAATATTCACGCAGAAAAAAAAACACAGGAAGTTTATTTGTCAAAGTTATACTTTAGTGTTGCTTTATGCATTGACAGTTATACGATTAATTGTATTTGAAAAAATAGACATAAACGTATCAGAATTATCTGATTGTTGAAGATCCAGTAATATCTACGATAAAATAGATCCACAGCCTTCTTGAAAACTAAAAGACTCATTATCATATTACATATTGCACAAAAAATAATAAGTTCAAATGAGTAATATAAATTAATATAATTTATTTAGAAATAATATTTTTATTAAATATCTGACTAACACTTAAAATAATACGCATTTTTAAGCAAAATCAATACTTATTACACAGTTTTTTATTTCATATTAAACTCAATTTCTGTTGAGGCAATTTTCAATTTTTGCAATAGCATCTTATAAATTTTTTGAGAACAAACATTACATAAACTTAAATACGTGCAATTTTGATCGCAACGTTTTCGAATCGTAGAAATATTATGCTTACTTGGCACATTTCCTAACATCAAGATCGAAAATCGCTGATCTTTCAAAGAAACGTGTTCAATGCTCGAATCATGCAAAACTTTTTTATTATATATGGGTTATTGTATGAGAGTGGTTTTAATATTTTCATTTAGGGACAGTAGAGACAGTAGAAGAAAATACAAGACAAGAATTTTTCATAAAAATGTTTAAATTTTGTTCCTAATGTTGAAGAATTAATATTATCTATTTACAAAATAAAATCCATTTAAAATATTAAATTTTTGTTTTTTTAAAAAAATAAACCTGCGTTCTAACAGAATTTCGACTTTTTTGAAAAATTCTAATAGTTAATTAATGGATTGTTTTCAAATAATCATGAAATGAATCAAGCAAGATAATCACTAAATGAAAGGATGCAATAAATTATCATTTCTTAAAGCTGCACGTAGTTAAGAAAAGCTATTTCCAAAGATTTTCCATATAATACATGCAGATCATATTTATTAAATTTATGTCTGAAACTAACTGATTTACTGTTTACTGAAATTTAGATGTCAAATACTAATATTTTTGAAATAAAGCAAATCCTTCCATTACGAAACTTTTGATGAAAATATATCTTTAACAAAGAAAGTTCAATAAACGAAGGTATTTCGAAACAACTTACTTTCTTTTCTCCAAAAGCTTTATTTTTTCTCAGCTATCTGCTTAAAAATGCGATTAATGACTGAAAAAGTTCACTATTCTTTTAATTACTAATAACAAGCGAGATTATTCAATTAATCTTATCTGCTGGTCATCAAAGTGCAAGCGAAAACTTCTCAATTCTGGTCTGAACTAGCTAACTGCTCTTGATGATCCTGCTATCAGATTAAACAAGAGAAGAATTGCTCCTGAGAGAAAAGTTGGAGATCTAAATAACAAACCTCAAACAGTCCGCGGCCGCTAAAATTCATTCCAAACAGCGCCCTCTATACGCGTCGACCGCAACAAATTAGCTTCACTGACGAATCTGATTCAAAGAATGAAATGTTTTTTCATTTGTTAGTTTTATTCATTTTTTTTCTCGCTGTCTTTATGCTAGCTGCCAAAATTGATACGAATTGACTTTATGTAAAACATACGCGTGTAAATTTTGATGTTTACATGATCACTTAGATTAGAATTTTTCTTTCGTGACCTTGTTGTTCATTTTTTTGCTGGGTGTAAGAAAATTAACAGAAATGAAATACGTTCTTGTTTGGGAAAGTTGAGTATATACATTGGAAATATGCAAAACCTAATAAATAAATAAGCGTGAAAGATTATCTCTTAGGAATAATAGGATAAAGGAAATAAAAATAGTCCATTAGTATTTTTATAACATTTGAAAGTCATCATCATGTTTTCGTTTTATTTGAAATATGTTATGTCATTCCAGTAATATAAATTAGCATTATGGCCTTTTATCTTATTTTAGAGGAAAAAAAGTGAGAAATGTTTCGCTTTCCAGGCAAATAATGATTATGAAATTTTCACATTGAGATGTTTTCTCCATTTATTAAAATGAATTTTTATAATAGCTATTCATTAAAACTTGAAAGATTTAAAAAATGTTTTGAAAATTCAATGAAAGGATTCTGCATTAATTTTGAAAGAAATAAGAAAAAAGTGTAATTCACATTCACTGCATTATTGTCTATAGAGTTGAGATTGATTAATTATAATTTAATTTGTCATTTATCGATTAGTTCTTAAAAATATTATATCCACTTTCAGAAATAAATTGTCAAGATTCGTTCTTCAAAATGACAGAAGAAATTCATGTTATATTGAAGCGTCAGTTTAAATTCCTGAAGATTTTGCTCAATTAAATTTATGAAAATACGAATTATAAAACTAAAAGAGTCATTAATTAAAAAATAAAAGAAAATAGTTTTTGAGGATATACCTTGTCCATACTTTAAATTCCTGAACAAAGAAAAATTGAAAAAAAATTATTTTCTATAACTAAAATTAAAAAATAAAATAAAGACAGGTGATATTTTTTTATAGTTGCATTAATTTGATAATGTTATTGAATTGATTATGATTATGAACAATTAATCAGTTTTTTCCAAATGTGATAAATTATTCAATATTTTGCATTTTCTCTAGCTATTTAACAAACAAAAGTTCAAAAATTTCAAATTTTTTTAGAACTTTTAAAATGATTATAAATTGTACATAAATTTTGCCGTTTTAAATAATATTGTAAATCATTTTATTTTTAAAATGGTATTTGTAAAAGATAAAAAAGTAGTTCTCCTTTAAATGAAAAACTTTATTTTGCTGCTGTTAAAGTGTTAATTAATTTCTCTAGTGATTGTGTAATTATTAAAATATATTTATCATAACATAAAGACAATTAAAAAAACGTTTACTTTTTCTCGGTGCTTAAATTTAGTTTTTATTTCTCTATTGATGGACAAGGAATTCGAGACCATATTTTATAGAAGATTTGGCGCATATTTAAGTTTGAATCAATTAAAATTATCCTACGCGGCTCATATGTTTTCAGGTTGGTGTAAAATATGAGTTTGGAGAGTGGTATGCTGATTTATATACTGCCTTTAAATGGGGATGCAAAAAATCTGTAATGGCTCATTACTAGCCTTTCTTCTTCATATTATGATTTTAGTTATCAAGTTACCAATTTGTTTAACATAAAAATATGTGTCCTTTGACATTCCTCTAGATTCCTATGTATTTGAAATAAATAAAATTAATGTTTCATGTTTTCTTCAATGTTATTTGCACACAATCATGAGAATAAAAATTTTTGGCATAAAATGCATGCTTCATCATGACTGACAATACTCTTTTATTGCAGTTTTGAAATGATAAAATAAAATGAACCAATAGTAGAATATTGTGAATCAAAATTGAATTATAAAATAGGAAATAAAGTAGTAAATATTTATGTAATCGGAATTTAAGAATGAAAAAAATAATCTAATCAATGTTTTCATTTAACATTATCACCGAAGATTTTTAAACATACGCATCAAGATATTTTGTCTAACAACAACGTAGAACAAAACAACAACCAATGTTTGCGAATGAAAGTAGGAATTCATTCATTTTCAAAAAATAGATTTAATTTCGTAAAAAAAGTTCTTGTTTATGTATATTTATGCAATATATTTATTTATTTATCTCATGAATTTGTAGCAATGGACATTTTAATACAAAATCAGTACCCTTAGTATTTTTTACTTGTTTTTTTTAATCATTTTTACATAAACAATAAAGGTGAGTATATGCTTAAATATAGGTTAAATTAACAGTAAATATCATTCCACTGAGAGAAAATAGTCTTGCATTGATTCTATTCTACTTTAAATATAAATAATATATATGAACAGAATTTTGAATTTAAATGGCATATGTCTTAAATCGAAATGAATATACATGAATTTTATCGTGGATTCAATTTACTTCCGCGAAATATACAAATGCAGCAAAGCAATTTAATTCTGGAAATTTTTATGCATTTTGAAGTAAATAAAAAAATTAAAGAACGATGCCCAAGTACTTGTAGTTACAAAATCGCATACCAGATTTGATACATTTAAGTCATTTCGTTTTTGAGTTATCGTGTTTACATGTTTCTGAAAGTAGAGAAAAATCGCTTGTTCGATTTGCTACAAAATTTAATATATATCTACACTATAGATGTTATATTTGTGTGATGTATTTTATTCATCTAATTTCCTTAGTTTTGTAGTTTTGTTCTTAGTTGTTAATTTTGTAGTTTCATAGTTTTTAATTTTTTTACTACAATATTTTTCGAATCGTCAAAAAATTCGAATTTTTTGACGATTCTTATACTTTCTCTATATTTCATAATTTTTTTTTACAAACAAATGTTACAAGTCAGCGGAAGTGGCCTGCTCGACACTGTCTCATTCTCTATTAAGTTTTATTTCCCATATTCCTGCATAAAATTGTGGACCTTAAATAAAGCTACAAATGGTTAGCACGGAATTCATGAACAATAGTTTTGGAATATGAATTTTGCTTGCGGATATATATTTTTTTGGCCTTGTTGCCTATCGATTGGAATCAAAATTTCTCATGAAATCTCATTTTTATTCAAAATTTCTCAAAATTCTCATGATTTTCTCATGAAAAGATTGTAGTTATAAGATCGAATATCATTGATGTAATCATTGCGTTCATGAGTTATTGTGTTTACTTGCATGCAAACATGTACATATTGACAGGCGATTAGTCCTTGATAGTGATGGTTCAAAACTTGATAAAAATCTACAATTTAGGTAGATACTAAATCTATATACACAATTTTATCTATCTAACTCTTTATGTTTTAACGTTATCAAGTCGAACAGCTAGACAGACAGACTTCCTGTGAATGGATTTCATTCAAAATTTGAAAGATATCTACAAATTTGATTTCAAGTCCATATATAGAATTTCATCTGTCTAGTTCAAAGCGATTTTGAGTTATAGTGTTCACAGGCAGACAGGCAGATGTAATGCCAAAAAAAAAGTGTGTTTAGAATTCAAAGAAGTCTGAAACAGCAAGTGAGATTCGTCAAAATCTCGATTTATTATTTTTATAATTATTATACTTTTTATGCACTTTCTGTTAAGGTGGATTTACATTCGGCCAGCTATAAGACGGCCAGTAAGACAACGCATACGCAGAAAGGGATTGATTTATGTTTGCCATAATTTCATAAGATAGATTCAGGCATCCTACGCTTCGCTGTAAATTGCCGTTTTGGCGTCCTTGAATTTTTATTTTTTACTGCGTATCGTATTAAAATGATGAATATTTACACAAAGAAACATGATAAAATTTTTTAAAAAGGGTCATTATATTTGGAAAACTATGGAAAAAAAATTAGTAAATAAAACGAAAAAAAAAAACCACCCCACAATTTCGCATCAAAAAGAACAAAGAGCAAAAAAATGTCGGAATTAATGTATAATAAGTTATCAATTTTTTCACGCCAAAAAATCCCGCTAAATTCTTCAAATGCATGCACAATAAAAAAAAATACTGCGGCATGTGGTTGTCCCGTCGGTACACGTATTTGGCATCAACCGAACAGTATTTATCAGTCTTTCTACACACGTCCTGCCTACTGGCCATCTTATAACTGGTCGAGTGTAAACCCACCCTTTGAGAAAGTTAGCAAGCTATAGTAGTTATCTAAAAAAATAGTACCAATGTCTCGTACTTTTATGCCCAATACTGACCCAATTCAATGTATTGTATACTGACCATATTCAGTGTATACAGACTCAATTCAATAACACCTCTCCATGCACCTGCGACTATAATCTTTACGATTATTTAAACAGCTGGATGGACATGGAGAAATGTTCACTGACAGTAAAATAACCAGTTTCCAATTAGATACATATACTAAGTCAAACAATTTAGAAATTAGGCCCTGATCACAATTTAAGCGAACATCCTGTACAATCTTAGTATAATTTCGAAACGGCGCATTCTCATCTCTTTTTTCGACTTTAAATATAAACAATAAAAAACAATAACCGAAAAGTGAACCAACCGCGACAAATATAGGCAAACGGAATAAAATATATTTATATATATATATATATTTATGAAAAGAGTTTTCATCCATTCTGATAGTTAAAAAGATAAATAGAGAAGTTGACAGTAGAGTTGTAAACACTCGTCTAGATTTCCTTTATTGAGTGTTCAGATGTTGGATCAATTCGATGATTATAATTCTCAAGACGAATGAACATATTTACAATATCTGACCATTGTTTTTGCATTCAAGTGTATTTATTCTGACTTTCCGGAAATGTTTACGGTGTTGAGAGAGAACTGTGCCAGTCTGATTTTGTTGCTAGGCGCGCTATTCACAAGGCCACGTCTGATCGTCAGATCTATTGACAGTTGTTTGTAGATGTTAAAAAGGGGGTTACTCGCTCGTTGCACCGGGTTTCACGCTGTCTCACCTCCGCCAACTGGCAAGCGGCCAGATATTTTTGCTGTTTATCTGGAAGAAAGTGTGAGACATGCTGCTCACACTCGTCGGCTTTCAAACAAATTGATTCTAAAAGTGAATTTTCAATCTGGGGGCCTTGACGTATAAAAAAAGTCACGTGATCTTATTTGGGGGAGGGAGAAATCGGGATTGAGGAAATTTAAATCGATACAATGACTCTATTTAAACGATTTAAAACTTGGAAGTATAGAATCATTCCTCATTGTTCTTTTAATAATAGATAGCGTAAATAGGAGGCAATAATTGCAAGAAATAACGAAAATTAATTATCATTAGAACTAAATCGAATGAGATAAATAAAGAACGTTGTAAACGGCATTAAAACTTTGCTCACACATGATCGTGAAAAGTCCATTTTAAAAGAAATTTATTCTAAAAGTGGATTTTCAACCCGATTGTCTTGACGTATAAAAAAAAAAGAAGTCACGTGATCTTATTTGTTGGAAGGAGAAATCGGGATTTAGGAAATTTAATTCGATACCATGATTCTATGCAAACGATTTAAAACTTGGAAGTATAGAATAATCCCTCATTATTGTACTTTTAACAATAGATAGCATAAATGGGGGGGGCATTAATTGCAGGAAATAACGAATTATCATTCGAATAAATCCAATGAGATAAATAAAGAACGTTGTAAATGACGTTAAAACATTATGGATGGGGACGTAAAATCGAGGTTATCATAGATTATAAATAATTCAAAATTGCACAAAATTGACTGGTTTTATAGAATATTGACTGAATCCTATTAAGATTAAATGCCCAGGATTCGTTTAAATAGTTCCAAATTTCACCAATTTATCCCGGACTGAAAAAGTGTCTTAAATTTTAATTGTAGAGGCCCGAATGACTTAGAATTTTGCTTATAAGTATATTGAAAACATATATTGTGTAAAAACTATTAATTAGATTTAATTTCTAAAATAAATCAAAAGAAAGTCCATTTTGAGTTTCGAAATTTAGGCATAAAATTATCAGACGTCCCGGGTCAACCGTGACATTCCTGATTTCCGACTGTGCATTTCCGGTTAGAAAGATAACCCGGATTTGAATTAAATGGTTCTTATTTCCCGTTTTTCTTACTTAATATATAATATAATATATTTAATATATCTTATATTAAGAAATAATAAACTAACTCGAACTTTTTTCTAAAAGTTAATTTCTGAAGAATTTCCCTTCCTAACTTGACAGTACAAAGAATATGCCAGCCAAAGTTGATTAGTTTGAATGAATTAGTCAGGAGAAAAAAAACAGTGAAAGGTAATGTAAAATATATCATTTATGTTTTACTTCCCGATTGATAATTGTTTCCGCAATCGCTTTTACAGCAGGTAAAATGGACAGAACAACAGGCGCTCTATCCTTAAATAAATTTAGTATGAAATGTCATATGATTCTGTAAGTTAGATTCTAAAACTGTACATCAAATTTTTTTAATTCAGCTCTTTACATTTGTAAACAATTTTGGCTGTAGCTTTCACTTAACTCGGCTAGATGGATATAGGGACAACTTCCCTTTGAATGAATTTCATTTAAAATTTGATCGAAAATAAATTCACTGTAAAGAATATATACCAAATTTCAGCCATTTAGTGCAAAGCATTTTTGAATAATTGTGTTCGCAAACAGTAGACAGACAAGCATAACTAAAAAAATGCTTTTTTCTCTGGGAGGCTTGTAATGGGGAGATTTGTTAAAATTTTGAGGCTGAACTTTGTGAGGATTGTAATTCTTTCACCTTATATACTTCTTATACAAAAAAAGTAAAAAAAAAATGTAAGTTTTTTTTAAAGTAAATGTAAAGCAACTAACAATGAAAGTTATTAATTTACATATTTTTTCATATTATTTATCTATATTATAATTCTATCCTCCGTTATATTGGATTAATATACTACATTCCTATATTGTTAAGCTCTACAAAATTCGATAATTTTATACAGAAAAATATTAAAACTTATTTTGTTCCTTTGCACAAAAAACGATGTACGTTAAAAAAACAGCGTTAGAAAAAGTATTTTAATCAAATTACTGGAGTACGTTTAGTTCGTTTTTAGAGGCAATAACTTCAGTTATTCTTGGAACAAAATCCAACACATTTGCTTATCGATAGAGAGAAATAAAGTAAATTATCGATTTAATGAGCGAATGGAATTTTAGAGGTGTTCGAAAAATATTTAAAATAGCAATGATACTGGAAATTACTATTTTCAGTGCAAATATAAAATATTCAATATACATATAAATAATAAATATTTTTTATTTGTGTGATCTAGGAGAATGAAAAAAAAATCTAAAATTTATTACAAAGATGAGAAAAAGCTGAATATAGTTTTTTAAATTATGTCCATTAATTTCTGGAATTACTATATTAGGTTTTTGGAGAAAAAAGAGAGAATAATTTTAACATAAATATAAGATATTTAATATACTTATTAATAATAAACATTTCTTAATTATGTATCTAGGTGAATGAAAAAAGTCTTAAAATTATTACAAAGATAGGAAAAAGCCCAAGAGTATTTTTCAAATTTTGTCCGTTAAGTTATGGATTTATTGTATTATGTTTTGGGGGAAACAAGCAGGAAAAATAATTTCGCTTTCATAATAATTTAACCACCATCATGATTTCCAGTATGAGAAAGCCTCTGTATATACAAATGAATTCCTGAAAAACGTTAATACGGGGAAATGAAAAATTTTATTATTTCACCAGTTGTGAATCAGACCTCATTAGTTGAGCACATGTTACATAGAGACTTTTTTGAAGGTAGTGTAAAGCTGGTACTTGCCATTCATGACGGTCGGTCATTCATCTTTTACCGAATCGGTGAATGCCTTAGAATATTTTTGTGTTTATATTTTTTGATTGAAAATGAGAGAAGAAACGTGTATCTTTTTATTTCCATAATGAATCTATTTTCCTTTCAATCATATAATTTTGCTGAACATTATTATTTTATCTCTTTTTCTGTTATTACTTAATACTCATTAACAGATTTAATGTTGCATGGTTTTTTTTTTTTTTTTTTTACTTTTTTGGTTACGAAATACAGAGAAAGTGCTGTAATCGTCAAAGACTTTGAACTTAAGATTTGGACGAATCTCCACGTTTCAGATCCCTCTGAGTGCGAAAAACTAATTTTTCGCATTAAACTTGTTTATCTGTGAACATGATAACTCAAATATGCTTTGATCTATATAGATGAAATTTAGCATATGGTCTTAGTACCAAATTTGTAAATTTTTATCAAATTTTGAATAAAATCCATTTGAAGGAAACCTATCAATTTGGCTATTCGACTGCAAGTGAAATCAATAAATGCAAGCCATAAAGAGCTAAATCGATAAAATGGGGTATACAGATTTAGCATCTAAGCAAACAAAATCTATCAAAAAATCAAACTGTTTATCAGTCTGCACTTCCGTAAGTATGTAAACGCAATAACTTATAAACGGCCTTAAATCAAAAAAATTCGATATGTGATGTTGTGACTACAATGTAGTTCCGAGTCAAATTTTGATTTCACTGGGTCGTAAGAAAAGGCACCAAAAATGCATATTCGCATAAAAAATGTTAGATTTAAGCCAAAAATCTGTATTTCGTAACTAAATCGACAATAATATCAATGGCTGATTTAGGTATTTTGAGATCATAGAACGTGCACATTTTGAGACCCCTCTTTTAATAAGATGGTCATTCTAGTTTCACATTTCAGCAAATTTTTATCATGTGAATATTTCTTTATGTTATATTATTGACTTAAATACGCATTTTATTGCTTCTTATTTGTGAAAAAGTATTAGTTTTTATTTATCTATTACGATTCCAGACCACCGGATTGTTTGTACACAATACTGCTGTAGCAGATGTTCTGTTTTATAAATAGCTAATAAATAAGTGAATAAAATGTAACATATAACTACCCAACTATACTTGATAAAATGTTAATATTATCTTAACATTTTATCGTATATTAATATTTTATCATTTTGTATGTTTTGCAAACTTATTTATTTGACAACTATCAAAATAACCGACCTACTTGCAGCCCTCTCTCAGTCTAGCGGCCCTAGACAGCTCACCAGGTCTCCTAGTTGGAAATCCGCCAATGAATTCCATGGAAGGTATTCACGGTCTTATCCAAGGTCCACAATTTTATGCAGAAGGGGAGAGCGGATAAGAATTTTATTGGAGAAAATGCAAAAAAGTGTCGAGGAGATCACTTCCATTGGCTCTAAAATAATTCTTGTCTTCTTGCGACATGTAATGAAAAGCTAATGAACTAGATGGCGCTTTTTAAATGCTATCCTCCAGGGGAAAAGAAGAGTAATCCCAAAAAGCTTTTTGACAAGGCTTTCTTTCTTTATAGTAAATTACTCCATTTGCAACTGTTAACTTCCATGACGAGAAATGTTTTTTTTATCGAACGCCTACTCTTTGCAACACTTCTGTATCTTTCAAGCATTTGTAAATACTAACATAATTTTGAAAGAGCGAGCAAAATTTCTTATGAACATTAACTAAATCACATAATCAAGTCAGTAAACACGATTTAAATAAGTCGCATCAATTTTAAACGTATTATAATAAAATCAAAATCAAAATTTTGTTTGATTACGAAAATATGTAAGATACCAACATGTTCATAATAAAATTTGTAAATTAAATAAGTCTAAAAGATAAGACGTTACATCTTTTTGCCGATTTAGGAATCGAATGTCTCTCCTTTTTAACAGGAAAATATTCGTTATATTTGATAATTATTTCGAAACGTGCTGAGGAATGGTATATGCAGTGGCGCTTACCTCGCATCTGTGACTGTCACCTTTCTATTTAAAAGAATAAGATTAGTATTAGGTTGAATTAAAGCAATTATGAAGCAAATATTTTGCATTTAACTATTACAAATTACTTTTTTATTAAATTGATTGCTTCATAGAATTTTAAAATTTGGTTCTTATTTAGTATTGGAAATCATATGACAAGACGTAAAAATTTGACAGAATTATGTGGTAAAACATTTTGAACATAATGAAATTTTATAGAGTCAATTTAATCTGAATATGACTTTTAGAAAAGAAAAAATGCTGAAGATGATAAGAAACGACAGATTCTGAAAAATATGTTCATAATTTTTATTTTATTATATTAATAACTGGAGCTGTTGTTTTAAAACCCTATTTTTAAATATATACGAGATACGCGCAGACGATAAGTGACAGAAAAAAAAATTAAGGGTTAGATTTAAAATATGAACTATTTTAGAGCAGCAGACGATTTTTTAATGGCCAATTGCAAGTACTTTAGCGTAGAATAAATTTTAGGTAGAATCAAAAATTGAGTTGACACGAAAAAATTATTACGCTGTGATTTTTCTATGACTTTTAAGTGAGATTAAATCAATAAGAATGCATTTAACATCTACAGTTAGCATTTAGAAATGAAGATCCATTTCGTACTACTGTATTTAGATGGTTTGTAGAATTTCACAGAGGTTACAACTCTCTTCAAGATGATGAACACACAGAAAACTGTTGTCTGCCATATAGAAAATATTAATCGATGATAATAGCTGCACCTACGAAATGATACAGAAGTAGCATAACACTGAACCGCCGCCCCACATAAAATGATTCATGAAAAAATGCACATGAAAAAAATAGTTTGCCGATGGTTTTGTCATAATTTAATTGAATACCACGTTGAACCGGAGTGTTTCAGAATCAGTAAAGAAATTTTTAAATTTCTTCAAGATAGTGCCCACAGCATTATTTCTAAAATCGTAACTGGTGATGAAATTTACATCCCATTCTGTGCCATTCCAACACGTCAAGAAAGTAACGTATGGGTCTCTGATGATGATCACACGGCTACAATGGTGAAAAGACGACGGGCCCTGAAAAAAAGTAATGTATGCAATTTCCTTCAGAAGAAAAGGATTGGTCAAAGCCATCAAGCTAGATGAACAGAAGACAGTCACGGCTAACTGGTACATTTCTAAATGTTTCCAGAAATTCTTCAAGAAGTGAATGTTACAGTACTCATACTCCAGCATGACAATGCATCTACACATTCAGGAAAACTTATAGTAGAATTTCTTGAATAAAAACACATCAAAGTGATAGAACATCCACCCTATTTACTCAATCTAGCCATGTGTGACTTTTGGCTATTTTTTAATATTAAAAAGAACTTGCGTGGACGTTGTTTTCACTCCGAAGATGAGATTGTTGAGGCTATTAATGCATTTTTTTAATAGATTCCAAGAAAAGAAGGGCTTGAGACATTTAATCTTTGGAAAATTCGCCTACAGAAGTGCATTGATACTGGAGGAGACTACTTTTATCACTCCTAAAATTTCGTAAGTATAACTTTAAAATCCTAGGTATATCTCAAAACATTCAGAATGACCCTCGTATTATAAAAATTACTAATATATCAAGAACTGATTTCCAAATGATATACTTCTTCAAAAAAAGCTATATGAATGGCTTAAAGTGTTTTTTTTATTCATGAAAAAAAATCTTTAGTATGGTTATTGTAAATTTTTTCAGATAGTTGAAGTTGTGTTATAAATCATAACTAACCAATCATATACATTAAGTATAAGAATCTGATCTGTTCAGTGAGAAAAAGTATTGAATTGATTTAAAAATGATATACTTCTGCAAAAAAAAGAGAAAAAAAATGTTTTATTTTGCACATTATACTCATGATTCAGTCATTCAAAAAATAATTGTTCCAAATATTTGAATACTTGAATGTGTTATTTTGAACGACAAACATAGTTTTTGCTGTTGAAAATGATTTTAAAATGAATTTATTCAGTTAGGCGTTTTAATTCCTTCTAATGTCCTGTGCGAAAATAATGAGAGTCTGGAATATTTATATATCGCTGGTATACAGATAAGAATCAACAAGTTGAAAGAAAAAATTATAATGTTTTCTTCAATGTTTAAAATGTCATATCTCTAACAGAGAATATATATATATATATATATAAAGAAATTTGCAGAAATTGTGTTCTATACTTCTTAATAAAGCATTTTATTAGTTGTTTTTTTAATTAGCATCTTTAAATAGTTCTTAATAAAACTGAATAAATATTTTATAAAAAATCAAATAGTATTGTTCTAAAAAATAAATAAATAAAAAATGTCACAAAGAACACAAAAGTCTTCGTACATCCAAACATTATTTATTTAAATTCATCTTTTGCGGCTTATTTTTCTTCTAATTGAAAAATACACTAAAATCGTTTAATTTCAGTATTTAATATCACAATTATTTATTCTATTTACTTTATTCTTAGATATGACGCGCATTCGTAAAGAAACGAGTTTAGACATACAAAAATTAATTATATTTCATTTTAAAGCTGGAAAATCAATTAGAGGTATTGCAACTATAACTAATCTACTTCATTCAACGGTGCAAAGCATAATAAAACGTTACAGAGAGGGAAAAAGGATTGCAAACAAGTCTCGTAATGGTCGCCCTCAAATTCTGTCAACTAGAAGTCAAGGAAATATTGTGAGTAAATTTCTAAAAAATCCACGTCTGATTGCAATAAAGTTTGCTTCACAATATAATGAATCAAATGGAACTTCTATTTCCTGTGAAACTATTCGTAGAATTCTTCGGAATGCTGGTATACATGGCCGCTCTGCACGAATAAAATTCTTTGTAAGTGAGAAGAACAGAATTGCTAAGCTTAAATTTGCCAAATCTGTGATAAACCAGCCAGAGAGCTATTGAAATCGTGTCTTATTTGCAGATGAAAGTAAGTTTAACATCTTTGGGTCGGATGGGAGAATCATTGTATAGAGGAAAAAAAAAAAAAAAAAAAAAAAAAAAAACGAAGAACTTAATTCCAAGAATTTAGTTGGAACAGTAAAACATGGCGGTGGAGGTGTCATGGTTTGGGGGTGTATGTCAGCTGCTGGAGTAGGCAATTTAGTATTCATTGATGGCATAATGGATCAGAGAGTTTATATAAATATTCTCAATAATAATTTAAAAGTGTCAGCACAAAAATTGGGCATTTTAAACAACTTTGTGTATTACCAAGATAACGATCCTAAGCACACGGCCATGAATGTTCGTCTTTTTTTGCCTCTATCATTGCCCTCAAACCCTTAAAACACCAGCTCAATCACCGGATTTAAACTCTATAGAACATATTTGGGAAGAATTAGAGGTGCGAATAAGATGTCACGACATTAAATCGAAAATTCAACTGAAAGCAGTAATGATCAAAGAATGGAACAAGATCGGTGCAGAAGTAACCGACCCTTTAGTTAAATCTATGCCCAAACGTTTAAAAGCTGTTATAAAGAATAAAGGATATCCTACTAAATACTAAATATTTATAAAAATTTAGATAATTTCATATTTAGTGATGTTTTTTAAAGTGCATGATCACTTTTGTGTCCAATTTTTGTGCAATTTTATTTACTGTCATTTTTAAAAAAATAATTTGCATCGCAATTAAAATTTATTCTTCATTGCTTTATTAAGAACTGTAAAAATATGGTATGAAAACATTTTCATATAAAAATAAGAATATATAATGGTAAATAATTAGGTTTTTAATTGATTCTTGTTGGTGTACGAACACTTTTGGGAGCCACTGTATGTATAATATATATCTATACTTATAATAAAGCTCAATGTGTGTGTGTGTGTGTTGGCGCTCTACAGGCCAGACCATTCAACCTACAGCTACCAAATTTGGCACGTGTATACCTTGGAGGCCGAGAATGTGCACCTGGGGGTTAGTTTTTCGAATTTTTAACTAGAATTTTATTTATTTAAAAATTAAGCGAAATTTTGACGTGTTTCTGCCTTAACTTCCGAAAATATTACCGCACAAAAAAGATTTTTACATGAAGTTAAAGATCAAAAATTTATCTTTTAAATGATACTAATGTTTTAATCTTAAAATTAAATTTCTATTTTTAATGAATTTTTAAATAAATATTTTAACTACATTTTTCAATAATTTTTTTCGTAAAAAATGAAAATTAAAATTGAGCACGTTTCTCATTCATGGGAAAAAATTAGCTTATTTTAAAGTGTTGCCATCACATTGATTAAAGCTCCAATTAAAAATAAATTAAATCTTTTTGGAAATGAAATCTGCAAAAATATAATTTTCGGCACGTGTTTGTAGGAAATGAAACAAATATGAAATATTATTTTTTCTAAAAAATAAATTCAAGAAAAATTATTTTATGATCTTTTACACTCTCTATACAGAGTGTTTATTTAGTCCCGGACCCATTTTGATGTTTAATGACTCATAAAATAATGAAGATATAAACAAACTTATGACATTTATTGATGGAATACCTCATATATTTTCCTTTTCAGGTTTGAATATTTTTACTTTTGTAAATATTGTCTGCGCGTGTGGTTAATTTCAGATAATTTCATTTTCCAGTCTAAATATCTGTACTTTTCTAAATATCGTCTGCTTATGAATTGCATTTTTCTCTCTTTTGTTTTTGGCAACTATTGAAATGTTATGTTTACTTTTGATGTGTTTGTTCTATGTTGTACTTTTGTATGTGATGTTTTATTCGAGCGGATATTAAGGAGAATGCATACACCACAAGAGAAAGCACAGATTTTATGGTGGTCATAGAGTTAATTTGCAATCAACTAAATCACTGACTTTTAAGAGTTAATTTTAAATCACTTCAACTGACTGATTTATGAAAATTTGAATATCACTATTCAATAAAAAAAGGATAATTTTAGATTTTGTAATTTCTAACTTTCCTGGCCAATCACTGTTCTTTTTCTGGGAAGAAAAATAATTTTAATAACTGCCTGAAGAAGATTACATCATGTTTAAAGTTTGAACAAGTCATAATTGTGCCTTTTTCTACAGAGGGAAGACTGTTTTTTATGTAAACGAATCACAAGCAAGAAATTTTGTTAAGCTTTTTAATATTTATTAGGAATTGTTGTAAATATTTCTAATATTTAGTCATGAAGCAATGTCATCAAATAAAAGAATAGATTGGACACTCAGAAAGGGAACTAAGATTATTGTGTTACATGAATGTGATCTTTCCAATGCTGATATTGCAAAACAGGTGGGTGGTTCAAAAACTATATATGGCGTCCGAGAGTTTTGTTTACGATATCTGGAGACAAATTCCTTAAAAAACAAAGCGGGAAATGGCTGAAATGGTACACCACATCTGTACATGGCAGAAGAATAAAAATACTATATCTGCATGCTCGAAGAATGCCATCAGCGGCCGCCAGAAGTGAATGGAATGATGCTGGCATTTATGTCAGTTCAAGAACAATCAGGAGAAGATTATTAGAAGTTAGACTAAGAAGTAGAATTCAACGAAAAAATTTACAGCAGTGTATAAAAAGATTCTAGTGTACAAAAGAACACATTAATTGGTCAGATGATCAGTGGTTACAAGTTATACGGAGTGATGAAACAAAGATATTGTTATTTGGTAGCGAGTCAGTTTGTGTAATGATTTGGTCTTGCATGTCTGCCGATGGTATTGATCTCTTTTATGTTATCAATGGGGAATTAAATGCAAGAAAATACATTGACACTATTCTAGAGCCAAAACTTACATCTTCCATCAGTGATCTCTTTCCTAACAGTGCATCATTTATTTTTCAGCTGGATTCAACTCCTTGCCATACAGCAAAAATATCGAAAGTGTGATTTAGTACAAAGAGCAATGAATTGTTATCATGGCCGCGAAACCGCCCTAAACAAAATTATTGAGAACTTATGGCACCGTTTGAAAACTCTTATAGATATGAAGCGTTCATCAAATAAAAGAGGATTAATTGAGTCTATAATTGTTTCCTGGCATCAAACAACAACGAAGGAAGAGCTTAAAACCATTGTCAGCTCAATGAAACATCAGTGTGAAGCTTTGATAAAAAATAAAAGCTATCTCACTGAGCACTGGTAACTCACTGCAGTCATCAGCATCTAATGTATCTCTATAATTATTGCATCTCAACTTTTTTTGTATTACAAATATTTGAATTTTGCTTGTGGTATTGAAATCAGTATTAAATTCCCTTTAAAATGATATGTAAGTGTTTCCATTTTGTAAAAAGACATTTTCTATAAGCATACAAACTTAGAAAACATTAAAAGTTTCAAAAGTGTCCACAATTTTGGCCACCACTGTATATATATATACTATATGATTAATAACAGCACATATTAATTTATTTTTACATACTCGTATACGAAGCATATAAAGAGAATATATATACTTCACAAAAATTCGAATTCGAGATTTTGGCGAACTTACATACTCCCCAAATCACTCAGCCCGAAAAAGACAAAATTTCGGGAGAATGATTCCGCTGGATTTTTTTTGTTTCGATTTAATCAATTTTTGCAATGTACCAATGATGTTGATTAGTTAAATCATTCAGATTTACAGATTCTAAAAATGAGAAAAAAGGTTATTTAAATAACATGCATGAAATTTCAACTTTCGAACGTTCTAAATTCACTTAATATCCTATTACTAATTTTGAAATTCGTAACGGATCTGACTCTGTTTACACTGGCAACTTGCGTAACTGATTCTCCGAAAGTTTTATGTTCAGAACAAATGATGCCAGAAGAGCGGAGAAAGATCGCCGGAAATTGCTTTCACTGTCAATCTGAAAAATCGATGCCAATTTCCTTTGCACGATTGCGAACCTTATAAAATGGATAACCTCATTTGAACTGCAATGGATTTCTACACCATCTTGTTTCCTTTCGTTTAAAATGAACCCTATTGTAAAATTTAAAGTTGAAGAAACAAGACCATTTGAGCGATACAGAACGAATTTTGTCCTAAAATAGAAACGTTATACGTACTTTGTAATTACCATTTAGAAACAGTTGAAACAGGGTAAAACATGCTTACATGGTGTCCTAATTGTCTAAAATTTAGTAAAATATCGATTAATGTGTAAAGAAGGTATGTCTGTTCACCCCCCCCCTTTTTTTTACATTCCCATATATAATTGATGCAAAAAGAAATTAAGGATTTTGCTGCAACAAAGAAAAAGTTCCAAGTTTTGAAATTTTCCTAAAACTAAAAAAAAATTGAAAATTCAACTTTTCTAAGTTGTGTAAAAGTATTCTTTATATTAATTTTTTAATTTTTTTTAACATATTAGGGAAATATTTTTACTAAAAATATATATTCCAGTGCATTTAAAGACCCTTTATGAAAACTTCTTTCTTGCCACAAAATATATTCTTCGCACGCTTCTAGGATAAAGGTTTCAAACAAAAATAAATAATAGATTAACAATGATAGATCAGATTTAAATTGAAATAAATTAAATATTTTGGCTTTACAAGCAGAAAATTTCATTTTTTTTAACTGTCACTTTCACCTTCAATAATGTATGAAGGTGAAAATGTTATTTACTGCGTTATTTCGTTGTATTCCATCGCAAAATTGGTAATTTATATGCTTTTGCGTAGTAGTTCCGTTACATATTTGTATTTTTCAGCTTTAAAAGAAGGAACACTGCCGAATATAAATATGCTTACTGAAGGATGTTTAATTTTGCAGAGAATATCAAATGTAAGGTAATAACAATTTGGCATCAATCTTTAACTTGCAGCAAATTAGCAAAACAGGCGATGATTTCATAACACAAAAACTAATGACTTAAAGTAATCTTTATAGTAAAAAAAAGAAAGGTTTCCGTTTGTTGTCTTGGTATAGATATAGTATATCTGTATCAAATGTTGGATTTAACAAATCTTGGATCCAGGCGGTTGCATTTTTTATCATGTGAGAACATGATGTTGTTTTGGTTAGGGGGTTTTGAAATTCGAAATCGCGTAGGCAATGAATAAAGCATAAATACCAATTTTCATCATCATCTTTTAATCGCATATATTTTTTTACCTGCTTTTACCAGTATTGCATTATCATTATGTATGCTTCTTTGGAGAGAGAGAGAAGAGAGAAAGAAAGAGAAAGGAATGGAGACCGATAGAGAAGTCTCGTTATCGTGATTCAAACCGCTTTAAACTGGTTAATCACTTAAATAAATTAAGAGAAATAATGACTTAAAAATAATAATGTTCTCACATGATAACTTGAAATTTGTGATCTTAGATTTCATTTTAATTTTGTTTATCTCTTTGTTTCCTCGTATATATGTGAACTTAATAATTCAAAAGTGCAACAAGGGGTAAAACTCTTCATTCCCTCCTAATTCAAATCAATATCCTGTTAAGAACTCTCAGATGAACACCGAGATTCTTTAAGGTGTGATTTCTTACTAGTCCAATAAATCCAATATTTAATATCTCCCACAGTTCTCTATATTTTCTGTATTGTTTTTTACGTAATGTATGTTTTTCTCTACTGCTTTTTATGTAACATATGCTTAATTAAGACTGATAACTTATCTGAATATAATAAACTTGTCAGCAGCACTCAAAGACGACATATTAAAAATTAGGTTAAAGTTAAAATGATTCAAGTTTAAGGAATAATTCTACATCACTTCAATTAATAGAAGAGAAGATGAAATTGATTTGATAATTCTGTTTTGAAGATACATAAGGGCTCATGGAAAATGTACCTCGACACTTTTAAACAAAAATAAATGACAATCCACTCTCACAATTTCTATTTCCTGGTCATGTCAGGATGATTATTATATAATGACAAATACTATATGTGTCAGACTAACAAACTTGATGGGTTTTTCGTAGATTAGTCAGTGGGTATCCCCTGAAACCGAGATGCGACCACGAGGAGAAACGGTAAGAAGATATTGCAAATGGGTTTTTCTTTTAACATTTTTTCAATGACAGATTAAAAAAGGAATATAATGTTTTTAGTACAGACTATTAATAAAATATTTTAAGTTTCTAAAGGTTCCAAATTTTTCAAATACACCAATTTTTATTTTTTAATATTTTATGAACCCACAAAAATGACAAATTACTATATTAAGTAATGGCTGATTATGAACGATGATTAGATAATGTAATTGTTTAGATTTGGATTGTAGAATATATCGCTTGACACTTTTTAAAGGTTACATTTTTCTTTTTTTCTCCAATAAAAGGTTATATCTATAATAATTTATCAAATTAGAAAAATTTGAAAAAATATACTTAAAAACATTTGATAACGATTTTATAATTTATTTTTAGTTCGGATTTATAATAAAGTTTATGTTACATATTTTTATTATTTTTCCTGATTTATTACATAAAAAATCAATTAATTTCCGGTTACAAACATTTATAAAATGGAAACATCATTTCCAAAAATTTCTATTAATAATTTTCTAACTCTTATTTATAATGAATTTTTTGTTAGCCATTTTAATAAGTTTCCAGTTTTATTACAAAACAAGATCCAACCAATCTCTAATACAAATATTCATAAAATTAAAATATCCCGTTCAATGAACGAAAGTTTACAAAAACATGGTTTCACTCAAGTGATTTCTTAGAAAAATATATTTTCACTTCGGGTCAAACAGATGGATGCGTCTGATATTCCTTTGATGCCGACGTGTTTATTTGTTAAGCTTCTATTTTCAGTAGGAAGATTATAGGATAGAACTTATAAAATGTTACACATTATCGTCTGTGATGAAATATTTACAGCTGCGCTTGGAAGCTTTCATCGTGAAAAATGGAATCATTTCTTACTCAGAATAAGATAATTTTTTCAATACCAGCACTTCAAATAAATTGCAGATAGATATTTATAGGGCTTTTTCAGCTCTTTAAGTGCTAACATTTATTAAATTTCGAAACCCCATGTAAGAGCCCACGTGAAAGTGATGTGCTTCTACTTTTATTGTCTTGATAACTATATTTTTCATTTTTACACTTTCTGATATGCATACTAAAAGCACTGGAATTAAGAAATTAACCAAGAATTCTATTTGAAGCATATACATAGAGATACAATCTGAGACAGGCACACAAAAATATTAGTTAAAAAACTTTTTAAAAATGATTTCTTTGTATAAATGAGATGATATTTTAAAATCTATTTTAAATCTTAATTAATTTTAAAATTTTTATCTTAAATTAACGCATGTTAATTTCATTCTAAAATGTTCTCCTATTTCCTGATACAATTCCTAGTTTTTATTTAATTATTCTTAACAAGCTCTGAAGAAAACTGAGGATTTCAGTATTTTCTTACGCTTCGATTGAAGGGATAAAAATTCCTAATGTTTAAAAATTCTTTTAAAGATATCTAAGATTCCCTTGTCTAAATCGACACGTGGCGAAGAAATACTTACCAAAATCTCATAGTAAAATAACCGAAGGGAAAAATTCCTGTCTCTTTCAGCTCTTGTGTCGCGATGTATATTGACGCAACTTTTATCGCTTCTTGCCGGTACAAATTATGCTTCTCGGATAAAATAAATCGAAGTGAAAAATTGCAAAAGGTTTTTTTTTTCACTGTTACGCGTCAGCAAAAATATGGTTACATATATTTGTCTATGTATTGTTTGTATAGTAGCAAGATAAATTAATGAAATTTGGAGTATGACATTCATTTACAGCAAAAATGTCGATTTATATCTGAAATAGTATTTTCTAATAAAGAAAAAACAGGCATAGAGCTCTTTAAAGCATATATTTTATTCTCCTCGTGATTACCAAAAATGCTTCATTTTAAATATATTTTTAGAGCGATGACCATCGGCAGACGTAATCTGAATAAGAAGGCAGAAAACTGTAAAACAGATCACGTGAAAACCATTTTAAACTTATAAAAGAAAAAAAAAGGGAATTTTGCTTAAATAGCGTATGTAGATTAAGCTCAAGAAAATAAGAGTCCCAGCAATTCGGAAATTAAAAGTCAAAGTGAATTCTGAATTCGAATGGTTAGGAACAAAAGTACACAGTATATACACACTAAAATAATTATCTATCTCAACCGAAGTCATAAGAATGAAACAAGTAGTTGTCGAGAACCGTTTCCCGAGTATAAAAACATAATCACACTTCGTTGACATTGGCAACCGAGACTATTTAAAGAAATTATCTATACAAATCAAATTTTGAGCTAAATCTATTTATTGGAAAAGGCTATTATTCAAAATATGTTTTTAACTTTTAAGACTGCACTGCAGAGGTAAGAAAAAAGAGGATTTTTCTGATGATACATTGAATAAATATGCCGCTAAAATTGTATCTATACATTTCTTTGTATATCTTAATTATGAATTAATAATTTTCTTGGCTATAATTAAATAATTCCTTGATTATACTTGATGATTATCAAAAATCCAATCTTGAGATTAGGACAAAATGGTTTTTTTTTGTAAAGAAACCTACTCAAAATTCGAATATGAAACTATTCTAATTAATCCCGGACATCTGATCATTTGAATCAAGAAAAAATAATTTTATTTAAAACTACACTAAATTAAGGACTTAAAGTCTGAAATTGGAATTCCCGTTTTATATGACTAACCAGTCCTGTAATCATTTTATTTTAGCTAAAAAACAAAACAATAGTTTTTCAAAATTGCAACATTTTCAGAAGGTTTATATCCCTCTAGGATAAAAGAATATAAAGCTAGAACTGTACCAACTAATTTAGGACACCTGATCAATAATTTTGACTGAATAATAAACAATTTTATTCAATATTCAAAAAATTCCATATAGAATTCCAGTTTCTTTTAATCTAAGAAAAAAGTACTAAAAAGTTAATTGTCTCGACTAATCTCGAAAGTTTTGTCACTTTATTTTAACTCAATACTAAACATTTGCCTGGCAATCATTGTTATGTTAAGAGATTCTTAATGTCTAGAACACAACAGATTTCAAAAGGTATAGAGATGTTCACCTTAGGAATGCGATTTTATTAAAATTGCCACTTATAATAATTTTCATAATATCGATAGCTCTGATGTACGTATGCGAATGTGAATTATGAATTGAGCTTTAAATAATTATTTTTGCATAAGGGATTTAAAGCATGGTGTAATGCATTTTTTTATAATTTTCTAGATAAAAAATATTTCACCAAAACTTAATTATATAACAATAAAATACTGCATTTTTAGATTAATCACTCATTTAGACTGCGAACTATGTGAATGAAATATGTAAAAAATGAAACTGGAGAATGGCTCTGACAGGTCAATAAACTATCAGAGGAATCAGATTTAACGTGTTGTGACTGCATGCGAAGTTCGAGCTGTCATTTCTGAGGAGGAAGTTATTAGATGCAAATCTCAAGATTCTATTTCAGTTCCTTTGTTTGTGCCGTAAAAAATTCTGGTTTCATAATGCTATGAAATAAAGAGGATTTGTGATTTTTTTCTCTGAAGATTTTCTTGAAGAAAATGGTGAAATATGCTTATATGTTCAGAAACTATTTAATTAGTTAAAAACAACATTTTAAAACAGTGGATATGAAAATAACTGCCTGTTTGTTATATGCTGAAATAAAGTGAGTGAGCATGATGTATCGGATTAGCTTAAGAATAAACGAATTTTTCTTGAATTTCTAAAATCGAAAAAAGAACCTGGATACCTGTCCTGAAACTTTCTCAGTTGTCTCAAATGTCCAAAATTTTATTTATATTCATAAAGTTTCATTAAATACACAGAGTTAAATTTTTAAAGTTGGGAATAAAATTAAATTTTCAATTTTAGCCATGTGTATAAAGTGAATAAACATTTTGGAATGAAATAAATAGCCGGTTTTGTCCCGAACAGTAGTCATTTCGTCGCAGATTGTTCTAAATTTTATTTATATATTTAAATTATACCCTACACTTAGTTTTTCAAAGATAAGTATGAATTTAATTTGCAGCTAATTCTATATATATAAAAGTGAACACATTTAGAAAAAAATGTCACAGTTTTTTTCAGTAATTTTACCTTGGATTGTATCAAATTTCATATGTAGTAAAAAAAAATCATATTTATAATATGCTCTTGACTTAGTTTTTAAAACTCAGGGAAAAAAGATTAATTCCCAATAAAGTGAAAAAAATTTCCGAATTATTCCCAAATTTTGATAATTTTGTCCAAATTCTTCCCAAATTTTGATAATAATAATAAAAAGTTATATTATTAATATATTTTTGACTTAAATTTAAAAAATTAGGTACAAAACGAAATTCTCAAATTTTTGTAATTTTTCTCAAATTGTCCCAAAATTTATTTGTAATTAAAGGGTTAATTTAAATTCTTAAATCTTGATTTTTTTTTTAAATTCCAAATTTTCTTAGGTGCATAAAATGAAAAAACGTTCAAGATCTGCAGAGATAGTTCTGATTCTCGACTCTTTGTCATCAATTTCAATTAAATGTCTCGATATCAACTATGATTTGTTAATAAACAAAGTTTGTAGTAAATGGTTTTCTGGACTATATATTTTTTAAAAATAAAATCTGAAGAATTTTCCATCAGTTATATAAATAACTAGCCGTCCTTTGGTAATCAACTTGTTCTCCGGATAGGCTTTGGGCTAATGGCTTTCCTGTAATTAAAGTTTCAACATGGAATACATTTAATTAAAATTTCGCCATGAATTTTTTCAAGACAGAAAAACATGAATTTAATGGAGTATAATATAAGATACTGCGAATGCAAATTAAAAAATAAATGTATTACTACAAAATAAAAGCGGAATTGAAATTCTTACTTGGAATTGATTTTGAAAGAAATAAGAGACGCTGGCAAAAGCACCTGAGTGAATGGTTTGATCGAACAATGAAATAAATTTGAATTTCATTACAACAATAAAAAAACTTTTTTACACATTGTGTATCAAGTAAAATTTTAAAAATACATTAAAATTAGAGAAAAAATTTTGCGAAAATGAAATTAATATCATTAGAAAGGTAATCATTTTAGTTTAAAGATAGTGCAAAAATAAATTTTTGAGATACAGTTAAAACAATAAACTCTTGCATAGCTTTTAATTATGTTAAATTTATATTAATTTTCGAATTTCAGAAAGTTTAGTTGGCAGTGGCATTTCCTTGTTTGAAAACGAGTGTATGTCAAATTTTAACAAGATTAGATAAAAATGGATTTTATAAAAAGCACAGAAAACATTCATCTTTAAATCAATAGATATGGTCATCTCATATCACTAATATTGAAGCATTATGAAAAAATAGCAAAAATATTAGCAAAATATATTATTTATGCTTTTATATTATTAATCATCATCATTATTAATATTTATATGCTATATATAATTTTTTCCGGTATTAAATATTATTAAACTTTTCTTAGTTTTAAAAATGTTTAAAATTGTTTAGAAATTCATATTTCCTCATTTTATTCAATTTATCGCGTATTTAAATCCTTTTGAAAGCCTCTAAACTATCTCTAGTTCACGGAGCTCAAATAATACAGTAACTCTAATTGATATAAGGGGCATTCTTCTTCTGAAAACCAAACTACCAAACGATTTTAAGATACAGTAATGAGAAATGTAAAAGAAAATTCTTTACTTTTTAACTTTATCTTTTATAAAAATGAATGCGTGCGAGTGCGTCTCCGTGTATCGCTCTTCATGCTAGACCGTCTGACATAGAGCTACCAAACTTGGCACAAAATACTTTGAAGAGTGGGAATATGCACTTCTGAGCTAGTTTTTTCTAATTTTGATTAAAAATTAATCAAAAGTGTGACGTTTTCTCGATAACATCCGAGGATGTTACAGTGTAAAAATAAATTTTGCATTATCTTAAAATTAAAAAAATTGATCTTTTCAATATTAAGTTGCAGCATAAATTTATTCTACATTTAATAAGTTTAAAAAAAATATTTTAAGCGTATTTTCCAACAGGAATATAGAACTACGTAAGAATTGTGACCGAATATTAAACGTATTACGAAAGATATTATAAAAGCACAAGAATTCTGAAAGAACACTTAAGTTAATGTTATAACTTACTATTAAAGCTAAAGATATTTTTTCGTTTTTGTTTTACAATCCTAATTATTACCAAAATAAATATAAAAGAAAATATGAGCTCAAAATCGTAAATTAATTCAAACCGTTTCAAAATAGATTTCAGAAAAGATAGAGCCCATTATGTACTAATTCTGAGAAGAATCTGCAAAATATTTAAATTTATTTTTAAAATGCTAGTAATAAGCAAAAAATGACAGATTCTTTGTTGTATGTTAGAAATTCAGTTATAGTGTTAAACTAGCCGCCTTTGGCGACCAGCCGGTTCGCCAATATTACCGCTCGCTACAATTTTCAATTAAATATTTTAAGTAACTGGTCTCTTAATAAATTTCCAAACAAAACATTTTTAATCTTCAGATTTTTATAGTCATACCAAACTTATACTGTTGTTTAGATCGTTTCGTTCAATTTACTATATATATTTTGCTAATTTGTTGTCCTTTCCGGTAAAACTTCAACTTTAATTTAAAGTGGAAATGATGAAATTGCAATTAATATAAAGATATTTTTTAATAAAACCAAGCATTTTATTTTATTTATCATCTTTATTGTTATTTATTATTATTATTGAATATGAGTATTGCAAACAGAATCACTCGGTATTTAAGTCTTATGTGAACTACAAAATATTTTTTCATAATTTATGTAATATCTCAAAGAATAATTCAACAAAAATTTCTCAGATTCAGCATAAAATTCAGTTTTTAGTTTTGCTTTCAAAATTGAAATGAAATCAATAATAATATTTTGTTCCGACCTATAAATATATTTCAAAAATTATGAAGTCTAAATTTAATGCAGTAAAGTATCATATTCTGTGAAATATTCTGGACACACCAAATTTTAAATAAATGAATGAATGTTTCTATTTTCCACGATCAATAAGACTTACTTATGAAATTTTGAATGTTAAAAATTTAGAAAAGCTCACCATTTTCATAATCTTAGGCCAATTAATCTTGAGAAACCTGCGCGCTGGTTGGCGTATTTTCTTTGAAACGATCGATGGAAAATCAAAAATTATCCTTTTTTTATTGAATAGTGATATTCAAATTTTCAAAAATCAGTCAGTTTAAGTGATTGATTTAGTTGATTGGAAATTAACTCTTTTTATTTAAAATATTATTGTTTCAAGAATATTTTGTTAATCGTGATTTCCACGGCAGAAGCTTTATGTAAAATCAAAAATTCGTTATTTATTAGAGCATTTATTGAATTATGTTACATAAAATATAATCATTTTCCATTTACACCATATTAGCTGATCTGTATCTTACTAAAGGTTTGCAAATTAGCTGTGTGGCTCTGATTTGAATGGATATCCTGTTCATATTAAACAAAACTTGCCTTAAAATAAAACTGATTTATTGGATTAATAATATAGAGAGTGTAAAAGATCATAAAAAAATTTTCTTGAATTTATTTTTTAGAAAAAATAATATTTCATATTTGTTTCATTTCCTACAGACACGTGCCGAAAATTATATTTTTGCAGATTTCATTTCCAAAAATATTTAATTTATTTTTAGTTGGAGCTTTAATCAATGTGATGGCAACACTTTGAAAAAAGCTAATTTTTTCCCATGAATGCGAAACGTGCTCGTGCAGCTTAAATTTTATTTTTATTTTGTACGAAAAAAATTGTTGAAAAATATAGTTAAAATATTTATTTAAAAATTCATTAAAAATAGAAATTTAATTTTAAGGTTAAAACATTGGTATCATTTAAAAGATAAATTTTTGATCATGTAAAAATCTTTTTTGTGCGGTAATATTTTCGGGAGTTATAGCAGAAACACGCCAAAATTTCGCTTAATTTTTAAATAAATAAAATTCTAATTAAAAATTCGAAAACATAACCCACAGGTGCACATTCCCGGCCTCCAAGGTATACACGTGCCAAATTTGGTAGCTGTAGGTTGAATGGTCTGGCCTGTAGAGCGCCAACACACACACACACACACATTGAGTTTTATTATAAGTATAGAAGACTAGAAATGAGAATGTATCAATTTTTTAAGAATTTTAGGGAAGCTGACAGAAAATAAGGGAATAGCATAAATGCAAAATGAATAGAACGGCTTAAGATTTCTAAAACAGTGTAAACTCTATTTCTATTGAAATTTGAAACTTAAAAGTATTTTGTTGAAAAACTTATTAAGACAAAGTTACTCAAAAAAGTTAATTGAAAATTTCAATTTTCAATTTTAAAATTCAAATGAAAAACCATTTATCCTGTCGAAACAGCTGTTCGTTAAAGACGGCTCGTAAAGAATATGTTTAATATTTTTTCCTTTTATTATTTTTCATTTAGACTAATATTTTCCTATTATGTAAATTTATGAATGTAGAGTAAAAATAAAGAAGGAAAATTCTTCATTAATTTTTTTTAAATAAATCTAATTTATGCATTTAAAATTAAATTTATACATGTAAAAGATCAGTAAAATATATTTTATTCAAACTCAGATCTAAAAAAATTGATAATTCTATTATCCGAATCAGAATAAAGAGTGAAAAATTGTGCAGAACCGTTTAATACAGAATATCTATGAGGATATCCTAATTCTGGGAAAATTCAGAATTCTTATGCATAAAATATATCTTTACGTGTTCTATTTCAAATGAAATTAAAATTTTAATTATTTAATTTGAACAAAGATTTCATAGCAAAAGAATTACGCAAAAAATGGCGATCTAGAATATATGATTCTCATGCGCATCGTACTTCAGAATTAACTGTCTTTGTCATTTTTTTTTCACACTGAAGGATTATCACGTGAAGAATGCAGCTTACATAGGAAACTTAATTACAAAAACCGTAATTCATCCATCATCTGTGCCAATATTAACAGACATTTTATGAATCACGACAACTAGCGAGAATTTTTTTATCCTTGCATCCCGTGCACTTTACCTAAGAGCACGTGAATAAAATAATGTCAAAAAAATAATAAAGAAAGAAAAGGCGTAATGGAAGATCACAAGCATATTAAAGTGAATCAGTGCCTTGATATAAATAGGACACGCTGAAAATTATTGTGAATATTATATCTGGAGAATTATAAACAAATTGCATCTATGAATTTTTTTTAACATGGATTTCTTACATTTACGCATCCGCTTTCGTCTTCTAAAAATCTATTTTTACGTTGTATGAATAACGTACATATTTAATTTTTGTGCATAATTAGTAAATACATATAAATAAATTCTTTATATTTTTGTATAATCTATATTTATTACTCAGTAAAATGAAACATTTCGACTACTTTTTTGAAATATTCAAATCTCTTTTGGCGCTTTCAAATAATTTGCAACGTGGGAATGGCGCTTACAATTTAAAAAGCTATAAAATAATTCAAAGATTATTTTACCAAATTTTTAAAAATAATTTACTTTCTATATACAATATGCTTTGGACTTCTCCCGAATTTATTATTATAATTTTGTTTTCTTTTTTTGAACTTATTGATAAGTTTATCGATATAATATGTAAATGTTATTTTTCATCCGAGACGGTTTTAAGTATTTTGCAGCTCTAAGTAGAATTCAGAATGATCTTTCCCTTTTCAGCCTAAAGTTTCATATTAAAAGGCATTTTTATCTTAACAACATGCTAAAGATTTATTTTAAGCAATTTTTATTTTCTTTTTTATGAAATTTTCTAATAGAAAAAGTACTGTAAGAACGGTGTAATATTTCTAAAACAGTATAAAATATATGGCTCTCAAAATATCAAAATAGAAAATATTGTAATCAACGAAAAATTCGAATACCAGATTTTGACGAATCTCCATTTTTCAGACTTTTCTGAGCTTCGAAAATAGACTTTAGGACTTAAGTTTGATAAAAAACGTTTTGACCTGGACGGATGAAATTTGGTATGTGGATGGACGAAAATGGAAAAAAAAAGGAATAGAAACGTGAAATAAGACAAGAAATAAAACAACAAGATAGAGAAATACAATATCTGGGTCATTCACTACGCATCTCACTGCGGAAACAGTTAATTGGTTTATTTGAAGAAAAAAAAGCAGCTGTTTTCTACCTTTGAATTTAGAGGCACTCGAGTTGCAATCAAAGCAGCCTCTACCTGGACTTTGCATTTATTTTATTTCCATCGAAAGTTCACTTTCCGTCTTTTTTCTGTCTTTCTCATTTTATGTCTATGAGTTTTAGTTTCGATTCTTATTGTCTAGATATAACATAACGCCATAATATAATGCCATATAACACAAAGTTATCTAACCAGTTAAATGAACACAAGATGAAAGGAAAAGAAAAAAATGTTAAAAGAAAGAAAGAGACGACAAACCATTCAGGGATCTCCAGACAGAATCCCATTGGTGTCAAATTCTACACGACTGTATTCATTTTTTTGTGAAGTAATAACTAAATGGAAGGGACAAGAATACTCAAACAAATGGTGACTATGGGTTGAATTTACAGGGAAATGAGATTACAAACAAAAAAGAAAAAATTAATAAATTACATTGTGAACATCAGTATGACAGAAATAAGCGTGTAAACAAACATTGTAGAGTCGGAAATCTGTAGCGTCCGTCTGGGTCCAGTGTTTTGATTTCCTTCGTGAGAACTGCACTTTTGAGGGACTTTTGAGCACTTTTCAATGAATAATTTAATTGATTTTGACAAGTAGCAGTTTGGTCTCAGTTATTATGTAGTCTTAAAGAGGTCTTGGTATTTATGAATATGATTTACTATGGAGTGGATCTTGCCGTATGAAAGGGCATTCGATGCAGCCCTCCTGTACCATTCTTCCTCGAGGCTTGTTTTTGGCTTTCTCATGCCATGAGAGAGTCAATACACATGGGAAAGTCAGAAACAAATCTGTAGGAAGAATGGTACAGGAGGAGTTTCTCGAGAGGAGAGTTACCCTATTGTCCGGACAGAAGCACATCTGCTTTATTGAATATTCCTTTTCATTTGTTGAGGTTAGACTTTGAAAAAAAAATACGTAGTAATTTTCTAAAACGTTATATCCATATGAAAATTTTTATGGAAGATAAATTATTATTAATTATTCCATGTATAAAAAGAAAGTTTCAAACTATTTATTGCAGATTTTATTTGATATTTATTTTTAGACGAGAGTTGTCGAGTTGTTTGGTTGAAATGGTAGTTTGTGAAAGAAGAGAAGCTCTAATACATTTATGTGTTGAATTATCACTTAAACCGCTCACATTATTTTCAATTGACAAAACAACAAAAAACTTATACCACATATTCATTATTTAATATGACTGAAATGCAACAAACTTCACATGTGTATATTGAAAGTATAGATCTTAAGTTACTTGCATTTATAATTATAACCTTTTTGTAATATTGTTATTTTTCTAAGCTAACTATCCGCCACTGTTTATAACCATCACTAATGTTTTGTAAAGTTCAGTTCAGTTCATTTGTAAATTCATCTTAATTATTATTTTTTGTGTTTTGTCTAAATGCCATTGGTCGTAAATTGATTTAAATAAATACAAATAATCAAAACAAATGCAATATATTGATCATAGTAAATCTATTTAATAAATGTATTTTTTAATGCTTGAAAACCGCATTTAATGATATTTTCATAAAATAAAGACGAAATGCTTTGAATTTTTCTATTATATCTTTTAAAAATATTCTTCATATCCTACAGATGAATCCATGCAGATTTATTCTGATTATTTAATCTTACAACATTAATTCATAAATAACTGAACAATAATGTTATTCTGTTTAATTTCGAAATGTTTGTCATTAAAAACTTACAATTTTTTGTTTTGAAATTGAACATTTATTTCTCACATTCTAATTGAATTTGAAAAGAAATTTAGAAAATATTCTTAAATTAGTACACTCATATCATATTGCACAAAAAAATTGGGTGAGGGGCGATTCTGAAACAAAAAATCGAATAAATACAATTTTGTTTGAAAGATCATTAATATTCCTACACTAGAGTGAATATCAATGAATAATAATAATGAATAATAACTAGAGTGAATATTAATGAATCACCATAATTTCATCAGTGACTTATTTTATTTTTTCATGGAAATAAATAATGCTAGAAGATGAAGATTTCCCAAGTTATTATTATTTTCACATTCGAAATGGTCGTTGTCAATGAAGTAATATTTTTATCACTTGTTAGGCGCTACAAAATATTTACACCAAACTGCATTTTAGGAGCAATCCAGCAAAATCTGCATCGCAAATTCATTGCACATTCAATTTATACCTTCGAAAATTCTGGAACGATAAACACCCGTCCAGCAGAGTTGACATAAGTAAATATTATAGGACCACAGTGAATGTGCCCTCACATCGTAAAATGCAGTTAAAAATATCTTATTTAACTGCACCGCCACGCTGCAATTGCGTAAACTTGTGAAAAGTGTTTTCCTCCGATTTTGGCGGAAATGCTTCATCTCATAGATCATTCATGTTTATGTAAACACAATGGATTTGCTGCATGAAACTTCCTCCAGCAGCTGTGTCGGCTGAAATGAGATGATTAATTCATATAATTCATTGCTGATCTTGACTTGCATATAAAAAGAAGAGGTAACCTCAGCGAAAGTGCTGCTACAGGAAATGCAAAGTTAAATATATTTAACATGTTACGAAAGAACAATACAAGGTAACAGTTAAAAAGTAAATATTTTTTTTAAAAAAAAAATTACTTTTAATTGACTGCTTGTTTGACAAGTTTGTCACGGATGAAACTTAAATGGGTAAATAATGATAGTAAAAATTTATTCAGAATATTTTGACTTTCGATCGATGGAAACTTCCAATCGATGACTTCCAAACATCTAAATGACTTCCAATCGTTGATAAAATTTGAAAAATGTCTAAATGTGAGTAATAACTTGAATATTTATTACTTTCCATTTTAATATCATAAAAAATAGCAAAGAAAAAATTTGGAAAAATATCTTATCTTAAATTTTCGCACACATTTTACAAAAAAAAATTTAAAGAAATTTATGAATGTGA
This sequence comes from Argiope aurantia, assembly GCA_026543865.1. Taxonomy (NCBI): domain Eukaryota; kingdom Metazoa; phylum Arthropoda; class Arachnida; order Araneae; family Araneidae; genus Argiope; species Argiope aurantia. The sequence continues at coordinate 186,831 of JAPMOR010057291.1, forward strand.
AGATTTTGACTTATAATAAAACTTAGGAACTTATCATAAAAACAAAGGGAAATGGATTTGAATAAATAATCAAAAATAAATTGTGGACTAATTTCTTATGTAGTTTGTGCTCCAGTTAAACTTAAAATTCTTTGAAGCAAAAGAAAAGAATTAGAGATCAACCCTTATCAAATCTATAAAAAATTATCATAGTCTGTGAAACTATTTTTTATCTTTAGTTGCCAACCTATTCTCATTTAACATCAAAACGCAACTAACCGCACTTTTAGTTCTGAGAAATCTTCCTTCACATAATTTGATTTCCTTTCATTTATCTGTTTTCTCATGTAGGATATGTGTCTCCAATAATCATATTTTGTAATTAGTACTTCATTTCATTTGAGCAATTTTTCTACTATTCTTAATAGCTTTGGCGCCAGATTAAAGGTACTTTGATGATTGAATAATGCAACCTAATTGCGCACTACCTTTTATGACTTGTCAAAACTTCTTTATTTAATCGGTTATTGTTTATTAAAGCATGTTAATTGATGAAAACCTTAGCGTAAATAAAATAATTACCATTTCACAGAACATATGTGTTGAACTCGAAATCTACCACATGTAAACAACAATTTGCATTGGAAAATTACAATCCAAATTTATAGTTCAAAAGAAGCAAATTTCTTGAGGCCAGTCAAGTAGATCAAAGTCTTTCAGGTGCTCCATTAAGAACTTAGGTGGTGACCTTTTTAATGAATTATTATTGAAAAAAGTATTTAATATATTTCTTAGAAATTTACAATCGTTTCTTTCATGTATATTATTAAAGATCAAGATTAAAATTGGAAATATGAATGTAAGTTAATTTTCTTGATATGACTCGGATGCTTCAAAACAGATATTCCATGCAAAATCCGTATCTAATTTCGTTTGTATCTGATATTTAATTTAGTGGAATTGTGTATGTTGCGAAAAATGTATGAAATTCAGTCATTATAAATAATGTTTAGTAAATGCATGAATAAGTATCATTTTAATGCTTTATATACATATTACCAGTAATATATGAAACTGTATTTCATGCACAGTATGAAATCTGAAAATCATTAGAGTATTTAATAGATTTTTTCCAAGACATTATATATAAAATTTATTCATTGTGTATAACTATAAGTGCTACTTTGCAAAGCCATTAAAACAAGGTTATTAATATTTTGTTCTTCCATTTCCATACTTGACTATGCAGATCCTCTCCACACGCACGCACACGCGCACACACATACACACACACACAGAGAGAGAGAGAGAGAGAGAGAAAGAGAGACACACAGAGAGAGAGAGAGAGAGACAGAGAGAGAGAGAGACAGACAAACAGAGAGAGAGAGAGAGAGAGATTCTCCTTTGTTATCAGTTACATTTCATCATTGTATAGACTTAGATGAGTGAAAAAATCGTTTTAATGGTTTGCTGATAAATGATTGGATATTCTATAGACAACAGAATTTAAGACTTTGCTTAAGCATATATATTGTCTAAATGTTAGTTAGGTTCTGGAAATGCACTGACTAGATCAATTATTTGTATAGGCAAACATGTTACATGCTATAATCTTTTACTCCTTTCGTGAAAAAAAAATCAAAATTTTTGGCATTCTGTATGTACATCCATTCGTCTGCCTGTCTGTGACAAAAATAACTGAAAAGCTCTTTGACGGATGAAATTTGATTTAACAAATTTACATCAAATTTCTATAGTGTAGACACTTTATCTTCACACCAAATTTCTATAGTGTAGACACTTAATCAAATTTTGTGCCAAACACAGTAAGGAGTTAATTGTTTGTTGGTCTGTACTTTCAAAAGATGTAAACACGATAATTATAAATGCAATATCTAAAACACATTAACTTCGGAATGTGATTTTTTAAACTATAATTGTAGTTATGTGTCAAATTTTTGTTTCAATCGCTTGGGGAAGATGCATCTAAAACACAATTTCGATTTTCGAAATTGATACTATAAGCCAAAAGACAAATATTAATCACCAAAAAAACTCGCCGAGGCTCTCTCGATAGATCCATTAAAAATATTAAATTTACGAAAAAGGTTAATATTTCATAATTATTGTACGCCAATGCCATGCAAGGCGTACTCTGCTTTACTTATGGTCCACAATTTTTGGAGAGGAAATAACACCTTTACTAGAGAGTACGTCAGGGAATATTGGGGAGACCACTCTCGCGGTTTTGTACTATAGCATTGATATAATGATACTTATATTTGCAAGTACGTATGAAATGGAAACTGTCCAAAAGAATCAACTAAGATTATCGATTTACAGAGACTGCATTTGGTTCATACTTCTCACGATACATCTTGCTGCATATCTTCTCAATCAATTTAATTCACTCAGAGCTATAGAAAATAATTATAGAAGTAATAGTAAACACCAAACAGTATTTTTTATTATCTAAAAGCATATTTCGAGTTTTAAAAATCCTTTTTGTTAAAAAAAATTAATTTATATTTTTGTATTTTTGAGTAAAATTCTATGCAATTAACAAATGTGTTGTATTTAAGAATTTCTCTGAAGTAGTCAAGTCAAACTGAGCGAATCTGTATGAATTTCGGTTCAAAATATGGCTGCTCTAAAATTAGGTATTTTGTAGATACGGACATCCACAAGCCTGGCAAATACCGCCAGGTTCAGCTAGTGATATGGGTTGCATTTTAACTTATATTAGAAAAAGATTACGCTTATTAGAAGCCCTTAAGAAATGTTAGCTTGCTTCTTCTTACATCCTTCCAAACTTCCAAAATCATGTAGGTTTAATAATTTAAACTTAATATCTATATAAAAGAATTAAATAATAAATTTTAGACTACTGTAATTTAAGCCATTTAAATGTTTCAACTCATGTAAGAGAATTGAATAGCTACTGTATGAATATCATATTTAAAGATTAAAAATGGATAGGCAGTTGTCTATTTTCAGTATTTATTTGATAATCCTGTACTAGGGACTTTGTTCTGTATGTAAACGTGTTTATAACAGGCAAACTAGTTGACGTTTCTTGTGTTGAAACTAACCATAAGCAATTTTTTATTTCTTTCAAGGTCCCATTAATTTTGCCTGTTTAATAACAGAGATAACTAAATTTATTTGTTCAGTTACTCGCATATTCATTGACCCAGCAGCTCTCACAAATGTAAACATTTCCTTCTTGTTATTATTTTTCATTCGCAGATTAAATTTATTTTGCCAAATGTCATTCAAACGTCGTAAATTCGACCTTGTGAATCTGTCTGTGACCTTGTGAATCTACAACCTGAAAGTATAATAATATACAACAAAAATACGTCTTACAAAATGAATAAGCGAGAATGTCTATAAGCATTTTACTTATGATGTTAGAGACGGTGAAAATACAGCTGCAATTCTTTGTGATAGCATTTTTCTAAAATATATTCTTCATTGTCTAGTATCCTAATGTTTCATTTCCAGTCTTGCAAGTACTGTCGATAAAGGTCTGTTTCGATGCACATCACACATTGTAATGCATTTTTTTATTTTTTCAGTTTATATTGTTTGAATAACCTTTAAGTTATTGACCGATGGCTTTATTCCTATCTGAAATTATAAACATATCAATAAAACAATGTGATAAGAATAATGTGTTAACAGCAAATTAAACTGTCATAATCTTTCATTTGCATGTTAGATAAACCGAAAATTGAAATGTTTTTGTTTTTTAAAAAGCATTTATTTTTATTAAAAGATCAACATTATTAAATGGCTGTCAGACTGAAATAGAATGGAATGGAAAAATTCAAAAGAAGTTGTTTGCTTTGGTATAGTACACATATACACAAGAAATAAGAATACATTTATAACTTTAGCTGATGTAAGTGCATTTTAGGTATGATTCCAAATGACAATACTTTATGTAGAAATGTCAATATATGCAGTTTATTTTTGTTTATAAAGAAAGTAGAAAGGAATAAATGTTACTGTATTTTAATGTAGAAATAAAGATATGTTTAGTTTAATTTTGTGCATAAACAAATTAGAAACGAATTTACAAGATGTACTTTATGTAGAAATATGGATATATTCAATTCAACTTAAAAGTAAGTTAATATTCAAAAATAAGTTGAAACATTATATCTATTTATCTATTTTACGTTCGAAGCTAATATTTCTCTTATTTCAATGGTCTGAATGACGGTCTGAAATAAAAAAAGGAAGCATTTAAACGAATTTTGTCAAATTTGAAGCCGTCTTTTGAAATTTCAAACTATTATTAAGAATATAATATTTTATAATTCCAGAACTTCCATCGTTTTATCTAAAAATATATAATCCACTTTAAAATTTTGAAATGTAAGTTGCGAAATTAAGTAAATTGATTAACTCATTTTAAAAAGTGAACATTTCCTAAGTTTATAGATCTTTTTTTCTTTATTTTTTTGTCTATTTCTTTATTATTTTATCTAAAAACAATCGCGTTTTGTTTTGACGTTGTTAATCAAAATACAATTAAAAATGAGAATTTTTTTGATAGAAATTTTACTTTGAAATAAACAGAAAAGTTTAAAAATTATAAAAGCTTTACGAAATTCAAAATAGTAATTGAATATTTAAAAAAAATAAAGAAAACTTTTAAGAGACAGAATAATTAGTATTTATATTTTCCCATGTCTTAAAATGAAATGTGGAATAATGATATAAAGAATAGATAAAATAATGTTTATTTCAACATTATATACAATAATACACTTTATAAAACATAACATAAAAAACTATACTGTTGTGAAGCCCATAAACAAATCTATTGATTCATAATAACAACAATACATTTTGTATAAATAAACTCAAAACATAGAAAACTGTACTATTTTCTTATAAAAGATAGCTAATCCTCTTAGGAAATTTACAAATGAACTTTGATTATCGGTATTCATCAAAAATGAAATCCATTATCTCTGAATTCAAAACTACTGTAATTTTATTACAGACTGATTCATCTATAAATAATTTGATTAAAAATGTTACTCAAAAGGCGAAATGTTTTTTCCAAATTTCAATTATGCAATGTTTTGCAATTTTATTAACTTGACAATGAATAAAATTTAAATCAATGAAAAATAGCATCTACCCACTAAATATAAAAGATTTCGCAAAAATTAGAATAAGTAAAAACAATTTATTTTCAATCTTAAATATATTTCAATTTTATTACAAATTGAAAGATTGCTGAAGAGAATTAGAAGATTTTTAAGAATAATTCAGAAAGTAATCTTTTTGTGAAGCAGTCATATAGCACTGAGTTATTTATTTACCTTTTTTTGTACTTAATGAACAAATGACATAGAATAGGGAATGCCTGGGGAGGAAATCACAATATTGAAAATAATTTTAAACTTTTGAGAAAAATTTGTCAAGTATGCGATAGCATGTGACAGCTCACAACTCTAAATATAAGATATTGCTTTATAGACTTCATTATTATATTTTATATAAAATAATCTCATAAAGATATAAAATTTTAAAATGCATTAAGAGTGGACAATTACAAATACTCTGAATGAATATTTCATTTAGTGGAAAAAATGGACAGCATGGATATAATGATGAGCAGATAAAATTCTAAAGATTTAAAATAATTAAAAATACCATACTTTTAGTCAACTGCACAAAATATCCCAGACATAATATTTATTCTAGTCTGTTGTCATAGCAACTGGATTTAGTCCTTTTTCCGTAAATGATACAGTGTAGTTCATCAAACGCTAGTGTTATTAATACGACACAGCGAAAATATTATTTTTCGAGATGCAGGAACAATCTTTTAATATTTAGAAATCAATTCATAATATTTTGAATTTAGTACAAGACATGTTTTCAATTTACCAGTTGTTTGCAATTTAAATAAAGCAAAATAAAACTTCAATCTAAATTTTTTAAAAATTTTATAAAAAAAATTTTGTTAAGATTTTTCATTAGATAACAAAGATAAAGAAATTAGGTAATTTTTTTTGCTGAGAAAGAATTCAAAGGAATTAATCATCAGTTATAATTACAATTGGATCAGAGAAATAAAAACTATATAATCATGAGAAAGACTATCCATTCATGTATCAATAAATGATATCACGAGTTATGATTTTCTTCATAAATACATTTCCTTAGAATATAGAATTTAAAATTGAGAATAATTCCATAATATCATTGAAAATTCTGCATTACTTCTGAATATAAATAAAGTGTCCGTGCATAAAAAACAATTATTTATCACTGGTTATTAATGCTACCTATTATATAGTTATAGTAAGACGCTAACGCACCAGACAAAATCAGATGTTTATCTTTATCACAGATCCTAAATTTTAGTTTAAATTGAATTGAGAAAACTGAAATACTTTAAAGCCACATGTATCGCTTTAATTTTCATTCAATATCAATAACACGTAAATGATAGAAACAAACAAAAATTGAATGATTATTCAATATAATAGGAAAAAACTCGTCTTTTTCTCTTTAAATATTAAAGAGTATATCGATTTCAATGCATTATTAAATTGATTTAAAATATATTAATTATAATACACTAATAATATTTAAATAATTGAGATAAATACCAATAAAGAAAACATCAATTTGGCAATTCTTTTTTTTAAATATTAAATCAATTAGCTAAAAAGAGTAACAATTTAATTCATACAGAATTTGGATATTTAAATATTAATTCTATTTAAGATACGAATTAAAATTCAAGGAAAACTGATATCTAATATGTATGAGATGAATATTTTAACATATTAAATATTGGTACACCTGAAATGAATGCTTGGCATGAACACCTGACAAAACGTATAAACAGAGTATAAAAAAACATAACAGACTCGTATGCTTTATGATTTTGATTATGTCATTTTAGGGAAGATTTTCAAAGCCTCTAAACTATTCTACTACTTTCAAACAATTAAACTTTGTTATAATTCACTTATACCTTTAAAAAAATACAAAAATACAAGATAGCGTTTTAAAACTATTACACAAATTTGTATTTTAGTGTTTTCAATAAGCTCTTGAAATCCTTGAAAATTTGTGATATATCTTCAAACTTCCATTTGTGTCTATGAGACAGAAAAAGTACTATCAAACTATTGAACAGAACAATTAAAATAACAAATTCCTCTTTCCTTGAGAAAATAAATGTTGATCAACAATTTATCATCATAAACAGAGATCTGTTGCCGTTTGTTTACAAAATGCATCTTAAGATTTTTTTCGAACACATTTTCGCACCAAAGTTCAATGGTTTCAAGCAGGACAAAGTTCGACATCAGCACTTATTTTGGAATAAAATAGGCAAAAATTGAGACAATGTTTCTTTCTTTATAAATATTGATAAAATAGTTTCTAGGGAATCACTTCCTCCTAAATTATTAATGACAAAGAAGCAGTGTTAGAAATTTTGAGCACATGGACTCAAAGAATCTAAGATATTTACTTATAAAGTGGATGAATTCTACATTAAAAGGAACATACGTTAGCACTTTCCGCATTTTTTTTTACTTCCGGCTTTTTCAATACAGAATTCCATTTTCCATTACTGAAGGCTATTCTTAAGGCTACATGCGCAATACATTTTAGCAGTATAGGCCAATGATAGATTTAAATTTTCAACATTTCTGAAGGATTGACTTTGAAGATTCTGGTTCAAACCAGAATTTTCTGGAATTTGCCATTAATTGTTAAAGGAAGCAGCGATCATTCATGTTTCTTACTTCCATTATGTTGATAGAAATCACTTCCATTTTTTGATATCTTGAAAGTATTTAGGAGTATAAAATATTTAATCAATAAATATTAAAATAAACCGTGTAGACCGATCCTTATTAGGTCCATATAACTAAATACAATCCAGTTGTTTCGGATTATTTTATAAAAGCACGATAAACCCAAATAATTAGAAGATTATTTCAAAGCCAAAAAAGCCTTTGTCCGTACATAAATCTGGCTTACTTCCATTTTTTCTCTTTTCATGAAAGTTCTCATTGACAAAATGGTTAGACAAAGATTTAAAATAAACCAGGTGTACTGATCAGTGAGAGATAAGTCTTTAGGCTATCGACCCAGTTATTTCAGATGATTAAAAGTTTAATAAAAAACATAAAAACTAAAAGTTACTTTGAAGATATAAGAGTTGTTTCTCATTCAGGAATCTGAAAACAAAAAAAGTACATTCGTTTAAAAGCATTATTTCAAGCATTTCTTTCAAAAGCTTTGAAGAGAAAAATAAAACCTGTTATACGAAACAAATGGTTCATTTTCTGTTATATGTTCGATAGTTTTCCAAAATCTTTAAAATTTGGGCACAGCTAAATAGGACAGTGCATTTCTTAGGCGAGTTTAAAGTCCACCCGTTGCATCAGCACCAGAAACTGATTAAGAAATTCTACTATTTGGCACTTCAATTGATAGAATAACTTGCAACCTTTTATTTCTCATATGAAATTTGGAATTTTATAATGACGTTGTGGGTTCGCTTTCCGGACGTCCGCTATCCGCGTCATCCACTGTGAATTGAATGTTTATTTTAGATCTCCTTTGTAACCAGGGAACGAAGAAGGTACAGACGCCTGAAAAGATCAAAAGACCACCGGCCAGGAAGAAAGGGATGTCGTAGCTTCCAGTCCAGTCGTAGATGGAGCCTTAAAATTAAACAGAACATTTGTTTTAAAAGTGACAATTTTTATTAATAACTGAAGAAAATATATATGTATGCATGTGCGTTTTGGCTCTCTATAAGTTAGACCGTTTGTCCCAGTGCCAGATTTATGTATTTTGCCATCTTAGGCATTGCTAGAATTCTTTCTTTTAATAAACTGGTCAATTTAATTTTTTATGTTAGTTCAGTTAGCTATTATGTTTTGGGTTATTTTTTTTCATTTTATTAACTTTGTACAAAAATATTTGTTTTTTTTTAATCTAGTAAACACTTTTGGAGACCAGCTGGTTCGTCGAAAATATTGGTTATATTTAATTATAATTAAATCATTTTAGGCCCATGCTATTGCCAAATTATCAAGCAGTAGAGGCGTATTGTTATAATTGTCTTACATATATTCTTTTCATTATGAACATGAACCTTTGTAATAACCAGTCGCTTGACATTATAGCATTATTAGAAAGATAAATGCGCAATTCATTTACTATTCAAATTTCGCAATATCATTAATGTATCTATAATTAATTATATATAAAACGTTCTTACATTCTTGTTAGATAAATTATGTTAGTTATATTTACAGCTATAATTTCACTTTCAACTTTTGAAGAAAATCATATGATTAAATATTTGATGAAACGATGAAAACGATTTGAATTTCTGAGGAACAATGTAATTTACCATTGGAAATCATACAAAAAATATATTCAAAATTTGAAAAATTCAAGAAAAATTAATTCGATTATTAAATTGGTATCATTAAAAATACATTTTTTAAATTTTGAAAAAGTGTTTCTGAGCAAAATTATTTTCAAAAAATATCGCGGAAAAAGGGCAAAAATTCAGTTTACTTTTATTTAATTAAAATTTCAAAAACACCCTCTAAGATATGTATGTGCAAATTTGATAACTTTATATCAAACAGTCTGGCATGTAGAAATCCAGCACACGTAAATAGAAACATACACAATTCCCTTTATTATAAGTAGAAATATAGGTTTTTGTCACTAGGCTGTCCGGCATCCACAATTGTACACAATATCATAGAATAAATTTTCCGTACTTATAAATATACTAACAATAAAGTGAGCGTAATGAAGCTAGTCAAATTATATTAGTAAATAAAATATTAATTTTTCTTCTAATATTTTATAATTCTAAGAATTTGCATTTTTTTACAAATTTATTTATTTGGGAACAAGAAAAATAAAATTCTTTAATTGATTTGTTGCGGTTTCTTCTCAGTCTAGGTATCCAAATTTCCCATATATATAACTTACATGATGGGAATGTGAATCTTGGAGCGATATTTTAAAATTGAAGTAGAAATATTTAATTGGAATTAAGAATAAATGAAATTTTGTTGGTTTACAGCGAAAATTTCAGAGAATATTCTTCCACATAAATTATTTTTACACAGTTTTAAAATTTTAAAAATGTCTCTGTAATCATACCAGTTTCAGTTCTCTGAGATTATTTTAATCTTAAGAAAATATCTTTTGCAATTTTTTCAACAACAATTTTTTATTCTTGAATTGAAATTCAAACTAGCTTTATTGCTTAGTCAGATATTTATTTACGGGATTTTCCTCAATTATTAAAAACAAAAGAAGAAAGATTCTATTTAATATAAGTGCGATTTACACTAGAAAGAAGAAAGTGAAGTTACAATACTCTGAAATTTAGAATAAAGACGGAATGGACATTTAAGTTTTAATAGCATGATAATGCCATTGGATCTCACTCCATTAGAAAGGTTCATATACACAATGAACAAAACAATGTAAGATAATTAAAATAATACATCTAAGGTTTTTAAGTTATTGAGTTATCGTGTTTGCGTGTATGCTAATATACAGACCGACAGAGAGCCATTCCTTTGACGGATTGTTTTCAGAAATAGAGGAAGACCAAGACTTTAAATGCTAAATCTGTGAGACAGAGTTTATTCATCTCGCTTTCTGCATTCTGTAATTTGCGCGTGCATTTATACTCGGGCAGTAGAGAGATTTCCCGTGAATGGATTTCGTTCAAAATTTGATAGAAAATCTATATTGTTAGCATAAAAGGTTTTCCAAATTTCATTCATATAGCTCCCAGCATTTTTACTTTCTCGTATACGTAATATAGAGAAAGTATAGAAAGCATCAAAAAATTGGAACTCCAGATTTTGAACGAATCTCCACGTTTTACACCTCCATGAGTTGGAGAACATTTCTTGAAAATGTCTGTGACAAAGATAACTGAAAATGCTTTGATCTAGAGTGATGAAATTTGGCATACTGTCCTTATACCAAATTTGTCAATTTCTATCAAATTTTGAGCAATATCCGCTCCGAGAAAGTCTGTCTGCCCAGTTGTTCGAATATAATTTAACCCAATGATTACAAAACGAAGAAAGCTAAAATTAGCTGTAAATAAAATTGCATACACAGAATTAACAACTATAGTCTAGATGCCTTTCAAACTTTGAGCAAAATCCAAGAAGGGATTGACTATCTGTCAGTCTGTACTTTCAGAAATATGCAAATATGATAACTTAAAGACACGATAACTTAAATATATGAAATTTGATATGGGCTTTTGTGACTACAGTTGTAACTGTGTGGCAGATTTGCTTTCAATCTGTGTAAACATACATTGTCTTTTTGGATATTATTAATAGCATGCCAGGGATTAATCGCCAAAAAACTCGCCGATGACCAGTAAAAATTCCAAATTCACGCCAAAGGTTAATATTTCGCAACTACTGTATGCCAATGTCATGCAAGATATTCTCTAGAATAATACTTTTATTAGGGAGTATGCGAGAAAATTTTGGGAAGACCACTTACGCTGATTGAGTTATCCTATTCACTGAAAGACAGGTAGGAAAATAGGAAGGATGTTTTTCGAATTCAGGAAATCTGGAACACAGGTATGCGCCTGAATCTTGATTTCGCATTTTTTCATGGTTATAATTATTACTCCTTTGATAGTTAGAACACGAAAAAATAAAAATTAGGGGAACATATTAAAAAATATTTATCCCACCGATTTGAGGCAAAAACGTGTCGCCTGTTTAAAAAAAAATGAATTTTTTCCGCACTCTTTTAATATTATTTTTAATTATTTGTCCATTTCTTCTGTTGAAAACTAGGAAGAGGAACAAGAGATTACATTTGTGTTTGTGAAAATCGAAACTGAAATGGGGAGGTTGCCGCGACCTCAACCTGCCGTAATTACCTCATGAATGATGAGGTGATGAATCTCAATTGCATGTTTCGGTGATTCTCAGGAGACGTGAACAGTGTCAGTGCCAATGCGGTGGAACAAGAAGAATTTATACTCCGATCACGACTCTAAGTAAGATTTCATTGAAAATATGAAGTGAATTATATACATAAAAGTTCAGTTTTTGTATGCCTGCGTACAAGATATAGTGAAATTGTCCTAATTAGTTTCAAGACAGTTACTTTTATCTATATGAAGAAGGCAAAGAGATAATGTTGTAATCATCAAAAAATTTGTACCTCGAGATTTTAATAAAAATTTATGTTTCAAGTCTCCCCGATTCGAAAAAAAAAAAAAATCGGAAAAATATTTGTCTGTCTGTGAATACAATAACTCAAATGAAGCTATAAGTTAGACGTATGAGATTTGGTTTGTGGCCTTTACCCTAAATTTGTAGATTTCTAAAAATTTTTGAATGAAACCCATTTACTAAAAAATTGTCCACATGGCTGTCACGATAAGAACAATAAATGCAAAAAGCTAGATTGATAAAAATTGATACACTATTATAGCATCTAAAGAGTCAGTCCTTGTGAAATTTAGAATCTAAGTCATTAAGGATTTGATCGTCTGTTCGGTCTGTACTTTCCGAATCATGTAAACGAGACAACTCAAAAACGCAATGATTTAAATATATCATATTTCGATTTGATTTTTGTAATTATAATTGTAGTAATTTTTGTAATTATAATTTTTTTTCAAATTAACTAAATTAATTTGAAAAATAAGATTATTTGTTTATAAAAATATATACTTTTCTTTTTACTTAATTATTTTCAAAATTTTTTTTACCAAACTTTTATAGTTAAATTTGTAAATCAGAGAAATCGAGCAATTAAAAATTACGAACGGCTATAGATGCCTGACATTTTTTTAGGAAAATCTGTTTGAAAATATAAAAATATTATTCTGCAAGTGTGAAATCTTGATGGAATTTCCCAAGAACCAACTAAGTAAAAACAAAAAACAAAAAACAAAAAAAAAGTTTTTGTCTTCCATTACCGATTTCAGAATGAGCGTCGACAGATTAATTGCTATTTCGGTTTAATATAGATTTGAGGTATGCAAGAATTCTGTAATTCAGTTTGCTAGTGTGGCTTATCAATGTTTTTGAAAGAACTAAATTAAATGAAAAATCAGAAAGTCTACTGTTTGACGAAATGAACTCTCACGGATTTATCAAATTCAGTTTATATACTGAAAAAAAATAACTTCAGAATTTACACACAACGATGCTTCGTAATACTTATCCTCTTGTTAGAATATAAAAATAATTTCATGGATTTTTGAAAAGTGACTGATTGGACTGTAAAATGTTCAATAAACATCATAATGGTACAAAGGGAATTAACTTTAATTGTGAAATTTTTACTCAGAAAAGTTTTAAATAAAAAGTTCTTTTTAGAGCGAAATTTATCAAAATATGTTTGGACAAAATAACTCAAAAATATCATGTTATGGATTGCATGGCTTATCATATTGCTTGAAAAGTGGAGGTGAATTGCATTCTAACTTACCAGCTAGGGGTGGCCCTAGAATGGATGAAGCGCCTCTGAAGAGGCTAAGGAGACCGAAGGAATTTGTCAGTCTGTCCAGACCAACCATCTCCACTAAAATGATGGATGTTAGCGATATGTAAGCGGCTGAAAAAAAATGAACAATTGTAAAAAAAGCTACTCAATGAATAATATAAACAAATATTCTTTAAAATATTTTATTTTATAATCTTTTATATTTCGGTAGATATTTTTTCGATAAATATTTATATTCAACTTTATATGTTAAAGAAAATTTTATTTTATGTAATAATATTTTTTACTTTGCTTTGCTTACTTTGCTTTGCTTGCTTTTACTTTGCTTACTTTACTTCACTTTGTTGAAATTTACATATTACAATGTTTTTCATTTAAGAGAAAATATCGTAAAATTAAAAATGTATAAGTTGATTTAAATGATAAAGATTTGATAAAAAGCATACAATACTGAAGATTAAATATATAATACTAAAGAATAAGTATACAAAAGATAAAGTATCCAAGATTTAATTTTGTAGAGAATAATTATAAAAGAAACTAAATGATTATTTAATTTAAAGGTTAAGATTTATATAGTTTTTTTTTTAAAAAAATGAAGCAACTTTTGGGTAAATGAAAATTATAATCAATATGGAGTTTGATAACCGTCAGCAGCAGCGTATACATAAGATGTAGCTTGATGTTCTTAATAAATTGGTCTGTAAACAAGAATTAGTGCTTTTGTAGTGTTTTTGAAGTTCTAATCGTGGCAAGACTTTGAGTGGAAAGACTGAGAATAGCAACAAGTCTTCTAAGAGTTCTACTCCAATCTAAATAGACCTCACTTCATATATCGATGCCATATGAATATATTTTATAAATGTTTGGCGAATAATAACAGGTTTCAAGCTTTCTCTAAATCTATTAAAGTGTGCTTTCGTTTTGTAATCTAAAAGTGGATCATCCACAAATAGATCATTCTTCAATAAGCCTCCCAGTTCAGTGTTCTTGTTGACAAAATTACTTCAAATATCCTCTTTGGAGATACGAGTTGAAAAGTATATAATAAATAGTTGTTTATCAAGGAGAAAATTTTAATGAAGCCTTCTGCGCATAGTAGATGCTGATATATTCTTTCTAATTATTATAGCAATATGAGTAAAGATTGAAATTATTTGGCCTGCTCTGCCAGATTTCAATTTTTCTCTTATCTCTAACTGCCCACGATTGAAATTCTTCCAGTAAATGATGCCTCAAAATTATTGTAAAGAATTGTTTTTTCGAATTTCTTATCTTCTTCTTAATTTCAAACATGTATTATTCTATCGGTAGAAGATATGTGCCCTCTTAAAGCAATATGGTTTTGCATATTGTATTTTTATTCAACACTTTCCATTTAACAACAAAAGAAATTGTATTATTGATTTTTTTGTGGGAGTTAATTCATCTTGCCGGTGTTTTCTTATTTCATAGAAACTAGTGTGTATTCAAATGAAATCACTGTAGTCAATAATATCACCAAATTCGAAAATATTATGAGAATTTAATTGGTATTCTGATTGTATTGGGTAGTCGATGGATTATAGCAAACTTTGTTTCATTCAGTCTGTTCAAACTTTCTTTAGACCAGAAATTGATGATATCGGCGTATAATTTACGATAATATTTTTTTAAATCCTGATAAGGTGGTTTATCCAGACTCCGAAGGTAATAGTACCAATCATCAAATTGTAACAAGAGTGGATTAACTGTGAACAATAATATATCATTAATACATATCATAATTGTTCTAATTCTATTTGGTCTAGCTTATCTAGCCAATCGATGAATCAAAGACTCATAAGAAAGAAAGCGCGACATTTTTTGTTGATTAAAATGATCTTGGATCCTAATCTGCAATTGTAGTTAGATATAGTCCCAATATATTGCAACAGGTTTCTTTTTTGAAGGATATGTGAAGGAAATATCCAACATTTGAATGCAACATACATAGATCAATCAGCTCTTCAATTATGCTATTTAAAAGCACATCCATAAAGTAGAATCCATAGAGTTCTTCCTCCTGTTAATGTTTGGATAAGGATAGAATTCTCACTTTTTATCCAATGGATAAAATTCTCAAATAAATTCCGAAATATTACTACAACTTGAATAGTAGCTTTGATGAATACATAAAAAAAGAGGAATTTTTTGTAATTTTGAATAATGATTCTGAATATTATATGATTATCCTAAAACATTTCAATAAAAAACCATGTTTATTTAAAACTAATACAATTAAAGGCAATTAATGTTGAGTTGTATTTGATGAGAATTAATGTAGTTAACATTTAATATTTTAACAAAAAAGTGGGAAAAGACTTAAAAATGAGAATACACTGCATTTAGTTTGAAAATATTGATGAAAGTAAGCAGAGATATGTGAGTACAACATCTCATGGTATTTGGCATTGAAATATTTTCAGTTGACAAAATGTCTAACATTACAAAAAAATTACGTTTAGGGTAGCGAGTCTAAAAAGATATTTTTGCCACTTGTTGATATAACCTCCGATTTACTTGGCGATTTTCAAATTAGGCTAAGCTCCATTTTACATAAGATGCCAAAATTTTGCCAAGTTGGTCGTTTTATATGTAATGCGTTTCATTCGCTGGCGATTTGTCAATGTCGACTTAAGTTGACGATATATTGCTGGTAACTTCAGTTGGTGATTTTTTAATTTCTTCGTGATGTTTGCAATTTTTTCGTAATTATCAATAAGTACCGAGATTTTGGTATGCGTTCATTTATTTTTGACATATTTAGCCATTTTCTGAGGAGTATCATAAATAAAAACGGGAATAATATTATCAATGCACAATTATATTTGATCAGATATTTTAAGAAATTTATTATGTAAAGACACTCATAAACTATAATAAGAAATGCAAACTTACAAACAAAAATACTGAAAAATGTACAAACAGCTACTATGGATGCATAAGAAAGGCAGAAAGGCGTCACCATAATGGAGATACCACTCACTGCCAAGCACATGTTATTGACGTCCAATGCCTTGAAATTGAATCTGTCTACCACCCACCCGAAGATGAGCCTGCCTACTAGGTTGGTGATGCCGATGATTGATAGTAAAAATGCAGCAGCTTCTTGGCCTATCCCCTTTTCTACGGAACTGTCCGCGATATAAACGAAAGGCACATAAAAGCCCAACATGCCGAAGATGTTGGCGATGCAGGCAAGAAGAAAAGCAGGCTCAGTGAGTAATGAAAAGTCTAAAGCCTCCTTTAGTGTGTCTGTCATGCTTTTTGGAAGACGTGGGCATCTGAATTTACTTCTCGGCTTTGATTTGATGCCTTTTGGAGAATCATCCTGAAAACAATATTAAGTCAGTCATGTGAAAAGAACTTTCTTCTTCTGTTTTAAAAATAAAAAAAAATATTTTCTTATAAAATACTAGACATCTATTTGTATTAACCACAGAATATTATCCATTTGTGGTGTTTCAAGAATTTGGTATTTTGCATGACTTAAATATTGACTTCCGAGTATTTCGCTTGACTTAATAATAATATCCATTGCCAAAATTTAATTATTTTGAGAATTTTGTTACGAAATATTGTAATTCTGATAATTTTTAGTGCAACTTTAAAGAGTTTTTGCAATCACTTCTGATAACCATACATGATAGTAATGGCTTTCAAATTAATGGGAGTTTAGTGTAATTCAGTAGTGTTGGTATGGAAACTGGACACTTATCTTAAATATTACACTAATTTTTTTTATTGTTAAAGGACTTTTTTTCCAAAAATAAAATTTAGTAAAACCATCGAAAATAAAAAAATATCTCTGGTCTCGGTTATAAAAAAGTTATCTGTAACTAAATACTTATAAGATAAAAGAGTAAATTTTAAATACTGAACTCAAACAAATAAATCCTGAATAGTTGGTTTGCATATTTTGTCTGACAGCATACTCAAGTTATGAAGAAATTTTAAGGAAAGAGAAAAAATATATTGTTAGATTAAGTGCTTACCTACAATATACAAGAAAAGTTTGTCCTATAATATTAAAAGTTCTAGAACTTATTCATTAGAATTTTTAAATAACAATTTCAGTAACTTAAATTATATTTGATATTAATATTATTAGACTTGTTTTTTATCAGATACCATATTTTAATCAATGAATTTTAACTAAGCTAGGACAACTAGTTTAGTTTAGTCCTACTTACTAGTAAAGTCCTAAATTTAAACTAGTAAAGTCCTACTTGCAGGCCAATTAATTTTCTTTAGAGCCTGAAACGATTGTTCCAGAGCCGCAGTCAATCATCGTATTTTTGAATTACATTATATAGTGAACCTATAATGATGGAAGCATCTAGTTCAACACATTAGCTAACATAGAGCAATAGTAGTTTAGGTAAAAGAGAGAAATTGTTTAAGGTTACAAAAAATTGACCATTTATAAATATTTCAGAAATAAATTTACACCAATATTCATATTCTCTCTTGGTATCAATGTGTTTCTCCCCCATCTTGACGTTGCAAGCAATATTTCAGATTCCTGGAAGCATCCATTTTTGTCATTTGATAAAGTCGTAAGCTATTCTAAATATGTGCTCTGAAAAAAAATACCCCGATCATATCATCCGTATCACATTTTTATTTGCGTAATTCATTCGTTGACGTCAGAAAGAAACATAAATCGCAAAGAGCATGGCCTAGTCAGTCGGGCACTCAATGCTACTAGTTTTGTTGCACTACTATTTTTTTTAACTTATTTTCGGTGAATCTTGGAAAGTAATTTTGTAGAAGTCATGTGCAGCTCGAAACATCTGCAGTGCAAAAACAGTACATTTTATTTGCGCAGCAATTGGTTTTTGTATCTAGATTAATAATGAACACATTTGGAATATTGTTATTGTTAAATAGGATATTGACGTTAAATGCCTATATCATATAACCAGTTAGTAAGATGCCAATGTTCAGAAATACCAGTTCTAATGACAGTTGTTTTAGGATATTATGTATTATTATATGCAAGCATTGTACCTCTTCATCATCTGATGGTTGGGGTATGGTAGTGACGCTGGATATATAGCATCTGATATCAGCCTTCGACTGGCGATATTGCGGCAGATTGACAATACTTCCACTGTAGAAGATATCTTTTCTATAGAGAGGTCTGACAAGATCTTTGCGGCTGGACATGCGTCTCTGCTGCCTTCTAGCAGGTGTCCAAGAATCTACCCTCCCGGCTCCTTGTGCAGCGTAATTATTATTAGCAGTCGGGCACAGCACATTTGTTGAAGCAGGCATAGTGGCCGGCATCGTGAATCTTCTATGCTGCAAATCCTAGAAAAAGAGTAAGAATATTGTTTGTTTGTAATCAGTATTTTTCAATCAATGAAAAAGTGAACTTCGCATTCTTAATTAAATTTTCATTTTTATTAATAATAAGGATGAATATTTGTATATGTTTACCTGTGCGCATGTGTATTGGCATTCAAAGGAACAAACTGTTAAACCTAGAATTATTAAATTTTACTCAAATATATTTTACGAAAGAGAATGCGCAATTCCAAGCTTTTTTACAATTTAATTATAATTTTATTGAATTAAAAATTAAACGAAATTTTGGCACTTCTTTAGTGTATCTTTCGAAAATATTAGAAATTGGTTTATTTTGACTTCTTACATGAACTCAAAATTCAAAACTCTACTTTTCAATTATACCAATTTTGCTGCCATATTATTTTTTTATTTCTAATTTCAGTGAGTTATGAAAACTATTTTTAAGTTTATTTTAGAACAATATACGTATTATTAATGAGAAACTTGTAGATTTTATTGTTGTCAGAAATATTTCATTCTGGATAATGAATAGTACACTCATGTCCAAAATTAAGGTCACAAAAATGTTTTTCAAAGTAATTCTAAATGGCTAGGAGTAAATTTTAAACAAATTACATTTTATATATTCTGAAGGACCGGTAACACGATATTAACCTTTGTTGTGGGAAAAGATGTTGTTTAGCAATAGTTTTTGAGGAACTACTGAAATTAGACCATTTAGGCATCTGGGATTTTTGTCTGCAATTTTGTGAATATTGCATTAAAACATTTAACCTGTTTCCAGTGAGAATGAGTTCTCATAATCGTTTAGACGATTCCTTGAGATGGAGAGCCGTTGGCAGGTTTAAGGCTGAGCAGTTTCAAGCGGAGGTGGCTCGATGGTTACAAGTGGCACCGAAAGTGGTATCCAGTGGTATCCTTTATCTCTGTTTCATAATGTAACAATTTTTGATATACCCTGTTTCTTAATTCCTAATTAAAATCGTTTCCATGTTGTTATGTGTCTGTGTTCTTTCTTCCATTGTAGTGTACCTCTGTGCCAAATTTCGTGGCAACACAGTGAATAGTTTTTCATTTTTCGCAGATTTTATGTTTGTGACCTTAATTTTGGATATGAGTGTAAATAACCATAATAGTGCAAAGCAATCAGAGAGAATTCCCGTGGGGGAAACTTCACTTAGTTATTCATGTGTCTCCACTCGTTTGTAACTCTCAAATGAGTCAAATATGACCAATTTCTGATCTGATATTCGATTTTTTTATACTTTTCTTGTGAAGACAACAGATTTTCTAAAAGACTATCGTATCTTTGTATATCGTATCGTATCACGGTTCTAATCTCTATATGGCCAAATTCCAGCAGTTTCAAAAACTTTCGATTTTGTTGCCAAATATGTCTCCAAAGCCGTGGGTCATCATTAGATCCTTCCAGTATCCGTTAGAACTATCTTTAAAAATTTTTTGCTTACCATGACATAAATTGCGAGAGAAGAAATAGGATAAGTTCATAACAATATTTGAAAAATGTGACATACTTTAACTTGATTTTTTTAAAAAAGTTTACACAAAATTTGTCATCTATGTTGCCCCACGGGGGGCACCTCGTAATTGAGGATGAGAAACTTCCGGCATGGTGGTTGGTTCTCCCGAACCTTGTGGGTACATGATAAGGTGGGGGTCGGGCTCCTCCCATCTATGACGGGATGCACTTCCTTAGGGAAGGGTTGTACTGTGGCCGGTGATGGCCCTTAGTACTCAACCACAGTTTCCTTCAGTACTGCTGATGCGGTGGTCCTGTCATTCAAATTTTTCCGAGTGCCTTCCGATGGGTCGGAATAACCAATTTGTGGTTTTTAATTGTCATATGTCTTGAAAAGTTGGTTTCTGCATGCACCTTGATATGCCAGTCAATCATATTCAAGCAATTCCCATTTCAACATACATAAATAATCTCTATACTTGTTTAACCATATTTCAAAAGATCAGTTGTTGGGGTTTTTAAATTTACAGGATTTTATTTTGTAATTTAAATAAAGTTTTAGAATTTTGCAATGCCACAAATGTTTGATTCCCAATGAAGATTTTATTGTTTTTAAATGTGATGGCCTTTTTCATGGACTGTTTAGAAATAATCGTAATCAGCGTTTTTTTTTAAATCACGCGTTTGACGTAACTTAGCAGAAGAGCAACAGAGGACAAGGGGGAAAAAACTCAGTTGCCTTATATTTGTTCTCATTTCTTCTGCCTTAATGAATTTTAAAAAGTAATCAATTATCATATTAAGAAAAAGTTCCAGTTCTAAAAATGACCTGAAGCTGGTCGACGAAAAAAAAAAACTTGTATATTTAGCAAGATATAAATTTTTAAAAGAGTGGTGACGTTTTCCAGGATACAAAACAAACAAATGCAAACGTCACTAGACTAGAATACCTTGACATTAATCTGGCTGTGGCAAACTTTCATGGTGGCTTTTGGCGGACCTTTTTCTTCACAAAGCGTCCCCATCGAGGTGCCATCTATTTTCTGCGAGGAAGCTGATGGAGTGACGCTGGTCACTGTTAAGCCAGGGACCACATCGATGGATTTTCGCAAATGATCCTCGTTGGCGTCCATCGGCGAAAGAGACATCCTTGGCATCTAAAACAAAATAACGAATGATTCGAATGAAACATTTATAGCTCTTATAAATAAAAGAAAAACTTATCCTTTTAATATTTATCCCCTCTTGTTTGTTCCCATGTTTTCCTTATATTTTAGCATTTATCATCGGTATTACTTTAAAAAAAATTTCATTTGAATTCTTTACATCGATTGATATAAAGCTCGTATCCATCTTTTTCATACTTCTATCTATGGAATCTTACTCTCTTGCATTCCCTTTTTCTTTTTCTTTTTTTTTAACATTAGCCTTCGAATCTTATATCTCAGTTTTACAATTGCGAAACATTTAAACCATTTTGCTTGGAAGTTTTCATAAATCTTTTTGATTTTTCTGTTTATAACTATATAAAATTTAGTTTATTTAAGAAAAAAATAAACCCAGTTATGACTTTAGACGGTATATTCGGATTTCATTCTTCTACCAAAAATCCTGCCATATTTCTTCTCTGTCTTTTCATTTTTAGTAAATGATAAAACGTCGAAAAAATTATGAAAGGAAATTATTCTCTTAAAGTGTATTAAAGGTAAACTAAATAATTTTTCTCTTTCCTGATTGAAATGCGTAACTTTACCTCAAGTTAGAGTCGCTGAATAAAGACATCAATGTATCAAAATAAATTTTTAATACAAAATTCATAGAACTTATATGAGTGTACGTAAAAATATAGAGTAACTTCTTGATTAATGAATGTTTACAATAAATTATCTTTTACAAGAAAAATTAATATTAAAAAAAATATTTGTTGTGGTTTATGAATGATACAATCTTTGCTCGGTGCATTTAGTAATATGCGGAATATCCATCGCAAAATCAGTAGAAATATAGCATGGGAAAATGTAAAATTTAATAGATTTTTTTGAAGGAGCATTGAATTTTTTTAATTAAAAAAAGATAATGATCTTTAGAGTTTAATCCAAGGTAAGTAGAAATGTAAGGTGTTTAAATTGATGATGTGCAATTAGGTCTAAAGGGTGAAAATTGTAAGGAATACAATAGTCAGTAAAGTAAAGAGTTACTTGATCCAGATTCAATGTAGACTGCACTCCTGGTTCGGTGTTGATGAGAGGTACTCCATCTTCTGGAACCAGTTCCAAACCACTATCGGCTTTTCCTTTGTCGGATAGCAAAGATGGTTTTCCATTCTTCAAACAAGATAAAGAAATAAAATTGTTGTGAAAGAAAATAGGATATCACGAATCATTATCGTATTGTTAGATTTTAAAGTCATAGCTAAGTCCTTTACTTTTCTTTCTAAAATCTTTCTTTTTGTTGATTATGGTAATTTATTTTATAAGATGTATAAAAGACAGACAAAATAATTTTTAAAGGAAAATTACGCTGAGTTTGACGACAGAAATAAAAGTAAAACATCTTTACCTCTTCTAATAATAAAAGAAAATATGTGCGCTTGCTTATGGATGTGTATATTGGCTTTTTAAAGAATAGACCGTTAGACATATAATTACTAAATTTAGCGCAAATTCACTTTGGAAAATGAAAATGTACACCTCAAAACTATTTTTTTAAATTTTAATTATAATGTTATTTAAATATTAAAAAAGTAAGATTTTGACGTTTTCCTCCAATGATTACTAAAAATATAATAGCACATAAATTAGTTTTGCAGTATGACAAAATTAAAAAAAACTATCATTTTAATAGTACCAGTTTAAATAGTGTATACTTTTTTCAATTTTCAATTTATTTTTAAAGAATAGTTTCAATCTTATTTTACATTCTTTTTTGAGGTCATGGCATCATTGAAATAAGCAGATTTTATATACATCAAATCTATTTTTCGAATGAAATACTTGTAATTTCCGTTAAACTAACAGTATTTTTGGCACAGCAAAAAAGGCAATATTTTAAGAACGCAAAAATATCAACTAACAAATAGAAAAATTTCTAAAACATGCATATATAATTTTAACAACTATTTTATTTTTATTAGACACTAAGATTTTTTTCACAGACATATTTTTCAGCAACTTAATACGGTATTAATAGATCATATGCAATTTTAATGGAAAAGAATGAATATTTAATTTCCTGGAATGCTTAACATTCACTACCAATGCTCAACCACTTTTGAATTAATGTGCTATTTACATCATATTTTGACATACATCAATAGTTGTATGACATGTTTGAGAATGATTTTTTTAATCTGTAAAACAGTCAAATAAGAGACGTGGTCAGAATATGTAAATTTGTGTCGCCATATTTTACAGTACTACATGTCATACCGATTTTACCATTAGGTGACGCTATAGCAATGGGACGCTTTCCGATCAAATAAAACTTTCATTTTGCCTTTTAATTTCCGTCCCTCAGTATAAATACTGAATTGCAGCAAATTTAATTATAACTGCAAATTATTATAATATATACTGATGAAGTATTGATTATAAAAATGTAAGCTGAAGAATTTTCTGAAAATTGATTGCGCAATTTAAATGTCCCGTAAATTCAAAAGGTAGTAATTTTTCATATCAAAATTGGCAAATAATGAAAATTTCTATCAATACTTTGCTAGTATACATGTAAGTACATACTGGAAAGAGAGGCATAAATTTTATTTTCAACTAAGGGCATAGGAAATTTGCTTTGAACAGGGCATTGAACAGGTGCTAGACATCTGAGCACCTCATACAGGATTATTCAAAAAGAAGCAGCGACCACTTTGAAACATTATAAAATGACTACAGATAGAGAGACATATAATATATCATCGGATAGAAGAAAGATAATTTTTTTTGTATATATTCGGATAATCCCTGTAATAATAGCTTTATTTTTTATTTACGAGAAAAGACGACGCCTTAGGAAATGTCGCTTTTTGCACTGCAGTGTACAAAACGTTAATCCATTGTTACATTATATCCATCCATTGTTACAAGGAATAATGTGTGCTTAGGACCTATTCCTGCTACTCTTCATACTCTGTAAGAGTGAATTGCTGGAGCAGTGAGTTCAATCACCAACGTCCAATTATTTAACGAGTGACAAAAAAAAAAAAAAAAAGATTTTCGATTTGATGTTTGTTGTACAACAAATGGAACTGTTATTGAATGCAAAGAATAACATTTTCGTGTCTCTATCCATATTTAATCATTAGAAATAAATGTTGCCAACAACATGGACTTTTGAGAGTTAATCTAAGAATACCTACCAACTCAGTCTTGAATGCTGGAGCTTCCAAAGGCCTCATGAGTGCCCCAAAGACAGAGCAGTTCAGAGCGAGACCGGCCATTATCAGCATGGCACCTTGCCAGCTGTAAGCGTCCAGAAGCAATTGGGTTAGTGGTGCGAAAACGAAGGCCCCCATGCCGGATCCACAGACGGCGATCCCCGTGGCGAATGCCCTCTTGGTGGAAAAATAGTAGCCGACACTGACAATGGCAGGTAGATAAATAAGACCAAAACCGATTCCTATGAATTATCAAGAAAAATGATCTGAATTAGCGAAATATTACAGATTGTTCTGTATATCATTTCATTTCGAGTAATATTATAGAAAATTTCAGATTTTTCAGTTGGTATAGATAGGTTGATTGGAATACTGTAATTGAGATGAAATGAGAACGAAGTTTGTATCTCTAAATGTCCATTCAAACATAGGCATATATTTACAGCAGGAAAAATGTTTTAAATAATGTGCAAAAGATTTTTTTGTTTTTGCTTCAGTCAATGGATGCTTCTTTGAAAAAAAAAGGAGAAATCTATATTTTTATACAGTTTCTGTCCTATTAATCACATTTAGCAAAATATTCTTGGCACGCTAACATTTTCAAGGAAAAAAAAAGATGTCGATTCCACTGCATATAGATTTATAATATTTTGAATATCACTGTTTCAGGCGATATCAGATCATTTCAAGCAGCATAATCGAATCAATAGACTTCATTTCTTCAAGGTGGCCATTCATTGGTATAAAATAAAATCGAACTAATCTGTATGTAGGGTCTGTAGGGTTAAAAAGTGCGCAATTTTTTTCAATGTACAAATTTAATTACTCATTTATTTTGTTCTAAAGTAATATCTAAATCCATAAAAAATGTAAAAACAATATAAATAACAAATATTCAAAATAATCTTTTCAATAATTTTAGTTCACTGCAATTCTTGTATTTTCGAGAACTTATATTTTCATCACCAAATTTCCAAATTCATCGCAAAAGCGCCAAATTTTGATTCGATTTGTCGCCAAGATCGGAAATCATTCAGCATCCATTAAAGCATTTATAAATCTCTCTTCCTTACTATAAGACTAACTGAGCAGGGGAGAAATATTACACGCTTTTTAACGACTGATAAAGAGAATTTCAAGGGGTAATAGATATATGAATTTTTATCTGTTTTTCATATCCAGAATATGTTAAATGTTTTTGTTGAAATATGCATATCAATAAATTTTACTTGATAATAAAAGCATTGTTATTTTATAATTTTAGAATGTTGAAATTAATTATTAAAAAGATGAAAAAAAAGTAAAAAGTGATAAAATATATAAAAAATATATAACTTTCGATTTGCATTATAATTTTAAAATAAAAACTTGCTCGAATATAATTTGCATGTGAAATTAAAAAAATTAATGCATTCCAGCAGTCTAAAAGTCTTCTCCGGACCATATCTACTTGCTCATATTTAAAAGCAGGAAAATAATTTGAATATATTAATTATTTGAGTTCTACGCTTACGTCTCTCCCCACAAAAGCTGAAACTTATAATGCTTAATCAGAACGTGGTATATAACCAAATGTTCTCGGTGGGCATCAATCTTTATAAAAACATTCAAAATAAGCTATTCCGATTACTGCTTTTCATCGCTATTTTTTTATTTCTTTTACAGGATATTTGCAGGCAATAATTTCAGAAAATGTTACCAAGAAAAGGTTCATTCTTGCATGATTATCGATGTCGATTTTATTGCCGTGTTGATTTTCCTCTGATTTCCGGAATTACACACACACAAATACCTCAATAATAACTTACATGCTTGTTTAAATAAATATTTTTAATATTTTGAAATTCAGTATGGCAATGCTCATTTAAATTTAGGAAATAATTAAAATACAGACGATATATTTCTTGACAAACTGTAGGTAAAAATGTGGCTTGTTCAAAATGTATATAAAAATTCCAATCAATGTTAATGACATTTGTACTATATGGTCTTTATTTGAGCAATTTTCTTAATCAAAGGGTAAAAAATGAAAATGTGTTAAGCATTTCTTTTCAAATAGCATATTTGATACAAAACTTGATGTCGATCAATATTTTTTGAATTAAGAACTATTTATTAATTTCATACATCTTCTTGAGCTTTCTTACTATCTAGCTGACAAAAAAGTAGATACATTAGAATATAGCCATATTATTGCATATTTTGAAATGAGCCTTAATCTCAATAAGCTTTCAAACTAAACTAAACTCAACTATTACTGATTTCGACAAGCCTGCAAAATATCTATTTTGCTGCATCTTTTTTACATATACCTAACATGTTAAAAAAATAAGAAGAAACACATTTAGATAAATACAAAAAAAGAATATTTATGAAAATTTAGAATGCAGCTCAAGTCTGCATGATGTTGAGCAACACTTTTGCTATATATAGCACGTGTGCTGTCATGTTCTCAGAATAATTCATAAATCAATAGGTAAATGGAACTGTGAAAGTAAAAATGCATCACTTTTACTGCACCTGATCAGATACTGTCCTTGGAAATTTTGCTACTCATCTTGCTTACTAATTTCATTTATTTTTAGTTACATTGCTGTATAATAAATCATCTTTGCAGCTGTTCGACATTTCAGTTTATTTCTAGATGCAAAATAGAATATGTTAAAAGGAATCGAAATAACTTCAAAGTAAAATTAATTTCAAAATCAGGATTTGTGTGCCGTAAGATTCTAAATTAGAAGCACTTACCAGCCATTATGCCGTAGGTTACCATCAAGACATCTACAGTAGGCGCTGCTATACTTAGTAAAAATGCAATGCAAGAAATTATGCTACCAGCTATTGTTACTGGACGGCAACCAAATTTGTTTGTTAAGGCACTAACCACAGGCCCTGAAAAAAAATGCACAAATTTATTAAAACCATTTCTTAAAATCATTCTTTAACAAAACTCACTCTTGAAAAAAATTCATTTAAAATATTTTGATCGGCATATATTTTTAGAAAATTTTGTAAATGCCGTTTTAACTTCTATCTGATGCTATTCAAAGATATGGAATTTTATTCCTTGTCTATTATCTGACTTGAAACTAACTTTACTAACAGTACGAAATCCTCTGGAGAACCTTTCCTGGGTTCGTGACCATATTGGTTGGAGTGTGGTCATTATTTTAGTTAATGAGAGCTGATGGTAGGGATCGAGAGTGGCGCAGACCCAACGAAGCCATTAACTCTAGTTGTCAACAAAGTATTATTCAAGCTGGTGGTAGCTCTATAACTGTGTGGGTTGTGGGTTACATTGGAATGAACTGAATCCTCTGGTTCAACTGAACCGATCATTGACTGGAAATGATTATGTTCAGTTACTTGCAGGCCACTTGGAGGGATTCATAGATTTCATTTGATCAAATAACGAAGGAATTTTTATGGGTGATAATTCACCATATTGCAGGGACACAATTGTTTGCGCTTGGTTTGATTTCTGCGAATGATTTGGGCACCTAGATCGCCTGATATAAATCCCAATGAATATTTATAGGCCATAATCGAGAGATCAGTTCGTGCACAAAATTCTGCACCGGCAACACTTTCACAATTACGGACGTTTAGAGAGGCAGCATAACTCAATATTTTTGCAGGGGACTTCCAGCACATTGAGTAGCTGTATTTCGCTGGGAAAAAAAGAATTCCGACAAGTTATTAAGAGATATCTCATGAATTTTGTCATCCCAGTGTATATATATAATTTGTAAAAAAGAGAAATAGATAATTTCGTTTTCCTTTCAATGAATTTTGGGGAAGGGGATGGGAATTTTATGGGAAAATTTTTTGTTTGCTTACTTTTAAGAATAAATCTCTATAAATTACGTAAACTATCCGCATTAATAAAAAGCAAAATGGTAAACTTATTCAACGTATAAAGACCATTTTATCCTTCCTAATAATAAAACATATTTGAAACTGAAGTCGATTTAAAAAAAGAAGCAATTTGTCTTGTTAAATAAAATTAATTTAATTTTTAAATAAATTTGATGGATTAATAATTAATTATTAAATTTATCTTGTGTGAGACAAAAGAATAAAAAAATTTAGGTTTTCGCTTAATAACAACAATTAATTCGCGTTTAGTTCCACTTACCGTAACTATTAATGCTAAAATAGAGCTGATTGCTTCCACATTTTATAGAAATATAGAATTTGAGATGATTTTGTCTCCTCTCTCTTATACTTTAGAGCGGTATTCGAAATCGATACATGAACCAGATCGTAAAAGAAAAGAAAAATATTTAGATGTGTACTTTTAAACATTGCAATACATTGAAAATCTCCTCAATGAACTGACAATCAGCTTATCGAAATATAACTAAGAGAATACATTAAATAAATTTAACAAAAAGTTAAAAGTTTTAAAAGGCACGCTTTTAAATGTATTTATGGATGGATTTTTTTTACTTTAGTTATATCTGTCTTTTTATCTCATATTATATCTGTCTTTTTATCTCATATTATATCTGTCTTTTTTAATTCATAATTTATTATCATAAATATTACGAAATCTTGAGAATTTTTTTTTTCTAATTGTCTAAGAGGATTCAAAATAAAATTAAAATAATTAATAAATATAATTAGCTTCGGAAAATATAAAAATAGCTCATTACTGTCAAGAATATTCAAAGAAGAAAAATTTCAAAACTATGAAAACTGAAAAATTTTAGGAAGTGAGTAAAAAAAAAAAATGATTATAAAATTCTATCTTAACAAACATGAAACAAGACAAATTAATTAAACCTGTCTAAAATATTACTGATAAAATTTGAAATAAGAAACCATAGCTTATCTTTAGCTGCCAGTGACGTAGAAAAACCACTGGTGTGTTTCCGAAATAAATTTACGAACACTTTGAAACAGTAACTCTCTGATGATTTAATTTCTATTGATTTATCTAGAGTAACCAAATATTTTTTAAATCCTATTTTTGAATTTTTTGCTCCAGATACAAATATGAGTAAAAATCTTAATAAAAAATATTAAACAAATAAAGGCCTTTTTTTAATATCAGAAACTAACACAATAAACTGTAATTAATAACAATAATTATAAAATTAAGAAAAACAATAATAAAATGAATTTGATATTTTTAAAGTTAACTGATTGCAAATATTATTTTTCTTTTCGCATTTTTTAGCATTTATTTTGTATCATGCATTGCATAACGATTTTTTTTGTAAATATATAAATAATCTTATAGCAATTTCTCATGTATGTATAAAGTATATTTTTTTGTGGGGCCGGCCCGGCGATATACCCCGTCGAAAACCTCATGGATACTATACATTATTTAAGATTTAAAGCTTTAAAAACTTACCTGCTATTAGATAACATCCTGCAAGCAAGGATCCCACCCAAGCAGTCTTTCCTTTACTGGACTTGTAATAATTAACGAATGGGACAAGGAATATACCGAAGCTGTAGGCGATACCGTCGACTACCACATTGCACATAAATGATGCCATGACTATAACCCACCCCCATCCACCATCAGGGGGCTCTGGAATCATGGCCTCCCAGATCTCCCCATCCTCTTCTATCTGTTGGACTAAGGTGCAGGGAAGTTTAGGAGGAGGGGTGGTCCGGGAGCTCCACACTTCACCCTCGTCATCTTCTTCTTCCTCCTCCTCCGGAACCCCCTTCATCGTCCCTACAAGAAAGAAAATACATAATAATTTGTTAACATGTATAATATATGGATGAATATCCTTCTTTTGTGCTTCATGTAATGCAAGTGAATTCGGTATCCAAAAAAGTAATTCACAAGTACTCAAAATTAAAGACTGAACATCATTTCATTTAAATAAAAATATATTACTTGCAAAATTAATGATTTATATTTATGAAGGCCTTATTATATCTTTGGAATACTTAAGAAGCTTATAGAAAAGAGCAACAAGGAGAGATAAGAAAATTGCAAATGCTTAAAAATTCTATTTTTCAGTGAGGTGAAATATTATTGGTTGGTTATGCACGTTTAACTGCAACTTGTCTTCCAATAGAGCCAGCCCCTCCCCTCACTCATCATGGAAATTATTGAGATCTCGAGAGCTATTCACACATAGTAGACCTTTGTATGAAGTTGAACTTTAATAATCTTAAATAAGTTGTTTAAATCAACGAATTTTGCATGTCGAAAAAAAAAATAATGTGGAAATACGATTTCAGAACCTCATCTGAAGATTTTATACAATTATCATATTCGAATTCAATGATCTTTTTCACAGTCAGAGGTTCTTTATAGAATTGAAACTAGTGAATCAAATGACGAAGATTTAATGGACTGCATGTATGTCATGTAATGCATTTATCCGATCCTGCAATGATTTTTATTTCTGTATTTTCTAAGAATAAGAGAAAATTTATGCATGGATCCTCTCTCCTTCCTCTGCGTGTATATGTATGTGTTGTTGATGCTCTATAGGAATACCGCTTGGCCAAGAGCTATCAAATTTGCAAAGATATACTTTGGAGGACGGGAATACGACTTCAAAGTAATTTTTGTTGAAATTTTAGCTTGAATTTTAATACAAAATAAAACGAGATTTTGACATTTTTCTGCGATAATTCCTACAAATATTACACCAAAAAAAATCTAATTTTTACGCCATTTTAAAATTTTATGCTACCAATTTATTTAAATTAATTTTTTCTGAATTTTGGAAAATTCTGGTGATATAATTTGATGCATAAAATAAACAGAAAATTAAAGAAATGCATAGGACAGTGAAAAGTGAATGGTGTAAATCTTTTTAAATAGCATACTAAAAAAGTCATTAAGACATAGTTAACGAAATATTTAATTGAAATTTTTAGTAACCATTAATCCTGGCGAACTAACTGGTCACCAAATGCTGCTATTATGTATTATAACCTGTTCTTAAACTGAAAGGAGAGTCTGTATATTTATGGTTCATTTGACCTTTGCTTAATCTATTTTTCTTTTTTATACTTTAACATAGGCTTGCTTCGTGTGTGGTAAAATTATGTCTTTTTGGGAGCTCAATTAGCCTTCGAATATTATAATTTATAGTAATTTGCGATTGCGTAATTCGGTACGATAATGGGCAGCTAACATTTTATATGCGATTTTCACGGTAGCCTTTTTTTCATCAGAAAGCAAGTTTCTAATTTCTGCATCGGAAAGATTGAACTCAGCAACGTATAAAAGATAATCTAAGTAAAAGCATTCTGAAGTTTTGTTTTCTTAATTTTTGAGCATGTATTGTGATTTTCTAGATTGCGGGGTTCATTTTTCAATCCTGTACATTCTTTTAATTTCATTCATTTTTTAAACTTTAGTGAAGTAAATTTTTCAAGCAGTTGAAACGTTATAATATTATTTACTGTAAACAAGTTGGTTACATTTAATTAACAAAAAAATATTTTTAATTCCAGAATTTTTATTTTTCAGATATACAGTAAAACCCACCACACTCTGGAATCTATTTAATTCTTCCTAAAACTATTCTAATTACTCAAAAATTATTTGGAGGATTTAGTATTCTTACTCTCTTAATTTCTTTAACAAATTAAACAAGTTCTTAGTTCTTAACATTGCTTTTAGTTTTTAAATGGTTATCCGAAATAAAGTGGCACTGTTTTCGATATGAATCATCTTGAGATCTCTTCTCATATTCAGCTTTCCAAAAAATGGCATGCAATAATGCAAATTAGAAATCGTTACATAAGCATAGAAAAATCATATTACTTAAAGTGTTTACTTAAGAAGTTAATTGGCACCTACTTCAAATTAAGTCTGCAGGAATAAAAAATGCTTAATTTCTTCCACGAATTCTTGTGTTCTTTCTCGGTAAAGTGTTCCTATATGAGTCCTTAAACTTTAATGCCCTATTTAATTCTCAACTAAGAAGAATCAAATTCTTTATTAATTGAAGACACTTTTTAAAAATTTTTGCAATGATAACATCAATCTTCTTTCCACCATTTATATAGGGTTTTTATTATACTTGAGAAAGTTTCCGTTAAAAAGGTTTACTTAAAAAGGCTGCAATGATAACATTTATCTTCTTTTCATCGTTTATACACTAAAAATGTCTGAAGAAATAAACAGGTTTTTTTAAACGCTTATACTCTACTTGAATACACATACGTTTCTTGCGTCATGCATTCTAAAGCCTTTCTTTTTTTAATGGATTTTTTTTACGGATTTTCTAAATCGACGAACCAGTATAGATAATGGAATTTAAAAAGCATTTTAAAATTTAGCCTGTAAAAATAAGCGCAAGAAATAAAAAGAATTAAAAATTGAATTTGGAACAAATGCATTAATAATTTGAATTCGGAATGAATGAAAGGCGTGAATCGACAAGATGAGCAAGAATTGAGAGAGAATTGATGAGAGCAATTAAATTGAATAAATTTATAAAGAAATTGTTTGGGAATTAAAATTTTAAATATATGTAAAAGGAGCTATTTATTTAAAATATGTTTCACCTATACCTTCTCGCATATACCCTAATAAAGGTGTTATCTCCCTCCCTTCATATAAAAATTGTGGACCTCGGAACAAAGCTGTAAGCCTTACTTGTACTCAGTATTTAATGACATAAAAATAGTAATAAAATCGGAAAATGAGACATGCCGGAAGGGGATAAAAGAAGTGGAATGCTTTTCGCCCCTTGCTTTCTGAAACTCGCATAAGAGTGACAGAGTCTGACACATGAGCATTTTGTGCTTCATAGAATAGTTAAAAAAATCAAGCATGAATTTTGTTTTCGACCGATAGAGACAAAGATAGAATACACCAATTTCAGTATTAAAATTGCATACAAAATTTCATTTACTTAATGCGTTGCGTTTTTGAATTATAGCATTTATGTACATGCGAGTACATAGACTGATAGACCGTTAGTCTCTGTTTGGATTTGGTTCAAAATTTATAATGAATCTTTATTTTTGATAATGAAACTATTCACAAAATTTTCTGTACATCTTTACGTTTTGTAGTTATTATGTTCATTGGACGTATACAAACAGACAAATATCCTATCGATTATCTTTTTCAAAATTTTATATAAAAATATATATCGAATTTCACCAATCTAGTTCAAAATAGTGCTGAGTTATGGTATTCATAGGCAGAAATTCATTTGTATTTTGTCAATTCAATTATCAAAATAGCTTTATTTCGAAATATACACAGAGCTCTTAAACTCTAGACAAAAGAATATCTAATATCTTGAGGCATTTAAAAATTAATTTATTAAAATCTTATTTGAAACAAAATCCCTATTAGCACAAATTGCCTAACAACATTATTATGATAAAGTCATGATATTAGCCAACATTCAAAATATTAAACAATAACGTGGAAATATTATACAGTATCTTGTAATAATAAGAATATATTTTTCACTGAATTATATCGGTTTAAATACGAAGTAATTTTAAATTATTTGCATCAAATTACCCATCAGAGAAAGTTTTTTTAACATGAATATGTTAATTACATAAATCATTTAAAATCATTACTTTTCTTGCATCGATTTGCATATCTCGTTTCACATCAAGTGTACTTAATATTTTCAAACATTTTGAAATAAATGCAGATAATATATTGTTGTTGTTCTTTATAATGACACTTGCCATGGACACATTCGTTGACGAAGTCAGCGATTTTAAGCCAAGGGAGCGTCTCTTGTTTTAATAGCGCCAACTAGGGCCAAGAGTACGTCTTAGCTACTCACGCATCACATTCGCTTGCATACACCTTTGTACAGGGAGGCACATTCACACATCTCACAGATAGAACAGATGAAGAACAACCATGCCCGAACCGGGAATCGAAACCAGAACGCCCAGATCACGGAGAATCCTTATGCCAGGACGCCGGCAGATTATATATAGAATACGGAATTAATTTATCATCAGTTAATCTAAATGCATTTCAACTTATTTAGAATCAGGAAAGGAAATTGGAAATGGGGTCTGTACAGGTAAAGCTTCAGCAATCTGGGATTCATGTACTTGCTTTAAGACACTTACGAGGAAGACAACAACACCATCGTGTGTTTCAAGAAGTATTTTTAACTTTTGCTTATTTTAGTTGAAACCATGTTAAAAAATAAAAGCAAAGCTTTTCTAAATGTCATTATTTATTTCTTACATTGGTTATTTGAAAGATAAGTTGCAAAGTCACATATTTATTAACTTTTTTACATTATAACGGTTACGAGAAAGATTCAGTTTTCATTTCTGGACTTCTGAGAAACAACTGGTATTCTTAATTAGACCAGACAGTTTTCATTATGGGGCATTTAGGTACGAGTTTCTATGGCACTAAAACTTTGTTATAAATAGAAAGTTATTTTAAATCTAGGAATACAGTAACGCTTCGTCCCAACTATAAGGTTTATTATCTTATGTCAAATTAATAAGTGGCGTTTTTAAAAAAACAGCCATGTAATTTTTATACAAATTACTTTTTACGAATAAAAATCGTTTATTAATAATTATTTGATAAAAAAAAAGCAAGAAAATTGATTTTGAGGAATAAAAAAAATAAGATGCTATGGAAGGAATCTGAATCTGATATGATTTTAATTCTTTCAATTAAAAAATGGAGGTTATGGGGATGAACGAAATAAATTATCTCGAATCATCCATTCCATGGTTTATTTTATAACAAATACGTACATTTAGATAGATTTATTGAAAGTAAAAAATGAAAACTCTTTATTTCTAAGTCTGGGAGATAACAACGGTTAACTGAACGTGACGGGTTCGATGAGGACCAATTTGATTAAATAAAGATTCGTTTTCGTGGTTAATGACAATTTCAATTCAAAATTCAATTTTTTTCTCTGCATTTTTGATAGTAAATAGTATGCATTTCACAACGCTTTTAATTACGGAACAAAAAAAGTTTTCTTCGGTGCGCGCATAAAATTATTTTTCAATCTATAGTTTATTACATTTTGAAAGAATGATAAATTTAAAAGGAACTGATTATAGTTATCATTTAAAATAATAAGCTGTTGCCAGAAAGTTTTATTCCAAAACATTTGATTTTTTTCAAATTATCATATGTATATATATATATATATGTGTGTGTGTTTGTGTGTGTGTACGGAGCGTCATCCTGGCGACGCTCGCGTCATCACTCAATAGCCAAAATTAACTATCTGATTCCCGCCATTAAAACTGTATTCAGTACTGCAATAGCTTTCATCGATGTAAAGCGCCCCAACCTTTCGTTCAGTTCATTAAATTCGTTTATGTTAAATTGGTGTGTGATTCTTGTAATATGAGTCATCTCTAAGCATTAATCTCAACCGGGCTTTCTCCTAGGGCCCGTGAGAGATATTTGATTTGATATATAATCCGGTTAGTAGAGGCCTGTTTTTCAAGCCAGAGTTTATATATATATATAAGAAGGTCTGTTGCAATAATTGTTGTCACTTCAATTTCCATCTGTAGCAATAAAAGGATAAAAATATTAAATGTATCCAGAAAGCAAGAATATATTACGTAATGTAATGAGAGAGAGTTTTAAATTACACAAGTACACACAGCTAGTATCTAGAGTAGAGTATCCATGTCTCCAAGTACTGTCTGTATAGTTCAGAATATGGGTTTCATGATATCCAAATTAAGTTAAATAGCGAAAAACCACGTTTGAACAACAGCAAACATGGTATCCAGTCCAACATCAAACGCTGTATCCAGTTCAGTGAAAAAAAAAAAAAAACTGAGACTGTACTGGGAAATTAGAAGTACGAGGCCTGTTGAACCTCCTCTCCACTTCTCTTTCAAAATCTCAATGTAAACTTATCGGCTCTCTCTAAGACGTTTTTGTTTCACATTTAGAAATCCAAGAAAAATTTAAACAAAGGCATAAGACCTTCAACTCATGAGGAGAGAGTATATTCTTCCTAAGGTGGCTTAGCTTGTATAAACAAAAACACCTGAAGATGATCCGGATAGTCGATTTTGTCATTTCGACACAATTTTAACGATCAGCGCTCTGTGGCAAAAAATCGTAAGTGGAAGTCTGCTTATTCAAGGATGATCATTTTATTGCATACGTTATAATCATCCTTTATTTTTTCGCTTAATAGTTTAAGATTCTGCATTTTTAAACTTTTTCAAAATAACTCTTAAATTATGAATATTAACTGCCAGTATAAGCCTAATGGTTTACTAAAATTACTACGAAATAATTTTTGAAAATAAGCAGTTTATAATATTTTAACCTAGATTAGAAGTACGTCGTCCTAGAGAAGTACCATAAAAGACTTCATAAAAAGATTTAATCATGCAGAACAGCATCTTTTAAAAATTAACTTTCATAAAAATTGATCGTTGGATAAACGAAGTGTTTATTTTTTGCATTCAATTCTTCATATCCTTCTTGATACTAGTCTTTCAATACGAAAATAGTTTAAAATGCGCAATGACGTCTTTAGAAGATTTTCAAGGATAATGGTTTTTTAACTTCGATAATGATAGCGGGTCATTAATATTAATATCACCGATGAAATCATTAACAACATTGTAGACTATTTATGATACTATAATAACGCTGTGATTAAAATGATAAAATATCTTTTGTAAATAACAAGAGAAATATACGTCTCAATCTTTTCCCGATTTTAATGAAGGTAAATTAGCCAAATCAATTTGATGAATATCTCAAGTCACTTTTCCGAATAGAAACACAAGAAAGGCTTCTGATTTCAAACACATGCAGAGAGGTTTTGTAGTTCATGTTAAGAAAATTTTAAAATTTGTTGCAAATGCTAATTTTATGTTTTGAATGGCGAAGAAATGCCAAGTATAATCTAATGTTACTTCTTACAAAATTCGTTAAGCTGTTTCAAACTCGGTTACAAATAACTTAAAAGGCAACTCTAATTCTCTAGATTCTCTAGCATTTGTCTTATATGCAATGCAAAATTTTAAAATAATCTGTTAAGTAATCAGCATTTTATAATTATAACGATAATTATAAATTGCGTTAATAAGTGTTAAAATTAAACTTCCTGAACTCAGAGGACAATGCACAATAGGTCATAATGACAAGGACGACAAACATTTCAGATCTTACACTCTAAATTTACTAAAAACATTTAGTAGTAGAATCCCCCAACAGGTGGCGCTTTAACATTTCAACATTTAATATATGAAGTTGCCTATGAGTAATGTTGCAGCGAGATAAAACATTTTATTTAATTTCTATTTATTCACCGTAGTTCTCCACAATTCTTTCTATTCGCAAAAAGTATGTTCTACAATTGAACGCAATACGTTCTCATTGATTCCACGAATGTGCCGAGTATTGTTGTCCTTCAGATGCAACAATGGTGCTGGTTGATTCCAGTAGACCTGACCCTTTATGAATGCTTATAATTTAAAGTCGAAGGTGGTAAGATCAGGCAAGCAACGAATCCAAAGAACCGTGATTGTCAGTAAAAATTTACCAAAATACCTTGCTTAAAGTTACGATGAATAGGGAGAGGTGTATCGTTCTTCAAAAAATTCTAACATGGCGGCACTTTTTTTACAATTTCGAGGTCACAAACGTTTTTTTTCATACACGTCCAGGTCTTGTTCACCAATGATGGTACATATTTTAAATCCTGATTGAGATACCTATTCGAAAAAATAAAACACAATGATGAACGTTGTAGTTAATCCTTATCATACCACAACTTTCTCAGGAACACACTGATTTTCTGAGGTGAATCAATGGGATTCATATAAAAATTATATAGAACATTTTATCGTACAACTGCAATACTCAGAGAAATCTTCCTTTAGAGATTAAAAAAAAAATTAAATCTCGAGCGCAGGATCTGGAGTATTTGCCGCCCAAATTTCATATTATTATGCCTATACGATGACCTGAAGTGGGAATTTCAATTCAAACAGCCAAGTATCTGTGTACCAGAAAGTGGCATGTGTTTTTTTTTTACTTTAAGAATATTCACTATTTGAGATCTTATCCATGAATTAACACAATTGAACTCACTGTAACCTCTACTTAATTCATTGTAACTCGTCTAATAAGTTCGGAGACATGTAATGACACTTATTTGTATGCATTTTATGATCTGTTTTATGACGCAACTTTTCCTTCTTTTTTCAATAAATCTTCCAGCGTATAATCATTGAACTGTTAGTGAATCATAACAGTACCGAGTTTGGCAATATACTGAGGTGTAAAGACAAAAATGCATGTCTGACAAAGGTTGTGAGAAAACGGCGAGGTCATTCATATCAAGTTTTTTCCATTTAAATTGACCAAAACACGTTATAGCCAGTATGAATACAAATTTCATATTCATCTTATCATCAGAACAAGAAAAACTAGATGAACTTCTAAAAGTACCTGTTTGTATGTGTTAAGATTCCTGATTTGATTTTAAAATATAAAATTGCAACAATTATTATAAAAAGCAGAAAGAAAGAAACATTATTCTTGTTGAAAGAGATTGATTTCTGCGCCATTTTAACACTAGCAGTATTTGCATAACTTTACAGGTATTTAGTTAATGTTGGCTAGTGACCAGTGGCGATTTAGACATTTTGTGACCTTAGAGGGTAGACATTATGATGCCACTTTTTTTCAATAAGGTTATAAATTTAGTTTCATATTTCAGCACATTTTTAATATTCATGATCTATTTTAAGCTAATATTCTTTTAAATTTATTAATGTTGTGAATGTGTACTTTTTTTATTTATCTATTATGACTTTAGACAGCTCACATCCACGTTTGTATACAACAGTATTGCAGCAATGGACAGTTTTATAAATATTCTAAAAACTAAAGAAATGTAATGAAGCAGATAACAACTTGGAAATCATAGTTCATTAAGTATCAATATTATTTTAAAATTTTATCACTCATAGAATTGTGTTCTTTACGAACTTGTTTACTTTACAACATGTGAAACAAAGATCTTTAGCCCCCCTCCCAGCCTAGTGGTCCTAAGCAGCCACCTATTCGAAAATCTGGCATGTTAATGACAATTTTAAAAACATTATCTGATTAACAGTAATTAACGGCTTTATAGTGTTTCCTGTGGAGTTATTTATAGAAGAATATTAGTACTTTTTAAAAGAAGGCATTAGTACTTTTAAGAATATTAGTACTTTTAAGGCATCTACTAATTTCAAACGAAAACAAGGTTCTTGAAACAAAATAACCACAGTATTATTTTTCAAAACTGAACAAGAAGAAATGGAAAATATATACAAAAAAAGCATTCAATGAAGATGTTTCATCAAAATTTCGTCTTCTGGTTGATTTAATTTCTTTAAAAAGTCAGTTGTTTTAAATTATTTTGTAAAAAATTAATTGCATCTAAAATGGCACGAAATGATTTTTTTAATTGTCTAAAAAAGCCTGGAATTTTTTCTCAACACCATCCAAGCACCACTTGATTTGAAGCAAATGTTCACAAATTAAAGATCGCAAATAAAAAATGGCTAATTGTGACGGAATTTATAGGGCTGTTAAGTAAGCGAGGCAATATTCTGTAATCATTTACAAGACTTGGCACCCTTCTTAATAAACATAAAAACCTTCCATTAGCTGGTGGCACAAACTGGTGTTATCATTACCATGATTATGATCAATGGCATGCTAATCAAAATAAGCGATCAGTACTCTCAATATGGTTAAGTTCTTTTACTGTTATTCCTGAAGAAAAGAATTGAACGCAAATTTGTATTCAAAAATATCTATCATTCTATAAAATCACATGGCATGACTACTAAAGATTTCTGACACCTTGAGAATCCATAAACATATATCGGGAATCGAATTCTCGAGTTTCAGAGAATGTGCCCGCACTATAATTCCTTTGTTATTCAAATCGATTATATCTTTAGACCGAAAGGATTGTTCTCTCCTCAACTTTC
Organism: Argiope aurantia; assembly: GCA_026543865.1. NCBI lineage: Eukaryota > Metazoa > Arthropoda > Arachnida > Araneae > Araneidae > Argiope > Argiope aurantia. The sequence goes on from JAPMOR010057291.1 coordinate 227,486, forward strand.
TCTTATTCTTAAACATTCTAATGCCTTGTTTTCTGTTCCCTTTCTATCATCCTCTTCATCTCCTGAAAATATCACGGAACTGCGATATTATAGGATGGAAGAAGTAACATTAATCTGTCCCCCTTCTCTCTCTTTCTATATCGGCCTTGAATTTAAAGTAAGCACAGTTAAGAGAATATTTATAAGGAAAAACATGTTTAAAGAAAAAGAAAACATGCTCTCAAGAAAGGGCATCTATTTCATTTTCTGTAAGTTCGATAGAAAATATAATCTTATTTATAGCACTAAAACTTGGCAAATTATGAGTTCTTTTCTTAAATTTCATATAAAATACGTTCCAGATTAGTAAAAGTCTTGATATATGACCCTGATATTGAAAATTATGTTAAATTTATTTTCATTCCACATAATTCATGATAAAAATTAGAAATTTTAGCACTGCAAGTAAAAAAATGTCAAGATAGCTGTGGTCTATGAACTAGATTAGTGCTATTTAAACTATCAATGATAACTCCAATTGTGGCATTTAGAAAATTACTATATAATTGTAGTTAATTCGTCATGCCTATTTCTGTCAAATCTTTCGTATTGGTAAGCAAAATAATTTTAAAAAGTCGTTTTAATTTAATCATTATTATTTACATTTATGGAATAAATGCAATAATTGGAATTATCTCTAGCCTGCCCCATGAAATATTGCTTTTTCTTGCTAATTTTCTATTTTTGATACCTCTTAAGGTTTCAAATGCAAATGAGGGCATAAAACTCCGCCAGACTTAAATGAGGTCTTGCTGAAATTGAGATTATAAAGTGCATAAGTCTGTGATTTAAATAAAAAAGATGTTAGGAAATGAAATATCTTTTTCTGAAGTTCTCGTACAAATTAAAATAATTTTATAAAATCTTTAATAATTTGCTTAAATGTAAAGTTTAAAAATTTCATTTTAAAGCAAAAGTAAACCCAACTGTAATCAGAATATTTCCTGTTAATTTCCAAAACTTCCGATGTTGCTGAACAGCTAGTAATAATAATTTATCCCAATTTGAAAATTGGAATAAATGGGTCAAAATAGTTTTTGATAAGTTGTTAATCTATTTGGGCGTTTTCGACATTTGATACTGCTTAAGTTTTCAAATGCAAATGAGGTCATATAACTCCGTCAGGATTAAAAGTGGTCTTGTTGCAATTGATTTAAAAAAGTGCAGAAGTCTGAGATTTAAATGAAAAAAATGCTGAAAATGAATTACTACTTCCTGAAATTCCCATACAATTTAAAATAATTTGATACAAATTTAAAAATTTGCTTAGATGTTAAGCTTCAAATTTTCATTTAAAAATTAAATTAAACCCAACTTTAGTCAGAATATTTCATGCTAATTTCCAAAAACTTCCGATGTTACCTCTGCGGTTCACCAAAATAGGTAAATAATAATAATTTGTCCCAAATAATTCAAAACAGTCCTGGATAAATTGTTAATCTATCCGAGGTTTTCTTCAACTTTAATATCAAAAATTTAGAAATATCAAACGTCATTTCTAATTTCTGGAACATTAGTTTAACTTTCATTTAATCTGAACATCAGCTTAATTTTCATTTAATCTGAATGTCAGTTCAATTTTATTGATTATCAGTTTAAAGTCTTGAATCATTTTTGAATTTATCAATCAATTACTTTTGCTTGGTTTTATTATGAGTTCTAAAAAATTTTTCTGAAGATATTTTTGCTAATAAAAATTAAGATTAAAAACCCATTGAACTATATCACATTTTGAAATTAATTTTATTTTTTAAATTTATTATATGCAATAATCAGACTTACCGACAAACGAGCTCCTATTCTGAGTTAGCATTTCTAATGGCATAATTTGAAAGAGCCCCGGATTCCTTCAACTCCTCCAAAAGAATCCCTTGCTACCACCAAAACGTAAATTCACAACCAAGATTAGAGATAACTGGACCACTCAAGTGGGATACAATGACCAATAATTAAAATTGGGCCATGCCTTCAAATTCCAAGCACCATATCGCACTTGAAACAGATCTTGCGCAATTTTTTTTTACCGCGTCGCTGTAAACATTTCCCATCCGGGAGTGTGCTACCACTGACCAAACACTTAAGAAGTTTTCGCTTCCGAAAAGAACCCGTTCGGTCTTCCAAAAAGATTCGAATAATCTAAATAAACAACTAGAATGAAAAAGTAACTGGAGATGTGTTCGACAACCAATCGCTCGTAGGAAGAAACGTCAAACTTGGAAGACTTTTTTTTTCTCTAATAATAGATAATTACCGATGACATAAATAGAAGTTATTGGAGCGATAAAAAATATCAAAGAACATGTTTAAAACTGTGTGATCTCAGTATTATTCTAATTAATCTTTCTAACTTTGTATGCAAGTATTAAAAAGCTCCTAATATATGCAACAGCACACCCATTTGGGAAGAAATATGGCTGTTACAGCAAGTTTAAGTTAAACGAAAACCTGATATGCAAATAGCAGTGCAGAAAGTAGGGTTTTTATAAAGTAGCCATTGAACATTTTTTCGCAGATAGAAATAATTAGTAATTAAATGACCAAATTATAGTAAATTAAATTCGGCTATCCGCTGAGTAAAATGAAATACTGATATAAGTTGTGTCACAAAATTTAATCAAAGTACGCCGCAAAAGTAATAACTTTTTCTTTTTAATTTTCATACATTTATTTATTTTTCATCTTCTTGTTGACCTTCAGTTTCTGCTTTAGATACATCAGAAATGACCTATACTTTTATGATCCGAAAATCTTATACGTCTTCTATATACAAAAACAAGCCTTGCAAGTGATCAATGATTAATTTCAATTTTTTTTTTCAAAATGATAATTTAAATTTAAGCAAGTGAATATAAAAAAGTTATCAGGAAGCTATAGCTTGCCTATAAAGACTTTTCATTCTCTTCAATTCAGTAGAATCATATCAAAACATGTCACACGCTATTTGCTATTTTATGCTTTCTCTATCTCAACATATATAGGCGGATTCCAAAGTTGGACAGACTTAGCTCATTTTGTGAAGGAAATACATCATGTTTAAAAGAACAGAGAATATATATATATATATATATATATATATTCTGACTTCTCGTTTTTAATTCGTTTTATAAGAGTAATAGTTGAACAATAAAAGGCAAGCGATTAACAAATCGCACTATAAAATGTAGCATTACGTTTCATTGTTATGAGGGTTTTTTCTTTGTGATAAATAATATATATTCTCTGAAAAATCATAAAATAACTGAATCTACAGTCATTATCAGAAAAATATCACTAGTAGTGTGGGGGTAAGTGTGTTAAACTGGGTATTTAATGAAAATGACGATCGGGACATATATTTTAAATAATTGAAAATGGCATGCCATTCCTGGAACTTGTTGACTTTAATCCTGATCACAGTTCCACGGGGAAACACCTCGTAATTGAGAATGAAAAGCTTCCGGCATGGTGGTTGGTTCTCGCCACCCTTGTGGGTACACGAAAACGTGGGGGTCTGGCTCCTCCCATCGATGACGGGACGTATTTCTCAAGGGGAGGGTTGTACCATGGCCGTTAGGACACAACCACAGTTCCCCCCCCCTCAGTGTTGCTTCGAGGCTGTCAGGTCATTCAAGTGTTTCCGTCTGTCTTCGGGCGGATCGGAGTGGTCTGTGATGATTAATCCTCATTACATAAATATCTTTATAATGAAAACCATGAAAAATTTACCTTTTCTGATGAAATTGTAAATAATTTTTTTTAAGAATTTGAGGTTTTATACTTTGAATTCTTTTTCATATCTTTATTTGCAATAAAGATACAATGCTAATGTACAAAGTGCTTTTATAGATTTAAAAATTCTTTTTTTATAATGTTTTTAGAGGATTTTCGACTGCTCTTAACACAAACTAATTGTCAAAGTTTGTATTAAAACCAGTCGGAAAATCCTTTTCTAGAATAGCCTTGCGAATGCTGTTTTTTTATTTTAACATATGATTGTTTATTTAAACTGTCATTTTTCTTAAAAATGCTAGAGTGAGATTTTCAATAGCTCTTATTCCATCCAAATTCTGAGTTATGGTAAAAAGTTGCGCCTTATTTTTGAATACGCCAGAAGCAGAATCTTCTTCTAGAAACTCTCTCTCTCTCTCTTTAAAGATTTATATGCACTTTTTCAATGTTTTTCCCTGAAATCTGAAAACATTAAAAAAAGGCAACGCAAGATTTTTGCCATATTTAAAAAGTTATGGTCAAATTTTAATTAATTGCTGAATAAATTTATTCATTGAAAAAAAATTAGAGATCATACATTTCAATTGGATTTATTCTCGAGCCGCTCTAGTTCTCGTAATTTCTTTTGTAATGGCTCAGATTTTTAAACATGAGTAGTACCACAGCTTGCAAGCAGTTTAAATTCTAGGACACGTTTTAAAGCTTTTGTTATTTCGTGAAACTTGGATCTTACGAAAAATCCAAGCAGAGCTCAGATTTCTTTCTATTGTTCATGAAACGTTATTATAATGAATTGTAATACATAAAACAAACATGTTTATGATCGAAATTTTCCTCGAAAAACCCTAATGAATACTTATCTTTAAAAAATTCTAATCAGTATTTTCCTACTATGGATTATTATTCAATTTGCGAAATAAATTACATGCTCTGCTGTCATTAGGCATAGCATAATATTTAATCTTAAAAATTCCCAAACTGAAAATAATTAGCACAATGAAACAGCCGACAACTCTGAGGATTTAAATTATTATTCCACTTAATTGAATGTTAAATTCACATAGTTGTCTAAAGAAGAAACTTAAAAAAACACACAACTAAAATACACATATAACACATGAGTAGCATATGATGAAATTGTTGAGGTAATTATTATGGATCACTTATCTCGGAATTATTCTTTTTCATATCTAGAATATAGAAGTAACTAATTTTGCAAGAATGTTGTAGGTTATTTGCATAATGTTTTAAGAACGAAGGTAAAAACCTAGCAGAAGAGTGTTAAGAATAAAACTTCTCTATATTTGGTTTTAGATTTTATAAGATGAAGCAATTTGTTTATTTCGACTTATCTGATCCGCATTTATTTTTCAATGACGTGTGTTTATTTATAAAAAAGAAATGAAGTTTTTATATGATTTCATAATGCCAGAGAGGGACAGTGCTTATGCAAGTTGTTCCACTTGTTTGGTTCAAAATGTCATAAACATCATCTAATAAACCAGCTGCATGTAACAGATTTATTCTTTTTTTATGCTATTTCATTTCTTTTGGCATGATAAGTGTCTAGTGATAAAGAAAAAAGTAGGAAAAATAAAGAAATTCATCTTCATCAGGAGTTCTTAAGAATTAATTATATTGATAATTGTTTCTTTGTTTTATAGAATGGGTTAAATCATATCTCAATACAGAAATTAATTCTTCCAGAATATATATATATATTTATTTATTTATCTTGATATTCCATTGAACTTGAACCATTCAACGTTCATTTTGAATTCAGAAATTTTAATTTTCTTAATGTTATACATCAACAAATATATGATAACAGTTAGAAACTTTTACATTTCAAACAGCAAACGATATTATGATATTTAGGAAAATTATTCTTTTGGCGAGCCGCAATAAAGGAAAGAATTCCGATTATTCATATAAATATTTCAAAGTAATTAGATGGCCAAATTAGACTTTCAAGACAAAATTTGAATATTATTTATTAAAAGCAAAAGCTGAGCCTAGAAATATTTAAAAATAACTAAATAAATAAAATAACAATGAAAAATATTTTTCCAAGACAACATTAAGGAATTTTTATTCAGTATTTGGCAACTTATAAATTACATAAATTATAAAAAATCGTTTGCAACAAATGCAATAATTTTAGATTCTATAATGTATGCTTAAGTTTTGATTTGATGACATAATATTTGTTTCTTCCAAAGAAATGTTTTACAAATAAATTAAACTCCATAAATAAGTTGTCAATCCTAGCAGCGTTAAGAAACTGATAATACTAATTTATAAGAAAAATACTATACTTTGACAATGACAAAATCGATAAAATGGAATAAAAAAAAGTTTTGTGTTTATCATTCGAAAATTTAATTTTATATTTAAAAAAAATTCGGTGTAAAAAATAATTAGTACAAATTTGTTAATATATGAACAAAATTATTAATTAAGATTGAAAAGTATGTAATTTTAAATGAAGGTATAACGTTATACTTTGTTTTTTCTGTCAGTTTATCACATTTTGATAATGTTCTTAAATATAGATTTTATCTATTTTTGATTGTTCTATACAGTGCTATAAGATATTATTAAAAGTTCTACAAGCTGAAATTACAATTTCAATGTATTCATTAAGCATAATATAGATATGCTTAATATATTCAATAGCATGATGCTTATTAAAATACAAAGAAAAAATTAATTCCGAACAACCACTTCGTTTGTAAAAACACTGTAATTAAATTTACATTTGTTAAACTTTTTATTGATTATAAAAATCAATGATAATTGCAAAATTAAAGCTGAAATTCATAGAATAAATGCAGAAAAGTAATTCCATTCATAATTATTCACCTAATAAAAGGACTTGTTTATTTCTTCAACAAATAAATTTATATCATTGTTTTAAGTGGAATTACCTCGAAGAATTAATCTGCATCCTATTACCACTCTGTATTTTTAACAATCAAGATTAAAAAATAAAAAGATGATGATGCACCATCATGAATGAATGGGGTCACCGTCAAAATTATGCAAATATGGGACTAAAAGAAGACATCCGAGTGCAACGGATTTGTACAGTTACATGAGAAATGTGTACTAGGATTGTTGGCCGCTATCAACAATTCAGATAATCTGTGACGGCTTTGGCGGCAAATTTCAGAAGTTTTCTCTCTGAGTATATTTTTGAATACATGTCAAAAATATCGTCATAGAAGAATGGTTCTCTTTTTATGTTGATGTGGATAAAGAGGTTTGCTTATACTGCAGACAGACAAGCGTTCCAGTTATGGCAAAAACGTTTCAAGAGCCAAGTCGGCCTTGAATTTATTTACTAAAACTAATCACCATTCATAACACGGCTGTATGTTGCATAATTAAATATGGTCGAAAAGTGTCTCTTCCGTGCTCTGTTCTGTGGAATATTAATCTTTCTGTGGAATATTAAAGAAACAGCTGTGTCAACTGGACGATTAATCTGCTTGGTTTTAAATAACAATTAAGAAAACGCACCTGTATCTCTCCGAAAACAAGTCAGTTTTACCTGGGAAACTTGATTGCTATAAAGGGTGATTTGTACTTTAAAAATAGGAAATATTAATGTGGAATTACTCAAGAGTTCGAGATAGGTAGTATGAAAAGAAAATTCAATGATATTTGGTTTTTTAACATATAAAAAATATAGTTTTCTAAACTTTTATTAATGACATTTTTATTTGAGAAAACGATTGCAAAATTATTAATATTATTTTTGAATACAAATTTGTAATTAACCATTAACCATATAATATTATCAATTGAGAGAGCTGGATACATCACAGAAATATTGGGCATAAAGTAGTTTATAAAATCAAAAATAAAACAGCGACAATTTAATAAGACCTTCATAGTTTTTCATTGTTTTGCTACTGAACTAGAGAATTTGACACAGCAATATTAAATTTGAGGCTATGTAATGAATATAATACAATGAAAGATGAATGAAATTTGTTTATTTTATAATTGAAAGATACGGAATAATTTTTTTTCTTCAGAACAAAGAAGGTAAATATGCAATAGACTCTGAGTAATTTGGCAAATACGACACTGAAAAATTGCTGAATATTTGAAAACTCTATATAGGCACAAATTCATTTAAAAAACACGTTTTGGTAGCAAAATTGATGTTTATTGTACAGAATATTGCAAAATGTACTAAATCGTATTGAAGATCGTGTTATGCATACAGTCACTCAAAAAAGCATTGGGACACTCGGCATGAACAACAATATAGCTATTTATAAAACTATTTATCACATAAAAATAAAAACGAGACGAATTAAAAAATATTTTAACATTTGATTTTTCAAATATTATTCAAAGGCAAAAGGTGTCAAAAAATATTGGGACACTTTTGAAATGAGAAATTTAACAAATATAAAGCACATCAATAGAATTGAATTTACTACCACTTTTTTTAGACTATAATTTTAACACAAAAATTTCCACAGTTAAGATTATTTATAGAAAAATGGTGGTAAATGATGTACGAAAACTTGTAATAAGTCATTGGAAAAATGGAAAATCAGTTCACGGTTCAGGACATACCTTAAAATTTAGTAAGTTTACTGTTTTTAACATTATTCACAGGTTCAAGAAAACAAATAGTGTTGAAGAAAGGAAAGGATCAGGGTGTCCAAGGGCATTTTATGAATATGAAAAGATGTGGATTGTGAAACAAACTTACTTTAATCAAAAAACTAGTGCAGTAAAAATGACTCTGCAATGTAAAAGTAAGTTCGGAAAATCTGTAAATCCTAAAACTGTTAGAAATGTTTTAAGAAAACATAGGTATCATGACGGAGTACTTAAAAGAAAGCCGTACATCAACACACCAAATCGATAAGCTAGGCTGGCATTTGCTAAAATGAATGTAAAAAAGATTAATGCTAAAAGACTTTTGGAAAAATGTAATTTTTGCTGCTGAAAGTTAGCATAATATTTTTGGATCGGGTGGCAAGCAAAAACGTTTGGCGGAAGCCAAATATAGCAATGCATGTCAAAAATTTACAGACGACCGTTAAATATGGAGATGGCAATCAAATAATGTGAGGTTGTATGGAAATCATTGGTGTTGGGAATTTAAATTTATTGATGGTACAATGAATAAATATGTCTATCTTTACATTCTCAAGCGATTTTTAAAGGAAAGTGCCAGCAAGCTGGAAATCTCAAGAATTTTAAATTGCACAACGGTAATGTCCCGAAACATACTGCTAATATTTGCAAGTTATGGGTCCTCTACTACTGTACTAGTTTTATTAAGATTCCCGCACAAAGTTCAGACTTTAATTGCATTGAATATGTGTGGGATTATTTGCAGCAAAAACTATATGAACATACAATTTCTAACAAGTAGGATTTAAGAAAACATTTGGTCGAAGAATGAGTCACACTCGATTGAAAAAATTTCAAAATTTTGCAAAAAAATGCTCCAATCCATGCCAAATAGAATATGAGAGGTCAACGAAAGCAAGGATGGCCCAACAAGAAATTAACTTTTAAGTTTTCATTGTTTTTCTTAATTTATTGGGAAGTGTTCCAATACTTTTTTAAGCACGTTTCCTTGTTTTATTTCTTTAATTTTTAATTATAGCTATAATTACATTAATTTGAAAGTTTTGTTTGAATTATTATGATTTGTATATATTAAAATTATATTTAATTCTTTGTTTTGGTTTCATTTGTATATTTAAAAAAAATATTATGATAAAAATCTGTGAACTTATAGTGTGTCCCAATACTTTTTTGACAGACTGTATATCCGAATGCAGTAACTTATTTTCCCTTATGCTTTCCCATTGGATTTTTAGAAAATATTATAAGAGGGTTCGGATTATTAAAAATTTATTTACGCTGATGGAAAAACACTGATATATACATAATTTAATATTTACTTAATTTATAATAACAATTCCTACGTATTTTATGTAACAATTTATTTATTGACAAAAAGCAATACAAATTTCACACATTTTAAAGGGTTTTTTAATTATAAAGTTTTATTGCACATTTGTTGCATTAAAGCATATTATTGTGACGGATTATTATAATAAATCATTTATTTTTTAAATAAACATTAAAAAATTATGAAATTTATTAAATTAAAATTAATAACACTTTAGTTATTTAAATTATTAAATGCTCGTTTATTTATCTATTTTTTATTAAAAAGCTTAAATATTAAAATTTTATTCTTACTTTTATTTTTTTTAGCTTTAATAATATTGATTTCCTTAGCTATACTCTTTTTTAAACCTAGTTTTTCTTAATTCATATTTTTAAATAAAACTATTTTCTATTCATAAAAATTACGTTAAACATAAACACCGTACAACATGTTAGATAACTGACGTATCATGGGATATGGCAGAAAAATGTTCCGCTATTCGTTAAAAAGCATGTGCAGTCAACTTTATCAAATGATAGTGAGGCCACGTGAATTGATTCTATTCCATGATGGTATAATATAAAATAAAATACAGCCAAATCAAAGGTTAATTAAATTCAATTAAAAAGTAATTCATTTCAAGCTGGGTTCAAAACATTCATTTTCGACCTATATATTTCGGCTATATATAATTTACAGCTAAGATGCCCAGTATTCTAAAATTTATTCCTCTGAAAATGATTCCCAGTTATACATTTTCTTTGAATGTCATACTAAACGCTTTCAAGGGCCTTCCATTTAAAGCATTCAAATTGTAATTTGTCATTTTTTTAGTCTGCACTTGCTTATCAATTAAAAAAAACACATACATTGAAATATTCACAAACATGAAAATTGCAAAAGGAATATTACGTATGCTTTTTTACGTATGAAATAAAGTAATAAGATAGCTCGGACTGACTCAGCCCAAATTTTCAGTTCTTTATTCTGAGTTTGAGTTAAATTTGAATGAAATGTTCAGATTATTTTTAAATCAATTTAAAAAAAGGAAAAACTAAATTAATTTTATATAAAATTTCAATTCGGAAAATTTTTTCATTTCAATTTTTAACTACAAATAGGGTATAATCATCTTAAAACTACTAATGTGGGTAAATCAGCTCACTGGAAAAATAGTTAAAGCAAAATAAATAAATAAAATAAATAATATGTATTGTTAAGGCTTCTTCATCTCTATCTGCTTTTTTGAAAATTTCGAACAATTAACCATTTTTCTGATCTCATTTCTCAATTCATTTTTGATATTTATTTTAATTTTTTTCAATCATTTAGCAAATTCTTCATTCAATATAGCATCCGAGATTGTAGTTCAAAAAAATCTGCTCTCTTAATATTAAGATTATTCTAAAACTTTTTCTGGAAAAATCATGTTTTGTTTTATTTTTATCATTTTGATAATTTTCAACCAAACAAGCATTACACACGATAACAAAATACCAGATAACGAGACACGCTTCCTTTCAAAATATTCTCGACAGAATAAACGCTCAACTCAGGAGTGGACGACAGTTACGGATGACATGACCTTGGACTACTCTAAGAGACGACGATTAATTTTTCACTCTTAGCTCTAATAACTGGGTCCGATAAGCAAAATGATTGATGGATGTTTTTTACGGAATGAAATCGAGAGTTTTAAGTGAAGAAACATTTACCCTTTAAAAGTATTTAAAAAAAATAAAGCAGAAAATTCTCATTGAATGAAGCGTCAAAAAGAATTTCTTTGAATATTTCAAATACTATCCAATTAAATGCAAACTAAACATTATGCGAAATATTCAAAGTATGAAAGATTAATAGAATGTCTTTGAAATAATCATCAAAATCTTTAATTTCGGCAAGGAATAAAAGTTCCAGTAGATACGTATTTGTGATTATATAGCATTCAATGGTATTATGAATGGAAAATCACAGTAGTAAATGATGTGTAGCATTTTTACTCAAGCTCTGAAGTTTTGCAGTATGGTTCCAATCGTAATGGTATAAATTATGTAACACGCAACAACTCTAGAATCTTTAAATATTCTATAGATGATATAGATGTTAAATATATGTACCGAATTTTATCGATCTGGTTCTCTTCGTTTTGTAGTTATCGTGTTAACTTATATTCCAAGAATAGAGCAGACTTCTTCTGAATGGATTTTGTTCAAAATTTAATAGAAATCTACAAATCTGGAAAAAGAGATCATATGCCAAATTTCATCCGTCTCTCTCAAAGCGTTTTAGAGTTATCTTTGTCACATACAGACAGACAATTTTTTTTAAAAAAATTTGTTTTCCGAACTAAGGGAGGTGTGAAACGTGGAAATTCGTCAAAATCTCGAATTCGAGATTTTCGACAATTTTAATATTTTATATACTTATAATGTAAAACAAATATTTTTGAGCAGTTTCATCGCCGAAGGCAGAGAAAACATTTTGATTTTGAGAAAACTTTGCTTCATTCCCTCCCAGGATACATAATTTATGTACAAGCAAGAAGCGACGAGATACTTCAATCTACAGCATGACAGAGCATGAAAGAGAAAAGAGAGACAGAATATTCTTCCCGATGATTATATACCATGAGATTCTGATAGGGATTTCTTTATACGTGTAGATTTAGGTAAGGAAAAAATAGTTATCCTTTAAAAGAATTTGTTTATGTTAACAGATTTGTATCCCTTCACTCGGAATATGAGAACCGCTGATTTAAACATTTTTACAGAGCTTCTGTAGCATTAATTAAATAAAAAAAGGTGGTATTGGATCAGGAAATAAGAAAACATTTTAAAATGAAGTTAATATGGGCTGAATTAAGATAAAACTTTGGAAATTAATTATGGTTTAATCTAGGTTATAAAATATCATTACATATTTTTAGAAGAATGTAAAAATGTATATCAAATTTTAATTTATTCTTTAATCTAATTTAAAGCAAATACTTTTCCAAAATGTGGGATTTAGTTATAGATATTTTTTACTTCTATCTCTCCCTAATAAAGTACGTGTGCATTGAAATCATTTTTTCCCAAAATAAATAATCAAAGAAGAAATTTCTTTTCATTTGCTCGTTCAACAATTAGATAATTGCTCAAAGTCTATTAAAAATTATTAAGAAAGATTTTTTAGAAGTTAATTGCTTTTAAAAATAGTACCGGAGTAACTTTTTTTCTTAAATGAATTTCTTTTTTTTTTAACAAAATACAAGAAAATTCAAGTAAATTAATTGAACTTTGACACAAATCCGGACATTTCCACATTTCAACATAAAAAATCAAAATTCCGAATTGCCCTGACTGATCTAGGATTTCTAGTCTTGTGATAAATTCGTTTCAGTTCTACACACATAGTGAGATTTTCTTGTCCCTTTCTCCATGTTCAAACTTTCTTCTCAAAAGTGAACCTCGAATTTAGAAATTCCTGAAACAACAAATGTTCCGAATTTAAAAAAGAGAGTTCCCCTGATCTTAAATGTCATTGGGGTCAAAATTTACAATAAATGACGCAAAACAAACAAAAAAAAAGTTTTTGAACGAAAAATTCCTTTCCATGCATGTAAATAATCTCAACAAAATCGAGCCCCATCTCGCCGATTAGAAAAGCGAAAAGAAGCGAATTCGATAACTTTACAACTTGTCGATGTTTCCTTTCTGTGTTTATATAAACTCGCTGAGAGACCTAATTAAAAATAAAGACTTCGATTGATAAATTGAAGATAGTCGCTGACTGACGAACAAGATAGGAGCGAGAGAGAAAAACGCAAAAGCGCTCCACAGAGGCTCGACATTTTACATATTAATTGCGCACATTCCTCACTAGAGATGCTTGTTTGATAGTTTAAATAGATAGGTTTTGTTCTCACTTAATGGTTTACATTTAAAAAATATAAGTACGCACGCGGACTAAATAGCGATTATTAAGGGCATGTGCGGGGTTAAAGGTTAGTGAGTTAGAGCTTCAGCAGCACGTTTAAATTTTTGTCAAACAAATTGACGTTTACACTGGATATAGTATTCTTTTTTTTAGGTTTAATAGATGGGTTTAAATTAACGGGAGTGATCTCACTAAATCTTTCTAGCATACTCCCTAATAAAATAACTCTCCGCCAGCATAACATTGTGAGAATTAGGTAAGGCAAACAATAGTTACGAAATACTGATATTTTGAGTGAATTTAGCATTTTTACTAAATTTATCGTAAGATCCTGGCTATTAAGCTCTGGCATTTGGCAATAGGTGCCCAAAAATTGAATTTGTATTTTAGACATGTTGCTTCCAACCGATTGAAACTAACATTAAACTCAGAACTTTATACACAATTGTATCAAAAAATCACATACCAAATTTTACAAATTTGATATGTGATTTTTTTTCCAAAAATTTCAGTCATTGCAGTTTTGAATTATAGCGTTTACATACTTGTAAAAGTATATACCAAAAGAAAGTCAACCTCTTGATGGATTTCATTCCAAATTACATACTTGTACTAAAAGAAAATCAGCCTCTTGATGGATTTAATTCCAAATTTGATAATCTACACTTAAGATGTTAAACTGTGTACCAAATATTATATATTTGGATCTCTTCCTTTTATATTTATCGTGTTAGCTTATATTTGGATATCCGAACAGACAGACTTATTTTGAATGAATTTCGCTCTAAATTTAATAAAAAAATCTATAAATTAGTGTAAAAATAGTATACCAAATTTCATCCGCCTACTCAAAACTTTTTAAAGTTATCTTTGTCATAAATATACAGACAGCTAGACGGACGGCTAGACAGACAGATATAATGTCAAAAGTGTATTTTCTAAAATATTGAGATTCATCAAAATCTCGAATTCAAATTTTTTGATGATTATAATACTTTATCTGTACTTCATATACGGAAAATAAAAATTGAGTGGTAAAAAGGAGAGAAAAGAACAGATCCCAAATTCTATATTAATATCTTTATTATTCGTTTTTGGTGTTCAGATGGAAATATGGACCCCGATGGACCTCGAAAATATTGTTTTTGGAATACTGAAAATGTTTACTTTCAATTTTATGCATAACTTAATATTCAAAATTCTAAAAAGAAAATATTTTGGGGCATTTACAAAGAATATATTTATATTTTTGCCATATATTTTTTACAAATAAAATATATGGCAGATCACTGAAAGCGTTTTGTTTTAATAGACCTATTTATACTCTATTCATTAAGCATATGAACCATCCTAATGGGATTAAATCCCATGACATCACAATACTGTCGGAAACGTAATTGTCCAATTTCTCTAACTTCTAACTTTCACAGTAATGCATCTTAGCCTACTTATCCATCATGTAAATTGTAAACATATTAAATGGAATTCTTTCTTAACTTTCAATAATGCAAAAAATGTCAATATCTAATATTTGATGAAACAATGAAAAGATTTAAATTTCTTAGGAATAATATGTAAAAAAAATTTACAAAATTCAGGAAAATTTTGCACAATTTTTAAACTAGAATTTTAAAAGAAGCCAATTAAAAATATAGTGAAAATCAGTTTTGCGCAATAACGTTTTCGGGAGTTATCGCAGAAAAACGCTGAAAAAAAAACGCTTTTAATTTTGAACTAATTAAAACTCTAATTACAGTTTACAGAGAATCTTTTCAAAATGCTCATTCTTATCTTCCAAAATATATCTATGCCAAATTCAATAGCTTTTGATCAAAC
Source organism: Argiope aurantia (assembly GCA_026543865.1). NCBI lineage: Eukaryota > Metazoa > Arthropoda > Arachnida > Araneae > Araneidae > Argiope > Argiope aurantia. The sequence goes on from JAPMOR010057291.1 coordinate 242,928, forward strand.
GATCTCTTCTATAGAGCGCTGACTTACATATACACATTCTCTATTTTTAGTAGAAGAGATAGAAATGAATTGGTGAGTTGCTCCAGACATGGAAAGTAAGAGCTATACCAGCATCCTTTTTTTAATTCTAAATATGTTTTAAGTTTGAATGAATTGAAGAAAAGTAAATCTTGAGTATTTCGATTTGAGAAATTTCTGTCTCACATAATCCTCTCTATCGATTCAATTCTTTCCCCAACCTTATATTTGCATTCGCTACCAAAATATCGATTTGACAAATTAGAAATAATCTGATTAAGGATTAGCTGTTGGATTGAAATTTAAGATTATGACGAAACGATAAAGTATCTGATTAACAGAGTTAAATTTAAGTGTACGGCTAATTTCATAAGAATATTGCACCTTCATATCAACAATCCATAAAAAAAGATTAATTAAATCTAAATGCTATAAATATAGTTGTATATCGTCGGAAAAATTCTCCTTGCCAACTTTTACAATACTTCATACAAAATTCACTATTGTCCATTAAATTACGTTTAAGAAAAATATATGCTTCCTTACTTATGTCTTCCTAATTTTTAAATATCTTAAATATCTTATTATATAAGATATTTCATTGTTTCAGCATTTATTTTATGTTTTATTTATTGGATTTTGTCCAATAAGTCCTTAGGTCTGTTCCAGCAAGTGTCCCAAATTGCATGCCAAACTTCTAAAGCGTTCTGTTTTGAATATCATAAAATTTGATTACTTTAGTTTCGATACAATTCAGAAAGTTAGTTAGAAACAGTGTTTTTAAAGAAACAAGAATTTAAAATAGAATTCGCGACAGAATTTTTCACCAATTTTGTTCTCCCTTTTCCCACTATTTAGAACGAAACCTATTTATTGCTCTGTAATTCACACAAAATATCCAACGTAACAAGAAATATAAATGTTCCATATCTCTAGTGAATGTAAGATTTGTGGGCCACCAATTTATACAACAGGTTACTATTCAGCTTCTTTGATGTACTTTGCAACAAAATATCTCTAAGAAAAACCACAACCTAGGTCAGTAAGGATTTGCACTCTTTGCAGAAAGGATCTGTAAATCATTATTGGAGTTCACGTTAAAAAACGGATGACCACAAATTGCTTCGGCCTAACTGAAATTATTGATTTACGTCGATTATAAGGAGACAAGGAACTACACGTTTTCTTGGAAACTTCTCGATACATTTATACCCTACTAACCGGTCTTTACCCTGTGACTGTCTTTGATTGCAAGAAATGCCGAAACTTCCTGGAATCAAATAGCTGGGTAAAGAATAATTGGCCCCGATTTAATTTAACGCCATTTCTAATTAATTAAATAACCGTGGAAAAATTTTATAAAATTTCAAAAGACTCTGCATCTGCTAAACACCGAACGGCTTTTGAAGCGAATGGGTTAATGGAAACTTAGTGCATGCATGCTTTCGTTCTTTAACAAACAACAATTAGGTATTTCAATTTTGCAAAATAATAATAAATAAATAAATTATTTTCCTCAACCAATTAAGAATTTTTTTATGTCTGATATGATTTTGAGATCATATGACTGTAGCAAATGTGGCAATCAAAGCAAAAACATTCGTAACTGTTCGTGAAAAAAATTATTTTTCTTTTCTTTCTTTACATTGTAAAATTGAGATAGGTGTGGTTGCTTATTAAACGATAATTTTTCTAAATTACATATAAACATGTGTGTTACAGTTTACATATTCATTTGGTCATTATAAACAGTAAGTGGTAAAAGTGATTAATCAGTTTATCACATTGACTGATTATCATTTTTACTTTTATAATAATAACCAATTAATCAAACTGACCATAATATACGTACAACTGATTACATAAAACTTCATAGCAAACATTTTAAAATAATCACGTTTAATACGTTTTTAAGTAATCATTATCACAATATTTTCTGCTCTCTTTACTGTTTTTTTATTATTTGCAGCACAATATAGAACTCTATATTACACAACTCTATATTAGAAGCATATGAAGTTTTTAATTTTTTTTTCAAAATATCTAATGACATTACAATATAATTTGAGTGAAACCAAATCACATTTAATCCATTGGAAATAATTGTAAATAAAAATACATATCCCTTTCGATTCAATAAGCGGTTATTTGAAAGTATCCCGATGTATTTTAAGTAAATAAATGATAATAGTTCATGAATATCAAAATAATAATATTTAATAGGATCATGTAAAGGGAAACAACAACAATTCGTTTTAGTTGTAAAAAAAAAGAATGTAGCCATGGCTTACAATACAACAGAAATAAACAATGTGTGCATAATATTACAAAAATATTCAAAAATTATGAAATACGTGCCATCATCCAATCTTTGATGCAAACTGGCCAAATTTGATGACATCACAATCTTTGATGATGAAGCAAGTATCTATTTGAAACTCTCTTATAGCATAACCGTATCGTAGCTTCTTCACTAACATTAGCTACTTCTTGGATTAAATATTTTTCTGCTATCTCAAGATTGCTACAGGGGCTTCCAGTGAGCTCAAGACAAAGTACTGGTATATTGGTCTCACACAATAAGCCTTGGTCCGCCTTTCTAACTTATTCCACTTATTCCCAGATACTGTGGATTTTTCTCTTACCAGCCTTTCAGAAGGTTTAATTGCTGTTGCAGTTCATCCTTATGTTCGATTTGTCTTTTGCTGAAATAACAATGGATCGTTTCATAAAATTTACTTTTTATCATACAATTACCTTCTAATACTTGCACATTGCCTTTCTGCCCATTTGATCTTATTTAAAACTAATTTGCTTTGATATGCCTGATTTTAACGAACTGTTTGTTGGAACCTTTTTGAATCATTCTGTAGCCCGTTGTTCTGTCAGCGATAATAAGAAACCAAAACTGAATGAATTTCTTTTTCTTTCTTTAATAAGATGTATTTCATCCATCTTTCTGTTGGTTAATGGTGCAAAAGTTACAATTGAGTCCAATGTATCTGCCGAGTCTTTATCATAAATTTTGTGGAAATTTAAAAACAGAGAGAATTTTTACCATGTGTGAGAAATTGAGTTGTTAAACATGATAATGAACGCAAAATTATTAATTTAAATTCTGTCAAAAGTATAAACCTGACGGGACTTGAGACTTGGTGGGCAATTTATGGATTGCATTACGGTTTTCAACGTTTTAAACAAATTACAATATGACAGAAGTGAAGCCCAAGTATTAGTGACTATACGATTTTATCTTTTTCGATTTGTGGCTGAAAAGAAGCGTTGAGGAACAATGACAGTTGGCAAATGGAAAGAATGACAGCATATATAATATAAGATCTCAAAAATTAATCTTAATCTTAAACGTGTTTCAGGGAGAATTTTTAACGGTTTTTATAAAAGATAGGAAAATTGCATTAGGTTGCTGGTAATAAATATAAATAACAAAGAAGAACTAAATAAATTTGAAACTAATATAAAGTTGAAAATAATTCAGTGCTTATAAGCTATATGGCAAATATCTTTTTATTCCTGTCTTTTTTTACCACAATTTGGCATATCTCTCACAGTAAGATTTTTTTTTGTAGTAAGTTCGTGCATGATCCAATAGTATCCAATAGAATAGATACTGCATACAAATTTTAGCTCCTGCTTTCTTGCATGAAAAATCTACCAATTCCGATCAGAGCTCTCATTTGGATTTCTATTTTCTATAGTATATCTTTGTCTTAAGTTCACCATCTGTGCTAGTTGTTTGTAAATTATTTTTAAATATTTTTGTTTAATGAATTTAATGTTATTAATATTGTTTTATTTAAAAAATTTTTTAGTTTCAATTATTGTTTATTTCTTCCGAAATCAATTTCTGAAGTCAAACATTGAACCTAATTCTCATGATAAAATTCAATTCTGAACCAAGACTTTTTTTCCTGTGTGTGTAAAACTTATTTTATGAGAACTTTAATTAATTTCTCTAAGTTTTCGAATACTTCTTTGTTAATAATTTAAATTTTTATTCGCATGATTTAAATTCCTAGAATGTTTGTCGACTATATAAACAAGTGCGCAACATATAAGAAAATTCTGTTGACGAAGGTATCTATCTACAAATCTAGTAAACATTTAATTTCTATTGCACTACAATATTCCTACTATTAATACTTTTCATTAGAGTTTTCGCATTTTTTATGGGTCATCATTTTCTCACTAGCATGTTTGTTTCTAAATAGATTATTCTGTTTTGAAATAAATAAAAAAGGAGTTTCCCTGAAAAAAATCAGATAAAATTTTTATCAATCTCAAAATTATGATCCAACCCATCAAACATTGTTATTATGTTATTAAACAAAAGTTTTGATAATACGAATATTATAATATCAAATGCTCCAAGTAAAATTTAATTTAAATTTAAAAGAATTCCAGAAAGGAGTCTTTAAACAAAGATTGAGAGTTAAACTAAAATCTAGCTAAACCGTCCTTGACAGTATAAATTATTTTAGAGAGAGAGTTTTAAATGATATGGATGTAAAGCTCGCAGCATCAAATCCCATGAAGCAAAAAAGTCAGTAATGCATTTCTTCTTTCTTGTTTATCAACTGAAGAAGAGCAACAACATGATTATCCACAGACCTATCGTTCGGTGTGTATTACGCTCAAAATCAGTAAAAGATATGAAAAAATTGCTTTATATTTCATAAACTCATTTTGAGCAAATTCCTTCTAGAGATTACATTTACTACTCTTATAAGAAACTATCCATCTAGCTATGATAAATAAACTCAACCCAGCGGATCAACCTGGCTAATTCCTCGTCTAATTTTGCATTTCTCCTTGCAATCTCCATTATTACAATTTTTCTGCGACTTTTATATATCGTTTTGGACTAGACACGAAATTATTTTGCCTCTACTTTTCTTTATCTTGTTAGTTTTTTTTCTATTTTATTTGCTTGCTTTTTAATTTATTTTTACATTTTTTTTATCTAAATTTATTTCATTATTTAACTTACAATTATTTATTTCCATTTGCATCATTATTTTTAAGATTATTTCGTATCTTCTGTTGCATATGTATTTCTGCTTTTTTATTCATTTCAGCATTTATTTATTTTTCGCTTTTTTTCTTTTCTTTTTATTTACTTTTTCTTTCTTTTTTTGTTATCTATTTCTTACATTTTTTTATATTTATAGATGCTGTATTTTATTTTATTTATGTTAACTCTACTTAAATTTTCTGAATATATTGTACCATTATGCTGAGGATTAGAGTTCAGGCGACCAGCCGTTTCTCTTCTGAACGATTCAGGAAATATCTTGGATTTTTGACTGAATTAGTACTGTTATAATATTACCATACCATGTAGAAGTTGGGAAGAGAGAATAATAGACGAGTCATTTCCTTAATTTTGCATGGCATTATCTTTAATATATATAT
>JAPMOR010057291.1:248478-288784 GCA_026543865.1 Argiope aurantia
ATTGTAATAGTGTAGATATATTGATAGTATTGATATTAAATTTATTTTTTATTGTTTTTAATGAATTTTAATTAATGTAAATAATTTCATAAATCATTACTTGTAAATCGATGAAAGAAAAAAATTGAAAATTTTTGAGCAAGAGTGATTGATCCTATTATTTTAATCACATCGATTACTACTCAAAAGTTCTCGTTAATCTTTAGGGCAAAGTTTCCTGGTTTAATTTAATTTTTTCCTTCGTTTAATTTTTAATTGCTAAAATTACAAATGAATTTTTTAAAAACTTTCTGAGATGTGTATTTTCGTTTTCCAAAATGTATTTGCCTAATTTGATAGATATATGTAAAACAGTTGAGCCTGAAGAACGTCAAGGTAGACATATAAACAAATTCTCCTTTATTATAGAAGGGATGATGTACTTTCAGCAGACATGTTTTTATCATATTAAATATCTCAAAAGCTATGTGCCAATTTAAATTTCGAATTCTCTCGTCATCTTGCAGAAAGCTAAAGTACCGGAAATCATAACATTACGTAAGACATCCTACAGTTAAATGCGTGTCATGTGACAGTTAAATCACGATAAATGACTTTATAACTAAACGAAACAATGAATAAGCATTAAAAAATTGAAAAAAAATATCAAGAACAGCAGATGCATTTTAACCGTTCTTATTATGATGCCTATATCATATTCAACCCTATTAAATTAATGATCAACTTGTGCTCGAAAAATACGGATTTTCATATGGTCTTAAATTGTAGAAAATAAATTTTATTTACTTACTCAAGTAATGAGGCATAGAGCAAAAATTTCAGACCAATTGACCAACAATAGCTGACATCTCGCTGCTTCCAAATTATTTTTAGGTCTATCATGATGTTTTCAACCCCTAAACAAAGCACGGTAAACAACTAAATTACATTCAGGCTGGGCTAATTTGAAATTCTCCCGGATAACGTAGGCGAATAATTTGCAATAGTGAATTATCCAGATAAGGAAAATTTAAGTGATGATCTCAGTATAAATAAAAACAACTCATAAAATATACCGGATTGAAAAGTCCAATTATATTAAAAGTCATCATGATTTAAAAGTGATGTCAAACCAAAGTTACGAATGTAGAAATCCTACTTGGTGAATCGGTAAAAAAGAAATAGTGCTTTTGTTCCAGATAGTATGGTTTTTACATAATTATCTTTAGAGCTTCTTATTTATGTGAACATATCTCTCATTTTATTTATCAAAATATCAATTGCCTATAAATCTAAAGAATGAGAACTTGTAAATCGAAATAATTTCGAAAATGGAAATGACCATAACAAAAACTGAATCAGAGTTACTATTATTTGAATAATTATTTAAGATTTATTAAAATAATTGGAACATTCTTACCAACGAAAATCATAAAAAATTCAATTATAAATAAAAGGGCAATATTAAAAATAAATTTTATATCTGACGAACAATTTAGGAAATATAGAAAAAAATGAGTAAATTTCATGATAGAAAAAGCATAAAAATAGTCATTTCTTAAGGTATTTATATCTTAAAAGCAAACTGGAAAATGCATTATGGTACGATGGTTTTCAGAACGTTACCACAAAACGGTACGCTCGGAAAACAGAAATCTGCTTTAAATCATTGCAAACAATAATTGTAGTAAAAATATTTTCATTTTAAAATACTTAAATAAATATTTTTAAAAACAATAAATGTCATGTTACTTGAAAATCTAAAAAAATTAAGAGAGTTTTCATTAAAATTAACTTTCTAAATTATGCTGCTATGAAAAAATAAATGCAAATAGTTTCATAACTTTTGTAAATATTGTAAAGCAGAATTTCATTCATCTGCAATTAAAATATTTTATCTTACATCCACCGAAATTTGAAGAAGACAGTTTTAATATAAACAGCCAGGAACTATATCTTTCTGGTGATACATTATTAAAGTAAAATTATAAGACTTCTTCTAAACTTATATACATCATAACTTCTGTAATCAATGAAATATCTCCTATTTTAGGAAATTAAAATCGAAAAAAACTATATATTGACGGTAAAAATGTCCCCACAGCTATTCCCTTGAAATATTCAAGTGAATTAATCAGATAGAAGCGTAAAAGACAAATTATACATTAGAACTTAAATCTCTATTTCCGTATAGAAAAATGAACGAAAAAAGAAATATTATAATATATTCATCATCGAGATAGGAAATGATTTTTGAATCGGGTTGCAGTCAGATAATTTGCCAGCCGAAAAATAAAGCCATCATTATGTTAAAATCTCATTCAGCACAAATGAATGAAAATTTATAATTTAGGTCTATGATCAGGTGAATAATATTTGCTACGTTTGTGTTTATAATAAGTAAAAATTAGATATTACAAATAAGAATAAGTTTGGAATAACTTATACCGTTTTCACGTGACGTTTTTCTATTCTATTTCCCAATTCTAACCAAAAGTATTAAATCAGGATACAATATGCTGATTTGGAAAAGAAGAACTGCAGACAGAGTTGATTGAGGATAAAATCTGATGATTTGAGTGAAAAAGAACTTCCGGTCAAAGGCGGACGTTGACAACTGTGTTCTAACTATCACTATAAAGATGGAAAGAACGAAAGTTATTCGGATATCGAAATTTTGATCTGGTAATTTTAAAATGTCTTTAATAAAACTAAATATCTTTAAAGGATTTTAATATATTTTATTTAAATGAAGCAAATAATACACCAGGCCCTCAATAAGCATAAAATTTCTTAGTTCTGATTTTCGCATAATAAAATTTCTTTCTTTACTGTTTTATTGTTTTAGTTAAATTCTAAATATAAAGTTTGTCATTTTTCTTCTCCTCCTATCAAATGTAGATTCATCTGATCAAGAAATATAGAATTTTCTCTAATCTGCTAACACGATGAAATCGCAATAATAAGTGAGATTATTTATAATTGATTTCAAAAAAGGGAAGCATTAGTTTTCAGTTCTTCTTAAAATCATTTTCTTCACTCGGAATGTCCATTCAAGCTAGCTGGTAATGGTGTTCATCAGATAGTTGCAGATGTAATTAAACAGTAATATATTATAATGTATTCTGAAAAAAAAATCATATTGCTTAGTTTTTTTTTATAAAAGTTTGAGTAATAAACCCTGATTATATCGTGATAATTTTGCCTTTTCTTGTTCTTTTATTTAAAGCACAATAACATACATAATTTGTCAAATAGAATATTTCCCATTTTAACAATATCATAAAGTGAGTTTCCCTTTTTATTAGAAAAAGTAATATTCGAAAGTCATTATTCCTCTTAAATGCTAATGATTTTTTTAGATAGTTGAATTAATTTTGTGGAAGAGATAAGTAAAAATGTAATAGTTGAACGAATTTTTTAAGCAATACTACAATGAAAAAGTTAAAATTAGAGGTAAATAGTGTCTTCTTTACTGAAATCCTTTCTTTATTGATAAATTTACCTGAAAAAGTTTTTGTGTTCAAATTCTTTTGAGGCGCATTCTTTCATTACCTCACTCACTTCATAAAAAATATACTAATCCTTTTAAAGTCATATTATCTAAAGTATTATTCAAATTTTGAAATTTAAAACAGAATCAAACTTAGGAAAGATGGATAAAAACGTAATATCCATTCATACCAATTCAGCTTCATTTACAGGATGCTTTTGTATAAAATTCTTAAGCTCCCGAATGCTTACGGGAATTCCGGCATTTTTTAATAGAATTTTAAAATTAATCCTAAAATCTTATTACAATTATACACTAAGAAACATCCTTTGCATTACTGCTAATATCTCCTCAAACAGGTTATTTGCTTGTATGCTTTCATTTTAGAAAAAAATATTTAGAATATTTATATGGGGACCATAAATAACTTTCCAAGCATTGAAATATCTCGAATTAAAACCAATGAATGGAATAAAAACTATATTTCAAATACAGATTATAAAAGATGCGGGAAGAGAAATTTTGAAAAAGAAATTGCCAGTGTAATAGCTACCACAAAGGAAAGAGAGGAACAAAGTACCTAGTGCTGACTTATAAAATATTATTTTCTATGAGTTTCTACTACATATCATTGATTTTAGTATTTTTATATTTTAATCACTCGAACATTAGTAACATTTTGCAAAACCAATCTTCCATGACTTCAAAGAGATCCATTTTTGTTTTCCAACATCGTCAAAATCTTTTTTTTTCAATGATCTTGGTTGTTAAATCTTTTCTGCCAACAGCCATACCATTCTGAAAACACCAGTTCTCGTCTGATCACCGCAGTATGAGAAATCTTTTTTTTTTTTCTCGTTTCATCTTATCTTTCAAAATTATTGTATGAAATTCGGCCTAGTTCAATTCGTTAGTTTTAGCTGCAGATACCTCAAAATAAAAGCAATTATTTTATGACAAAACCTGTACATTATATATCATTTAAAAAACATCTAAAAATATAAATATTTCTTTTGTCTTTAGATGTGCACTTACCGTTGGGGGGGGTACTAGGATATTCTAAAATATGATGACTATAAACTGACCTCTATTATAAAATTCTTTAACTCTATATCAAATTGATTCATTTGCTGTATTCATTTTTGAAAAATGAATATTATTTTTGTCTAAATGACGTAATGAAAATTTATTTTTCTAAAAATTTCAATAATGTGTGAACTTTTGTAATATTTTACAATATTCCTGACTCCAACTTCTCTCATGGTCACTAGGACTTGATCGCTTGGTTGTTATTGCCTAATCGATTACAGAAACCGCAATCAAGAGAGATAGTCCCACGGAGTTTTTCTTTCTTTTTTTCCCTCGTGTTTCAGGTCGGTTTTTCTTCCTGGTCCTCATTTAATCTGTTGGCGACGTCTTCAACGATAAAGGGAATTTATGGATGCTGTACGAACTGCTATCGTAAACAAGAGTGGGTAAATGACTCAGAGCAAACAGTTCATCCGAACATCAGGAATTCTCAGAAACTTATTACCATAATCGATGTAGACAGCGAGGAAATAGTTGTGGAAATTAATTGGGCCGATCCACATTCACAACAGGAGATAACCAAGAAATGCTGACAAATTTAAAAAGAGCAGAAATTATGTCACTTAGTTAGTAAAAATAGTTAATGGTATATTCATAATTGATAATTGCAAATTTTTTTCATTATATATGGTATTATTTTCAACAACAATCCATTCAAAGTATGCGTTCGACTCGTAATTAGCTTTGTGATGGAATTCACCTTCCCATTCCAAGAAATATTTGAATGTGTCGGAGTCCACATCAAAACGATCTTTTGATTCAGTTTTGCTCTAATTAAAATGTTTTTCTCTTTTCAATGAATAATTCCCAGTGATTTGAAAGATAAACTTTTCAAATCCTCAAGGACCAAAAAAAAAAAAAAAACTGTCTGCCAGCAACAGTAATTTTTTCTGGAATTGAAAGGTCATCAGTGACTTGACAGATCGGTAAAGCTGCGATCGTAAAGGTGGAATTAATTGGACGAATTCAATATGCAAAGAATTATCGTAACAAGACATTTAATTATAATAATAAGGTATTTTAATATGAACTACTACTAAAAAAAAATTTTGGCATTTACAAAATTTAAATATTCCACAAATAAATAATTTTCACGGACTGAGAGGAAATGGAAATTCTAACGCATTGGGAATGCTCACGTGAACATAAATATATATTTTGGAAATATTTTTGATTATATTTGTTTTTTTATGGAGATATATTTGGCTTTGTGTAGATTTTATTATCTGTATTCATCGCATCATATACATTTAGGAGTCTTGATATTCGAATTTTCTGTAATATTTAATCAAATATTCAAAAAATAGTATTAAATTTTTAAACAAACTTAGGAAATGAAATAAAATCCTATTCAATTAAATCAAGTAATAAAGCACTCAAAACAATAATATAGTAATTGGGAGAATTTAAATTTTAAAAAGTACTATATTACGAGATAAAGTTAAGTCAAATTGTTAAAAAAATTGCAGCACTTTTAAAAGTAAGTTGTTTAAAAGTTTACTACATAGGTTCAATTGAAAAAAATAACTACGAAATAAAAGCAAAAATAAAAATGTTCCAAAGAAAGAGAGTAACATAATTTCAACATTGACTAAAACACGCGAGTGATATATGTAATTAAATAATAAAAAAGTTTATTTCACTAAAAATATAGAACTGATAAAAAAATTTATTAAATTAACTTTGAAAAAACTGATTGAAAATCGGAGAAAAATAGTTTAGTAATAAAATTTTTTCAGTATAAAGTAAATTTTTTAAATTTTATGATGGTTAAAATTTAATTTTTTGCGGTATTTGTTTAGAAGTTATGGTGTAAAAATATTAAATATTTTAATCCCTGTTTCTTCCCCTTAAAAAGGACGTAAAAATGTTTCAATAAAAAGTATTTCTAAGTTTTTAGAAATACGTGTATCAAATTTCGTTTGAATCCATTAAAAGATGTGAAGTTATATTAGATTCAAACCAGCATACAATGTATATATATAAATATCAAAACAACTAAAATAACTAAATGATACAAAAAATTTAATTTAAAAAATGAAAGCTATTGCAAAAGAATAAAAAAAGTTCCAGAAATTAAGATGTCAATATTTCAAGATGATAGACATTCAAAGGGATCTAAATGTATATCTCTATATTTAAAAAAATGTCTGAAAAAAATTTCCATAACTTTAAATAAACCATCTGCGCAAATGCTGTAGTTATCTAAAAAATGAATTTAAAAAGTAGGTGACTTACTGGACATTTGTTGAACGTTCGAGATGGCTTGCTATGGAACTCAAGCAGAGTTGTTTTGGCGAAAGATGTGATCGGACGCCCCCTCCCTTAGTATCGAGATAAGAATTTCCAGAGAATCTCATTCAGCACATCTTATAACAGATGGTGTCGACAGAACACCTCTTCTTTTCTCAGTTTGATCTATTCCCACGAAAATGTTATAAGATGTGCTTTGCTTTAATCTATTTGCAAAACTTTTTTTAATGATTTGTTGATAATTGAAACCGAGATCGAAAACCGAGCTTTGTAAAGTGGGGTGTACTTCCATTTAAGAAAGATGAAACAATGTTAATTAAATCTGAAATCATCAACAGTATTTTTTAATTATTATTATTATCTTTCAATGAATTGGCATTGAAAGTTCCTTTCCATGATTTGACATGCGATATTACTATCTATTTTTGAAGACCTATTTGAATCATATTCAGAGAAGTTTTCAAAACCTTTATTTTTTAGCTGAAACCTTGCTACAGCAGATTAAGTTGGAATTGCTATAGCTTTACTGTAAGGTAATTCTGTTCGTGATACATATCCTGTTACATATTATTCTCGGTTGTCTAGTTATTAAGCTGAAAAATTATGAAAATTCCAGTTATTTTTCCGCCATACAGTAATGCACAATTGTTTACTTTAGTTAGATTTATATTTTATTTCCAGGTTATGCGAACATTATTTTTATCGACTTTTATTTTTATTTTATTTATTTATTTTATTTTTTGTATCGAGATCAAGTGACAATGACGAAACTTGCATTGACACTCCATTCACCAAACTTCCCCATTAGTATAAATGGATGGCATTTGATCACACACCGCAGATCTAACTTACACCAGGCCTTAATGCAGGTTGATATACATTGAAATCAGGTCTTGTGCAAGTGATTTTTCTGATACTAATCACCACAAACTCTTAAATTTCACAGTTTTAAAACCATTCGTTCCTTTGATCTTACCGAAATCTCACTATTTTAAGTTTTGTTTGTCTAATCGTGTCAGACTTTGTATTAATTCGGATTATCAATTAGCATTCATTTTCAAAAACAGCTTCTTTAAAGTTATTCAATTTCATTATTTAGAACACACCTTGTATGATCGGATTTTAAAGTTAAATTACTTACATTAAATAAAATTCATTTAAAATTATCACACATGTTTCGATATTCCTTCCCTATAAATTTAAATGTATGAAATAAAAAATCATTCTGCGGTCTCATGCTGCCTTTTGAATCCCTTTATTTTCTTTCTTCATTTCGTCGAATTTGGAATCCTTCGCCAAATGAGCCATTTGGCTCGGCGTTCTTCTTCACAAGAACAGCACACTCTTTGTCGGGACCTGTATTTGATTCTTGAGTGACAGAGATTAATTACGTGTAATTAGGCAGTGCGAATCGTTATGAGCTACTTAAGAGTAGAATGTATCTTCAATTTAATACAATAAAGCATTTTACGTTTGTCATTCAGAGATGCTTTTAAACAACGTGCACAATCGACTCATGGGTCAAATTATGAGAAATTGTTTACCTTATTTGAACAATACAATGCAAGTCTAGTTTTTAACAAATTTCTGTAATCATTTTAATATAAAATAATGGTAATAAATTCACAAATAATTTTAATGGAGTTTGAAATATTTTAAAAGCAACTGAACAACACGTAACGATAATTATAGCATTTTAATTGAAATATCCCTTCTTGAGTATAAATATTTCTTTTTCCTTGCTTTTTTTCTAAAGAATAACAAATAAAATCAAGTTCTAATTGAATATATTGCCATGAGATGAAGTAAAAATGCAAATGATCAACTCCATTTTAAAAGAAAAGGATTAAATGGCTGAAGATTCTTCTGTCATCCCAGAATTCATCAGTAGTTAAAAAGTTGATATTTATTTGATTTGTTACTATCCGCCTTTGGCAGCGAGCAGGTTCGCAGGGATTAATGGCCTCTAAAAATTTTAATTAATATTTTATATAACAATATCTTTAATTTTTAAGCTTCAAATTTTGATAAACATATAAGTCATGCTATTGTACTCACACCATTTTGTTCATTTTACTGTGAATTTCTTTAATTTTCTTTCTTATGCCTTAAAATACGAAATTTAATTTGAAATGGAAGTGATTGCAGTTTAATTAATACAATTTTTTTTTAAAAATACAGCATGTTTTTTAAAAATATGAATATAAAAAAAGTAATTGTTCAGCATTAAATTTTTATGTGCACTACAATTTTTTTTTTTGTAATTTATGCAATATCTCATAATTTATGCAATTATTCCATAAAAGTTTTTCTAATTTATGATATAATTCAATTTTCAGTTTTACTTTCAAAAGGATTTAATTGAGGTAAATAAAAAATATTTTTTTTGCAGTCAATAAATGAAAAAATTATGAAATCTAAATTTTTATACACTCTTTCGATCATACAAATAATAATTGGTAAAATATTTTTGGCACTGCAGTTTTTAAATCAAAAAAATATTTCTTTCTTCTGTCCCAAAATGCAGCCTAGTTATGAAGCTTTGGATATCAGTATTTTGCGACAATCAACAATTGAATCATTTTAGGCCAATCAACTTAAGAAAAAATTACAGGCGTTGATAGGTGTATTTTCCTCGAGATAGACATTGGAGTGGTCTGAAATAGCCCGTTTTTTATAAATTATGTTCAGTTTTTCAAAACTCTCTCTCAGTTTTTGTAGTCAAAGAGTGGAACTTTTTGATTACTATCTCAAGAATATTTTATTAAATAAAATCATAAAAGGGTCAGTATATAATTTTAAAATTTTGCAATCCGTCAGGAGAATTTGACTAGAACTGTATAAAAAAATAATTTACTTCATTTATATCACTTTTTGGATGTGTATGTCTATTACTAATGGTTTATAAATGAGCTGTTGAGCCCTGATTAGATATATTGCACATATCTACCCCTACCTAAACCATGTTTGCCTTAAATAATAATTAGAATTATTGACTTAATAATATAAATATTTTTACTGTATGTATCTTCCCTACTTAAATCATGTTTGCCTTAAAAAATAATTAGAATTATTAACTTATTAATATAGATATTTTCAAAGTCACAGAAAACGTTTTCTAGCATTCATTTTTCTAAAAAATTATCATGATTCATATTTATTTTATTTCATATATACAGAAAATTGCACTTTTCTAGGTATAGTTTGTGGTGAAAGTTAACCTTTTAATTCGAACTTTTGCCAACGTGATAAAAACACATCGATAAAAACTCTTATTTTATTTGTAAGCATAATAAGCTCCTGCATGTTAAATTATATTTTTATTTTGTGTGAAATATATTCTTTTTGGAAAATATGCTTAAACTTTCTTTAGAAAATGATTAAAAATTCAAAAAAAAATTATTCTTAAAAATAATATGTAAATAAGGTTCATGAGAAAATTTTTGTACTCTAATATTTTCGAAAGTTAAACAAAAAAAATGCCAAACTTTCGATTAATTTTTAAGTAATTAAAATTCTAATAAAAATTTTACAAATCGTTCTGAGATGCATATTTCTACTTCACAATGCATATATGTACCAACTTTAATAGCTCTAGGTCTAATGGCCTAGTTTCTAAGGCTTTATCCCACAGACACATATACATTCATCTTTATTAAAAACAAAGATCATTCTTTAGTTTTTCTCGATTGTGCGTGTGTAACTTTAATTGAAAATTTCAAAATAAGAACTATCTTGAAGTAATTAATTATCCTACTTATTTCTACGTGAAAATATTGTTATATTTTGGGGGATTTTATTAAAACACTTAGAAATTAGAATTAGAATATGGATTTTATTTCTTTCAGAGAAATTATTCGTGTTTTCTCTATCTCTGCTGGTAATAAAGATGAATGTGTGTGTGTGTTTGTGTTCTACAGGTCAGACCATTTGTCTTACAGCTGCCAAATTTAGCACAGATCCACTTTGGATGGTAGAAATGTGCACTTCAAAACATTTTTTTGATATTTTGATTATAATTTTAATTAATTAAAAATTAAATTGAATTCTGCCATTTTTTAATGTTACTTTTGAAAAACATTGACGTTAAAAAATGGTTAACGTTACATTGCACAAAAATAAAAATTTTAATGCCTAAAAATTTTTTAAAAAAAACTGTTTAATGATACAAATTTAATAATCATACAAATTTTTTAAATCGCACAAATTTTGCTATACAGGTTTAGTATCCAAATGTAGATTGTTATCAAATTTTGAACTTAATTTTTCAAAGGATTGACAATCTGTCGGTCTGTACTTTCACATGCATATAAACGAAATAACTCATAAGTGCAATGATTTAAATCAATGAAATGCGGTATATGAACTTGTGACTACAGCTGTTATTCCGTGTAGAATTTTGATTTTAGTTGGGTGGAAAAAAGGTGTTCAAAATACATATTCGCACGATACATTCAGTAAAAATGCTACATTTAAGCCAAATATCTAAATTTCATAGCTATTGCTCGCCAATGTTATTCAAGGCATGTAGGCATTTATGCTTTTAACCAGGATCCACAATTGCGGTATAAAATCTATATGCGGTATAAGATCTTTTTTATAGAATATGTGAGAAAGTTTCGGGGATACCTTTCCTCCAGTTACATTTTGGAGTTGCTGCATTCACAAGCTGACAGTCTTTTCCCGGAATTTCTCTAAAATTTTACATGGATTTATAAATTTGGCACAACGATCACATATCAAATGCCATTCACATAGCTAATTTCATTTTGAATAAATGTGTTCACAAACATAATTATAAATGGAAGTTTTAAAGCTAAAAAGCATGGAGATTCATTAAACTCCCGAAGAAAGAGTTTTTTTGCACATACAATATTTTCTATTTCTATCTTTTGAATTCGAGAAACTAAAAAAGTTCATGGGCTAGTCAGATATCAGTTTGGAGTTAGGTCGACAAAAGCGCTTTCAGTAGAAATTTTGATGGTTGTGAACATTGTTTTTGGATTTGCAGTACCTCTTCTATTTATTATTTTAAAAGAAACATCTATAATTTTTTTTCTTAAATAATTAATTTCGTTTTTCTCTCTCAAGAGAAATTCAATGTTAATTTGGAAAATAAGATAATAGGATAAATGCATTGAGTAAAAAGAAAAGTTTTGTTGAATTCAGGGCCACTCTGGGAGACAAAAGTATGCCTGAATTTACATTGATAAATGATGACAACTTTTTTTTTGGCTCCATAATTTCAAAGCGATACATTGAATTACGATAAAGCACTCCAATTATTCATTTTCAAATGTAATGTAGCAAAATAACAAGCAGATATAAGTAATTCAGTATTAAATTCTGATGTAATATAATAGCTAAAAGCGTAAGATTCTGAAGGAAATTTTATTTTCTGCAATACAGTTTTCAGTTTTCTTTAAAGAGTTACATAAGAAATACTAAATGCATTAATTTAAATACTTTCATTTCAACGCCAAGAACTGCTTTTTACATAGTAACTGACAAGAGCGCGTTGTTTCTGCCTCTAACTGGTTGCTCTTAACCGTTATACGCAGCGGGAACTGATCGACATCAAGGTACGTAAACTGAAACAATGAAACAATACCTTCTCTACATCGTTTTGGCAGGTGGACTTTAACTAAAAATAAATACTGGTTCTCATTGTATACGAATATTTTTATTTAACATAGATTCACGCTCCAGATATGCAAACTGTTCTCAGGAACTAACTCTTAACTATTTTTACTGGTACTCAGTGATCATTAACACTTCTTACTATGGGTTTCATCAAATTTATTTTTTCAACATTTTTGAATTTAATTAATTTGTCAATCTTAGCGAAAAAAAATTTTTATATTTAGTATAACCATAACAGTACAGAGATGCAGTGTAATGTTCTTATGATATTATCTAATATTTTTCAATACTGTACAGTTAAGTTATGCTATTGGAGTCCAATATTTTGCTTGTAAATATATGAAGTATACAAAGAAAAATATCTTAATTATAAAAAAAAATTCAGTCAGGAATTTTTTCATTAATTTTCGCAGCTTAGACGTCTTTGAGTCCGAAATAAATAAGTTTTAAATTTATGTCTGCTTCTCTGCGAACAGGATGACTTAAAAAACAAACAAACTAAACAAATGTAATTTGGCTTGTGATCTTTACATCAAAATTATATATTTTTTGTTAAATTTTGGCTAAATTCCATTTTGAAAAAAAGGACTCTGTTTGTCCGTATTTGAGCATGGGAATATTATATCACAACAATTAATTCATCAAATTCATTTTGGTGAACTTAAATGGATTAATTTTGGCATATGACTTTATAATCAAATTATACATCTGTATAAAATTTTGATCCAACTCCGTCATTATTGCGGTCTATTCTTTTGTATAGGGTTAGTTAAAAGTGGTACTTTTAAGAACTACATAAATGAAATTTGGTTTGGGAACTTGAAACAGAAATTGAAAACTTACCTCAAGTTGAGGATCTAAATTTCAAATGAATATTTAATTTTTTTTACTATATGACAAAGCAAAAGAGAAAGTACGCCATATTTTAGGGATATAGGAAAATCGCGGTATCCAATATAGTTCAATACCTGCATTATGATGTTTTAACTTTCGCTTTTTATTTTTTATACAGTTTTTATTTTTCTGTATTATTTAAATGATATTTCCATTTATTTGAATAGTGTACAAAATATATTCTATGTTGAGATTATTAATCTGAATCCTAGTATCTATTTAGAGGAAAACATTTTAAGAAAGGCTTATGAAAAAGCTAAAAATGCCTTCACTATCATTAATTACTTATTTAAATTGCATTTCTTGTTCATACTCGAACAAAAGCAAATACTGACTTTTATTTTTAATTTTTAATTGTTCTTTTATTGAAAAATTCGCTTTTCAGGGTTACAGAAAATAACAGGAAATGTTAAAAGTGCAATTATTTGCATGGCCCGGACTTTAAAAATTTTATAAAGACAATGTATCAACCGTATTTCCTCGTTTCAAAAATCATTATATTTTGATTATTTTCTAATAATACATACTTTTACGAGTTTGCACTGTTATATACTATGTATAGGATCATGAATAAGATAAAGAGTGAATTGCGCATCGGAATATCAGACATGCGTTTCAAAAAAAGGTTTTGAAACATTGATGACACTTGATAGATCGATTAACCTTAACCTTACAACCAAAACAACAAATGGTTTCCTTTCCTTTCTTTCATCTGCTTATTTCTTAAAGCGTGGAGATTTGTGACCAGAAAATTCAAAAGAATATTGTGCATAAGAAGATTTAAAAAGAAGATTCAAAATTTTTCTTTTCATATTCAGTCATTTTTATTTTATTATTATTATTATTATTTTACGTTTTTCAATTTGGGATTTTTTTTCCCTCACACTTTTATTCTTTAGATTCATCCATACATTTTGGCCCCATAGATGTGTAAAAAATTACAGATAATTTGTCCGCGAACTTATTCATCAAAATAACTAATTCATTTATTTAATGTTTTTTTCTCTGTTCATTCTTCTTCATACATGCCTGAATTCTCTCTTATTTTTGGTGATTTTCTTTTCTAGTTTTAATTACTTTTTATGTATCTAGTATGCTAAAGGGAAATATAGGAATTATAATAACAAAATACTATAGTTTAAGCATTTGTAACAGTGTGAATAACGAAATATTACACTGTGAATACTTGTTACAGTATGAGTAACAAAATATTACAATTTGAGTATTTGTTACAATATGAATTACAAAATATAAAGTTTCGTTACCATGATACTCGAAGCAATAAGGATTATTAGTTCAGATTACGGATTATAAAATATAGCAAAATTTCAATTAACATTGATTCCTTGTCGATCTAATTTTTTAATTGTGCTTTTAATCGGCTTTTTCTGATAGCAGACAAAGATGCTCTTTAGCTTGTTGCGACCGGGTTGAATGCTTATAAGTTTTTCAAAAAAAAAAAATGTGGGTTAATTACACGTAGAAGCCTATCGGGAAGACAATTTACCAGTATACATAGGAGCTAAGTCACATTTCGCTAGATTTTATACCTTAAAATATCCTTTCTCTTTCTCATGGATTGTCTTAATGCACACTATTTAATAGAATTAAAACCACCACCTAAATATATTTTATGATACTCTTTACATAAGCAAAGGGGGAAAAAAGTCTTCATAAATATTTCTTTTATGCTGTTCCCAGAAAATGCATTATTTAATAATAAGAAGTAAGACTTTTTTAAATTTCACTTTCTTAAATATTAGCAAATGAGTAAGATTTGATATAAGAGCTCCTTTCAATCAGTTAGGCATAAATCTCAATTATGTTATTAAATGTTAGGAAGAATTAAAATGGGTGTCTCTTTTGGCCAAGAAGTCAGAATTCTACCAGCCTTTAAAAACTCCCTAAAAATCTACCGTCTTGGAAGGCTATAAGAAATGGTAATATATATATTTATAGATTGCAATAAAAATTGACAAAATCACATTTGGCAAAAAAAAAGATGCTTACTTGGTTTAAATTGCTGACAGATAACTGTCAGCGGGCTTGTAAAGTGCCATAAGTCACAACAACAACTCTAAGGTAAATTTTCTGTTCTTTGGAGTACCAATATATATGGATACACATTATACTTAATTATTAATAGAAATGCATTATGTTAAATTTTTATATAAAAGCTAAAGTGTTAATTTTCAAAAATTTCATTTGCTGGTACTCTCTTATTCATTAAACAATCGAAAATAGTAAATAGGTATACTTTTTTTTTGATATATATATATTTAAAAACGTTTTTTGTTGTTGAATGTTAGTGAGAGATTGTATATCGTATGACCTCATCGTTAAGATTTCGGAGAAAGAAATCATTCCGTGTTTTTCAAACTTGACGTAAGCGTTTCGATGAATATAACGTAATACCATGCAACTGAAATATCAATGAGGCTTAAACGTGGGAAGATCAACTTACGAAATTTAATTGTCAGTGCTGATTTAAGGAAAATCCATGATCAAAGCAAATGCCAGGTTTCAGTAAAACCGTTTAGTAAAATAGAAATGTTGTTTTTACTGCAAACTTTTCAGTAATTTCATTTGTTTCTTGTTTAAAAAAAAGATAGAATTTTGTAAAACTTTTTCAGTCACTTTCTAAATTATAAATGAAATTAATTTTTTTGAAATTCTGTACATTTGCACATTCTTGATAGCAATTCATTATTTTAATAGTCTTACAAGTTAATCATCTATTAATCGATTATTTTAAGTGACTTTTTGTTACACAGAGAAGAATTACATTGTAAAGAGTTTGAAGAAAATTAATTTTAAGATTCCAGAATACTCACAGTAAAATATAAAAAATGTAAAAAAAATGTTTTTGGTAAGTTTATTTTTTATGAACATAGAAATGTACTTCATAAAAACACTGTATTTAAAATAATTAAATTGAAATAAATTAATCGTTTCATTTGAGCGTTAAATAATGAACCAGCGGGAGTTATCTATATTTTGAATAATTGATAAATGCAACATTTACGAAAATTAAAACAAGGGCTAAATTTAAATTAATTTATGTATAAACTTAAATTTAAAAAAACACAATTTCCATATTTTAAGATACAACAAGCAGAAGTATTCATTTTACAGATTTTATCAAAATTTTGATACATATATTGCAACCACTAAATCTAAACATAGATAATATTTCATTTCTGTGCAATTTGATTTCCGATTTTTCCAAAGATGCATTGAAAATTCTGTCTCAAATTAGTAGAAATTATTTCCCCTAATATATATATATATATATATGTGTGTGTGTGTGTGTGTGTGTGTGTGTGTGTGTGTGTGTGTGCGTGCGTGCGTGTGTGTGCGTGCGTGTAAAACATTCTTAGGGAGAAATCAGCATAGAATTCTTAACCAATAATTTCTTTTCTTCATAATGTTATGAAAGGAACTGAATTTTTATCCATTAACGATTTTTTTTTGTAAGAGCCGGAACTAGATAGAGCCGTAAACCAATGGGAATGCATAAAGCAAAGAAAAAAACTATCGTTTTTTTCTACCTACTTTAACTAAGCATTTTTGAGGAATATATTGTGAGCTTATATGTTACCGAGAAGAATTTGCTTTGAATTCTAGCAGAATCAGCATTTATTTTACACAAATGTAGGTTGAAGAACATGGGAGTCAAAAATTCACGTAACTAAAAATTTAAGGTGGAGACAATTTTAAGTGATCAGAAAGCAGCATACAATAAATGCTGCTTAATGTGATCACTCAATGTTTTTAATGTCATTCGTTTAATAGTACATTATCCGAACCAACATATTTAAATGCGCATAGAAACATTCGTTTAGTCTGATCAATACATTAAAATAGATAATTAACCCATTTCATCTGGTATTAGGGATTGACTTTCTTGGAACTTCGTGCCCCAGTTGCACAAAAAACAACTGAGGAGTAGGTATCAATTTTCTAGTAGGGTAGAACTGATATCTTTTTGTTTAGATTAGAGTGGTCTGAGTTGATTTAAAAGGGCAGCGACGTTCTCGCATGTGGTTTGAAATAATGAACCATTATTGCCTATGATTTAATTATGAAACCAAAATTGGATTTAAAAAATAATGGATTTGAAAGCTCCAGACAAAATTAAAATGGGCAAACGCAACAATTCTATGCAGCTCAAAATTTCACAGAATTTTCTTTGAAAAATTACGATCTTTTTATGATTAAGACTAAGGAATTAAATGTTGATGGCTTCTCTCAGAAAGAAGAAATTGAAGAAAACCTCCAACGAACGTCAGAAAGCGTCTTGATATTTTAGTAATAGTGCATGAAGCCCTATTCAATAACTTAAAAAAAGCCCTAGTATATACAAGTTTGAATATACAAATGAAATGTTAAGAAATGATTATTAATTAGCAAAAATTAATACGCTTTTTAAATTATTTTTGAAATGAACTATGCATAGCTCTGAGGTGTATTTTTTAATCTTTTCTTTTGTTGTGACAAAAAAATAACTCATAAAAATATACTCAATGGACGTCAGGAGAAATCTGATGTAAAACAGTTTGTGTTATGACGCTGAGTGCGACAGAAGCGATAAATGCGAGTAATGAAGGACTTAGTGTGTCATCAGTAAGGTTGTAAAAACGAAAAAACGCGAATACTAATAAAATGTCATCTGGGAACCGTACGGAATAAATCTATTTATTTTAAAGAACTCATGCTGATAAGAGCATTCACGGTCTTATTTTGAGACAACATCCTGCGGTAATTGGAGCAACCATGTGAAATATGATGGCACTTTAATTTAATTTCTTAATTCAATTCAATTAGCAATAGAATGATTCAAAGAGCTCTTACCTGTCAGAAAGGAACTGGAGGAAACTAGTGGATTTTTCACATTTTATTCACACACGGCTAGCATATTTACAGGAAAGACAAAGCAATAGAACATGACATCACCACGTACACAACAAGACTGGCTAATACAAACAAAATATGAAAAAGAACATATAAGGAATTGGCGGTTACATATGGCGGTTCTGTTGCTTCATTTTAGGTTCTCTGGATCTTAAACTACGAAGTTCTTCCATCTAGGGAATCGAAAGCAACAGAGCTTTATGCACAATGCCTTGGAATTTTTATAACATTGTTTATCATTGACAAAGAGACTGCATGAGTAATTAATATTTCATTTTCTGCTAGTATGAATGGGTTGCGCCCCCGGACTGTGGAAAGGGGTTCTGTGATCAGTATTAATGTAGATAGAATCTTGCTGGTCACAGAACTCTTTCACTGTTCACCTCACTTGCTCTTTCTTTCTATTGTAAAAGCTCTGGAATACTTTGTGCATATCGATTCGTTACCATCGTTTTTCTGGTTCAGTATAATCTAAATAATACATAAATGGGAAATGCTGATTCAATACAAAAAGAATCTCCATATTAAACAGTATATTTTATTATATAATGTGTTTCAAGATAAAAGAAATAAGATTAGGGATTGCAATACCGGGATACCGAATACCGGTATTTTGAGCCATTTGTACAATTTTGTAATACCGGCATTCACAAGTTTAAATACCGTTTTTTCGGTATTTACTAGAAATTTTTAAAATTGTCTCCACTATATGTTCAGGGATCGCGAACATAGCGAAATAGTATACGTTTTTGTTTTTATGTCTCCCTAACGAGCGAAATTAATTTGCTAATTAATGGCTTAATTGCTTAAATCTAAATTAGCGAAACATGGATTATCCCTGAAAGAAGATATGGAATCCATAATGACTGATAGAGCAACAGTTATGAAAAAAGTTGGAAAGTTGATTGGCGCAAATTTGCAATTGTGCTATGCACATGGAATTCAATTAGGAGTAATAATGTATTATACCAAAAATATAAAGAACAGAAGAATCCAAATACTGTGGATATAGAAACTTCGGATTCCAACTTGGAAGAGAGTAAGAGTGAGTGATATTGACAATGAAGATAAAGACGATGTAATTGTTGAAAAAGATATTGCTAATGAAGATGAAATATTAACCCATCAAAAATTGCTTTCAATAATTTATAAATTTAGAAAAATTGTTAAGATATTTAAACGTTCCTCTACAAAAAATGCCATATTACAAAAATATATACTAACTGAAAATAAAACAGAATATATGTTAATATTATTTTCTAAAACACTTTGGAACAGTACTCCTAATGATGGAATGATTTTTGAAACTGAGAAATCCAATCAAAAAAGCTATAATCGACTTAAACCTGTAAATTAATTTTTCAGATAGTGAATTCGACTTAATATCCAGAACTATATCAGCTCTACTTCCAATAAAACTGACTATTGAGGCATTATGTCGGAGAGATTCCAATTTATTAACAGCTAATGCAACAATAAATTTCATGTTGCAGTCACTGAAAGAACAGCACACATCACTATCTAAAGAATTATATATTACATTGAAAAATTGCACAGAAGAAAGGCATACCGAAATAGAAGTCTTATAGTATTTACATAATTATAATGATTTTAAAAATGAAAAAGAAGAAAAAAAGATAATAAATTCAAATCTGATTACGTTTAGAGTAAATTTTCTTAATTTTTTACACAGAAACCTATTCACATTCAGAAGAATTCGGTTCAGTTATCGAAGATTATGATGATACTAATGTCGATAGTGAAAAGGAGTTGTCTCTTAGAAATTAGAAATAGCGATAAATAATAAAAAAATTCAACAAGCCAAAATACAATACAGAAATCAGTTTTTTTCCATCCGACGAGAAATCGATTTATTTGAAAATGAGAGATTTAGAGGTAAATACTTGGTATATCGCGCATTGCTAAACAGTATCACCAATTAGCGTAGATGCCGAAAGAGCGTTTTCGACAGCTGGTAATTTTTACACAAAATTACTTTTCAGGTTTAATGACATTACAATTGATGCATTATGTTTTTTAAGATCACATTTCAAAAATTTGTAATAGTACCACAGACTGAATAGTGATATTTACACTTTTTTTGTGATTTAAATAAATAAGATGTTCCTTTACTTTTTTTGATTATTTATATACTGTTATAATTTATAAGTTACAAATTATTTTTTGTGATATTTACACTCTCTAATAAAACTGGCAAATAAAACAAGGAAACACCAGTGTTTTCTTTCTTTTCTAAAATTTCTAATACCGGTATTAAAACCGGTATCTCGGTATTAAGATCTAAAAAATACCGAATACCGGTATTGAAATTTTGGTCCGATATTGCAATCCCTAAATAAGATATATTTTCCACAAAAACCACCATTTTCGCTGCCAACCTCACTCCAAATTTCCGCTCAACACCAACAGGAGAACATTTGACCCTGACACATTCAACGTACCCCAGAAACGCTTAAATGGGGGTTCTTCAGTAGAATCGGGTTTCAAACCCTGCAATACTCCGGTTGTCACCAGACCATCATAGCTTTTTAGAAAAAAGATAAATCAGTAATAGAACGATTCATAAACAGCGAGGTCTTTTTTAATGATTAAGTGTTCAGGCTAACATATTATCGGTAAACTGCATGATTCTAAAATCATTGAAACTCCGAGCAGACAGTTGAACCTAGAAATACTAAATTTGGATGTAGTTACTTCTCGGGTAATAAGTGTTAACAAAATAATAATAATAAATAAATAAATAAATATTTTTAATTTGATTTCTAATTAATTAAAGTGAACTGGAATTTTTACAATTTTCTTTAGAAAGCATATTACAGCAAAAAAAAAAAAATCTTCTTGTTACTTTAAAAGTACAAAGAAAATTAGCATTTCAGTAATATCAATTTTATTTTTGTGCATTTTTTTTCTTAATTTTATTACATTTTTTCAAATTTAGTATGAAACGTCTGATGTAACATACTTTTACCATTCATTCATAGTTGAAATATTTCATTAGTCTGTTTAACTGTTGAATTAGTTTTCATTAAGTAACCTTTAATTCAAAAAAAAAATCAGTAAATTTACTTCCAAAAAGTTTTTTCAAAGCTTGCATGTACATTTTTGTTATAAATTTAGAGAAAATATATCTCACATTTTGAATTATTTTGATATAATTACATATTTTTTTCAGTTTGATTTAGAAAGTAGTGTAACAGTATAATAAAAACGCAAACGATAAAAAAAGTAATATTTTCTTAGCAAGACATCCTGCGATCTTGCTAAGGGATTCTATGATGTTTGGGGAAATTAAATTGCAATTTTCAATTATTTTCAAATACAGTTTATTTTAATTACTCCTTGCAAGTCGATTTTCTATATCACGACATCTTATGAAAATCTTTACTTTCTTATTTTAGATATCCTCTTACTGCTGAAAATATTTGGGGTCTACTCATATAGCAATTAGCGCATCCTTAAGAGTTATTTTAAAATTACCGGACTAAAAAGTGGACTATTTCAACGAACATCTTTCATTCTGTTCATCATCACTCATTCATTAATGAAAAAAATTAACGAAAATTTAACAATTACATTTACAGTTACAGCAAGTTAATTAATTTTGAGCCCTTAATAATCCTCTCAATATTGCAACTCAGGCTCATGAATTTGGCATCCTAAAAATAGCAAAATAATCCTCCACCCCACCCCTCCTCCCAATTAAAGTAAAATTACTGAACGAATTTTAAATTTATGATTTTTTTAATTAATGCAAAAGCAATATTGATTTAAATGGCACGGGAGATTTCATTATATATATGAAGAATTGTGAAAATCTTCAGTTTTTTCACTTTTATTTAAGAAATTCTTTCATAATATTTTCCGTAACTCGCATTAAAATTTAAAAACTACTGAAAATTTTAAATAAAAAATAGGTTTTATATGGTATATTCAAAACTAAGAATCATTATTTTAAATCAACTTTCAAAATCTTATTATTTAAATAAATTTTTTAAATCTGTACGTAAAATTTGGTAAACTAAAAAGATAAACATCAAAACTATTTCAGCTAAATATTGCAAACTAATTAAGAGCGGATAGTTAAGACTAATCTGTAAATGAACCAAAATTATCGGAAGTAGTAAATCCCATTCTTAATTCCTTTAAAAGCTTTAAAAGAAAATCACAACAAACCTGCACTGTTTGGACACAAGCAGGAGATTACATCTAATTTCTCATATTAACGCGATACATTTCGCGGATTGTGTAATAACTATGAAAGAAAAGAATATTAATAGCAAGAGCGGAAAGGGGGGGGACAAGGATTCCACTTTCGTACCCATCAGCTGTGCAGATAATTAACAAAAACTTCATTTTGAGAAGAAGAGATAGATATCCGATAAGGAGATGACAGTAATACAACACGTGATCCATTAAGTTTCCAGTAGGTTCCTTATGGACCGCATTTGTCACTGTCAAAAAATAAGGATGACTTGATTACGGTCAACTGAAATCTGAAAGTTGCTAGATCCCCGGCACAGTAATTAATACAAGATACTGAAAAAAAAAAAGGCCTATAAGTATTTGCTATAAAGCTTCTGTTTTTCTTGAAAGCATGTACGCTTCTTTGATTTTTATTGGATGGATTATTAAAATTTATAATGAAATTTTTTGATAAATCTTAGACACTGAAAAAGTTATGATAATGAAAGCGTATTAACATGATTTTGAATTGATAGTCTTCAAAGAATTTCAAAGTGTTATTTTTTTTCCTTTAGTAAATAATCTGTTTTTCAAGGTAATTCTTTATAAATGCAATAATATTCATTCTCATTTAAAGAATTGATTTTTAACTGTTTTAGTTTTTGTGTTACAAAGGAAAAATATGGTAGCCTTTAAAAACATTCACCAGTACAACATTTTGTTAAGTCATATCACTGATTCTCCGACCCTCCCGAAGGCACACGGATAAATAATACTGAATGACCGGACCACCGCAACAGCAACACTGGCGGGAACTGTGGTTGAGTTCTAAGGGCCATCACCGGCCACGGTACAACCCTTTCCGAAAGAAGAACGTCCCGTCATCGATGGGAGTAGCCAGATCCCCCACCTTTTCGTGTACCCTCCAGGGTTCCGAGATCCAACCACCATACCGGAAGCCCCTCATCTTCTTTTCGGCATCCCCCCCCCACCGGGGATTACAACATTTTGTTAAATCTTCCTATTTAAAACCTCTCTTAATTTGGAAAAAAAAAACATTTTTGGAAAGGTATTTACCTGTGAATAAAATAACTCAAAAGCGTAACAATGAAGATTAATTGATATTTATTTGACGGTTTTATCAACAAAATTGACGATAAATAGCAAATTTGGGACAAAATCCAAATGTTTGCCGATTTGTATATGAAAAGATCATAACTCAAAAAGGAGTGAAATTTGATATCTGGTTGACACATGAAATGTATGGTATATATCAAATTTAGGATAAAAGCCTAAGGGAAAATATTTTTTCAAAATGCATACTCGAATCTCTTTAGAATTCTACAAAGCTAAATCCGAAGCAGATCCTATTACTTATGGTAGCTCAAGTATTAGTTCTATATACCACACTGTTTAATAGAACAGATATAAATTCACTTGCAAATTATCACTATCCATATTCAGCTAATCCTTTTTACTTAGTAAAGCAATTATGTGATCATACTTATGCCTTCGAAACAAATACCTTTTTAGTTTCTAAGAATTCTAACCTCTAATAATTTTGAATCTTTCGAAACGTTTTCTTGGGGGCTTTCATTTGATACCATTCTCTTGAAATTCTAGAACTACATCAATTCATCACACCAATTTTTTGGTTAGGAGGACCCAAAAATTAGAAAAAAATAACGAAACGAAATATCACAAACAGAAAGATAAAAATAAATTCATTTTTAATAATTTTTTATCAAATTTTAATGGAAGTATTTATGACTATTAAGATTTCTAATTAAATCTTCCTAGGATATTTTGAAGAATTATATAAAAGTTTCTATTATTTCAGTATTGATTTCAATACCCTAATTGGTATCATAACACATAATTTAAGACGCTATCTTACACTATATACTAGTGAGCGAACATATATGAGAAATACAGTAGAGAACTTTTTTAAAAACTTTTTTTAGCGTTACGAAACTATGACTTTCACTATTCTTGCAGCTCCATTCAGCGAAACGTCTTAGTCAAAGTTTGGAATTCAGAAGGGCGTTAATAGAAATCTGCGAATTAGCTATTTGTATTTTAGAGATCAGGTAAGTACCGTTGAGGTAAATTTTTGATGTATCTTCTTTCCTTTATTGTTTTACATTTTTTTATTGTTTTAAAAGCAATATATCTGCAATCAGCAGCTACAATATTCATTCGGCAACAATAAAAAAAACCTACTTAGAAGGAAATATCTACGTCTCCTGACAAGTATTCTTGTATAAAAATACGTTCAGCGAAGAACCTTACTTCTTCACAAAGCGAGCTAAAACTAAAAGCGCTGAAAAGAAAAGCAGAACTAGGTTGAGAACGATGCGTCATCAGGTGAAAATCACGCAAATCTGCTAAATTTACAAACACATTAGAAACACAAGGTTTAGCTGTGAAATTTGCCGGAAATATATTTGGAGCATTCTAAGCATATTTGCGCGAACGGCAACGATACATTGAAATGTATAGGAAACTGACTTCTTACTTTTTATGTCTAAAATCGATTGTTTTTAATTTCCTCATTGTTTCTATAATTTTGCATTACAAATGTAAATATTTTAAACGGTATATTGACAATTTCATTTATTTTATTTCAAATCATTTAATTAATTCTTTGACCATCTTGTATTGTTTTTATGCTTCATGATTATATTGTTTACATTCTTTTTTAAATAATCTATAATTGTTATCACAAAATCGAATATCAAATTTTATTTATTTACGACATTACATTTTCGAATTATCATGTTCGCATATAAGCAAGCGGTTCCCTTTTGACAGATGTGACTGAAAATTCAACACATATCAACAATTGTGATGATAAATCTATGAATCTGATTTTCCCTATATATTGCAAGTTTTAGAGTTATCACATTCAATTGGATACGTATAGACAGAGATTTCTATTCGATGGGTTTTGATCGAAACCCACAAATTTGATGTTAAAGTTTAAAGCTCTTCGCTCAAGCCCAACGCGCTTTTGAGAAATTATGTACAGCGGCAGACAAGCAGTTCCGAAAATATGTTTTCCGTACTCAGAAGTTCTGAAATTTGGAGATTCAGCAAAGTCTCCAGAGGGATTTTATTATTATTATTATTTTGTAGAATGCAATATTTTATCTTTGTATATTTCGTATTCTATAAGATAAAAAAAATTAAAGCTGGATGGTAAACTATGATTTTTTATTACGTGTTTATCTTGAAATACATGTATTAAATTTCAAACAAGTTTTTTAAAGGTTTTCTATACAATTTCCTTTATCAGTTAATAGAATTCTATATGTTTATAATATTATATTTTAAAAACCTATATGGTCCGTATGAAAAGAAATTACCATGCTTTTGGTTTATTTGTTACCTAGAAGTTATTGGTAATCTTTAATCATTTTAATCATAAAACTATCTATTAACTGTATCATGAGACATACATGATTAAAAATCTTATAAAATGCTCTATAGGACAGAACATTGGTTTGTTTGTTTGTGGTTTAATAGCGCAAGAACCATGTTTGGTTACACTGTGCCAAGCAAGCGGTAAAATCAGAGCAGATTATAAAATATAAAATCTATGATATCAACATAAAACTGGTTAAAATATAGCACTGTAAAAATCAAATTTCTGGTAGTATAATATGAACATGGGTGTTAACATATGATAATGAAAACTTAATGAGAAGCAATGAGACCATGCAAAACACTAACAAACGATAAAAGGTG
The DNA here is from genome assembly GCA_026543865.1 of Argiope aurantia. Taxonomy (NCBI): domain Eukaryota; kingdom Metazoa; phylum Arthropoda; class Arachnida; order Araneae; family Araneidae; genus Argiope; species Argiope aurantia. The sequence continues at coordinate 274,697 of JAPMOR010057291.1, forward strand.
CTAAATGCAATTATAAAAACGAATGGCTCGTAAAAAGTTAAAAATATTTCGGTGGTTTTTCTCCCACCAAGTCCTCTAAAGTTGTTGAAAATGTTGAAAAATGGTAAACACGTTCAGAATTAAAAACATAGCATTCAATCAAAATATGTTTGATACTAAAATCAACATGACATGTAGGACACACTGGTGCCCTCTCACCAAAAATGAGATGCCTATGGGTGTATCGTGTGTGTCCTATATGGAGACGAGTCAGTTTGATATCCATCTCACGTATAAATAGAATGGCCAAAAACCAATTGTAGGTTTTATAGAGTGTAGCTTATTATGCGTCTGCCGATTCCATGCTTCTTGCCAGAAAGAAATTATATGGCGGGAGAATGCCATCTTAATGTCACGATACGGTATTCCAGTCCTTAAGTCAGATGTCGCAGATTTTGCAGCCGAATCGACCTTTTCATTACCTGAGATTCCTACATGACTCGGAACCCAACAAAAAATGATATTAAAATCATTGTTTTTCAATAAACGCAAAGTGAATAAAATGCGGATAGCGATAGAATGTATCCGATTATCATAATTAGACAGCAATTCAAAGCACTCATGCTATCAGAATAGATAAAGAAATTACGCTGAGGAGCAGGCGGAATTCTCTGGAGAGCATATAAAATTGCCATCAACTCAGCAGTAAAAACAGAGAAGCAATTATGAAGTCGGTAGCTCAGTGTATCAGATGGCAGAATGATACCAAACCAACATGTCCAGCTGATTTCGAGCTTTTCGTGAAAATTGGCACAAACAAAGAATACTGATAACTATGAAGTAAAAAGAGCATTTGAAAGACTACAGAAGCTGTTGACGACTTATCAAAACCAACGAATGGATTCAGAAATGAAAATTGCGGGATATCCTAAGGTGGAAAGACACAAGGGTTATGAACTTTGACTGTTACATCGTTAAAGTCCGAGTTGTGTAGTATCATTCTGGCTCTCTCGGAGAATGGCAGAATGCAAGCAGGACGGGCATCATAAAGTCTACGTAGACCAACTGGAAGTTTGTTGTGATAAATGGGGTGATGAGGCACGGACTGTGTGTGGAAATAAAATAAAACTGATAATTTTGTATGCCTTAAATGAAGAGGTAATTGGTGACATATGACGTATAAGCTCTCTATTGGAGACGTGTGAAATGCTCTGGAACATATCCTCAGAGCCATATGGTGGATGGTGTCCAATCTCCGCAACACTATAGGACGTGCTGAGCCATACACCATACAACCATAATCAATTCGGGAAAGTATGAGTGCTTAGTAAATACGGAATAAGTAGGTTCGATCAGCACCCCATGATGTTTTGGAGAGCACCTTCAATATATTTAATGTTTATTCACACCTTTTCCGCAGATGTAAAATATGCGGAAGGAAAGTCAACTTGCGATCGAAGAGCACTCCCAAAAACCGTTTTTCATTCACTACAGGGATTGGTACATTTCCAATGTTAATAATTGGATCTAAGTGGATGTTTCTCTTTCGGAAGAAGTGCACACATCGGCTCTTCTCCGGCGAGATACTGTGACCGTTGTTATTACATCAAGTTACCAATTTATTCACGGCATTTTGTAATTGCCGTTCAATAAGATTCATATTGCTTCCTTCATATGAAATCTGCAAATCATCAACGTAGAGACTCGCATGTACAGATGAAGGCAAATAAGTTAAAATCTGGCGAAGATGAATAATAAAAAGGGGACACTTCCTTGTGGAACCCCCTCAGCTTGAATAAAATGATTTGAGTAAAAGTTCCCAACACGAACTCTAAAGTTCCGATATAATAAAAAGTTCTGTAAAAATATGGGCAGATTTCTTCTGAAGCCAAAGTTAAAAATTGTTGAAAGTATGCCAAAGCGCCAAGCACGGTCATATACTTTTTCTACATCGAAGAAAATGGTGACAAGGTGGTTCCTTCTGACAAATGCGTTGCGTATCTGGATTTCCAGCATCGAAAGTAGACCGAGGTTATCGAAAGTAGACCTGCCTCTACGGAAACCACTCTGCAACGGAGAGATGCAACTTTGTTTCTCCAATTCATATACGAGTCGAGCATTGACCATTCGCTCAAAGGTCTTGCAAAGACAACTTGTAAGTGCAATTGGTCGGTAGTTCAGAGGATTAGAAGTTTCCTTGTCAGGTTTTAAGATAGGGATCACTAAAGCGCCCCGCCATTGTGAAGGATAATTCTGTTCGATCCATATTCTGTTAAATAATAACAATAGGTTCGAAAAGGAAGTTGTATTTAAATGGCGGAGTATATTGTAGGTAATCCAATCAGGCCCGGGACTTGCATCATAGGCATGAGAAAATGCTGTTTCTAGCTCAATCATCCTAAACTCGCAATTGTATGAAGTATTTCGGTCATTAAAATTTAAATGCAACCGTTCCGCGCGATTCTTAATTGTCAGAAAAGCAGGACTATAAGAATCAATTGCGGAGACTTATGCAAATGTTTCGCCCAGAATGTTGGCTACGTCTAATGGGTCATAATACTTCACATTCCTTCTATTTAAAACAGGAATGGAAGAGTTATGATATATACCATTAGTAGCCTTTACTTTTCTCCACAGGACTTTGCTGGAAGTAGAGGATGTGATAGAGGATATGAATTGAATCCAGGATTCCCTCTGACTACGACGACGTATGCGGCGAACTAGTGCTTTGGCTTTTTTAAAAGCAACGAGGTTCTCTGTAATAGGGTACCTACGAAAGATGTTCCATAACGTTTTCTGATGTTTGTGACTGTCGCGACAGGCTTCATCCCACCACGGTCTTCGAAATTTCCTTAGACGTGATGGACTCTTTGGAATAGTGGAAGTTGCGGCACAGATTATAATGTCAATGACATTTTGTACAGCTTCAGAAATACCTCTGATGTTGATCATAGACTCAGTGATATCTGCTAGTTGCGAAAAGGCCTTCCAGTCTGAACCGCTGGAATAGAAAACGCGGAGGACAATAAGTCGCACCGCCGCTATCAGCATGGGAGACAATAATAGGAAAATGATCGCTATTATATAGATCGTTGCTAACAATAAAGTTTAGCAACGGCAGAAGTTCGGGAGACCATATGGCCAAATCAAGAGCATGAAAGCTTCGTGTGGGTTCATGAAAGTATGTTTTCTCTTCTTGTTAAGTAAACAGAGACAGTTATTGGCAATAAACTGTTCAATCTGTCTCCCACAAGAATTTGTACTTTCAGAACCTCACAAAGTACTATGTCCGTTGAAGTCGCCGAGTAAAATATAAGGCGAAGGAAGCTGGTTCACTAGGTTATCAAGGCCTTGTTGACGTATGACATCATGAGGCGGTTATTAAACACAGCAGACTGTGACTAATGTTCGTACGTGAACTTGCACAACCACAGCCTGTAGAGAGGTATGTAAATTTAGTTGTGAGCTCGCATATAGTTTTGAAGTGAAGATACAGACACCTACAGAACTGTAAGATCCTGTGTGTGCATCTTTCCGAGTACAGTTATAGTTATAGTTATAACCGCGCAATTCAATGGGAATGTTTGGTGTCAGAAAAGTTTCTTGAACACCAATGCAAGCAGGATGAAATTTGTTTAGAATGGACTTGATGTCGGGAAATTTAGACCGAATGCCGCGACAATTCCAAAAGAGGAAGGTACCCATTAAGAGACTGGTTTAGAAGAGAAATTAGAAGAGGCAATTGTTGGAGTTGCCAGGTCTTCGCAACTCATTTCAAGCTCAGATTCATCCTCAGATGGATGTAATTTTGTATCTGGGTTATTCAGCTTGCCACCAAAGATGGACGTCAAGTCCTAGTGAACTTTACGTCCTTGTGTAGCTAGTCCCAAGGCTACGGAATTTTTTGATGTCGATTCCTTTAACTTTATTGGTAGGTCGTTTTGCTTAATCCCGCGTTTTGCAAGCTTTAGTTTCATTGATTTGCTAGATTTGACTTTATGTTTATTTGTTTCCGGTTTGCAAGTTTCAGGAGCATTTACTGTTGATTTTTCAATGTCAGAGTCAGATGTTTTCTCAGGTGGATTGGTTTGAGGCCCACTTTTGATACAGTTTGGACATAAGAAATTCGCACATAATGTTTTTTTGGACGGCAGATGCATAGCTTAAGCCTGGTGTTGGTGTTTCAGCTAAGACCTTTCGTCTAGCTTCAGGATAAGATATGCTTTCTTTTATTTTAAGTGCTATGATTTGCTTCTCGAGAGTCCATCGTTTGCATTCCCGTGAAAAAGATGAGTGTGCGCCATCGCAGTTCACACACTTTTCTTGTGCGGTACACTGCTGGCTGTCATGGCCTTTCTCAGCGCAGCGGGAGCATGTGACAGTCCAGCGGCAATTTGCCTTTGAGTGGCCGAAACGCTGACACTGGAAGCATCTCAAGGGATTTTGAATATATTGTCTCACTGGAAGTTTCATATACCCGGCATAGATATATTCTGGTAGTCTAGGAGAATGGAACGTTAGTATGAGATGCTTAGTATCAAGGAGTTGTCCATCCCGCCGAATAGTTATGCGGCGTACATGTGTCACTCCTTGATCCTGTAATTCCTTCAATATTTCCTCAAACGGCACATTAAACAATTCGCCGCAAGTGATCACGCCCTTTGAATAATTCAATGCTACATGTGGTTGGACAGAAACAGGTATTGTGGCCAGCGCTTTTAACTTTAAAATGTGATGCAATTGCTTCTTAGTATTAACCTGCACCAGCAAATCCCCTGAACGCATTTTGCGAATTGCGGAGACCTCGCCAACTGTTGCAGAGATAGCCTTCTGAACAAGGAAAGGCGAAAAGGAGTTGAAAGATTCGTTATTGTCTGATAATCGTTTAATTACAAAGCAAGTGTCAAATATTGTAAGATTTTAAGAAAGTTTCATTGTTCTTTGTTGTCCATTGAAGGGAGCCTTTTTAGGAGGAGCCATACGATATTAAAGAAGATTTGAGCCCGACGACACCACCTACCACGGAGCCCAACAAGGGAAGGCAGCCACCGGCTTTGGTCATTTCCAGCCTCGGCACTTACCCTAGTGCTAGCCGGAACCTATACGCTCAGAGTTACCCCCGGGGTCAGTGACCACCCTTAACGCCAAACCCAAGGAGTAACCCCTTCACTTGATCCCTAGCAGACTAACCACTCAGGTGACTTGCTACCAGTCAATTGATACACCGGGGACCACAGTGCACCACCCGTCTTTCTAATGGGTCCCCACGCACGGCAAACACGTGGGTTTTTGGCTGTCCATGAGAAGCAAGAAGCAAACAGAGTGGCTCTCATGGAAAGCTCCCTCGCTTGCCGTCGAAGGAAGGAAAAAATGAAGCAGATAGCAGAAGGCGCAGGGAAGTGGAAACGTAAAGGGAGTATAGATCCCTGGGTACCTCGAGATTGGGACACCCATACTCACCTATAGTAGGTGAGCTCCTGAGAGAGACAGAACCTTGGAGCTATTGCTAACAAATTTGTCAGGTAGTTGCATCATGGCTCTTGATTGTTGTTATTCTCCAAGAAAAAGTTTTTATGTTATTTTAATTAGATTTTTAATTTAACTTTAAATGAATTTTTAACGTTTTCTTTCCAAAATAACGTGGAGCTTATCTAAAGTAAAAAAATAATACTTTCCTCCTTTTAAAGTACTTGGAAGTACATGTTTATTTATAATGGTTTATAAATTAGCAATTGGATCGTTTTTTGAATGGGCACATGTATTGTACATGTTATTATTCAATTATCTCATTAAGTAATTAATTATTACCTATTGATTATTTCATAGAATACATTTCCTGAATTTCATTTTAAAATGTAATTAATTATGTTCTATGCAATAATGGATTTCATATTTTAACAACTTATACATAATCTGAATATAAAGTAGTATACTTATACATAATCTGAATATAATATATGGAGATAAATCTGAAGTTATATAGTGAAATTCTGAAAATAAATCTACTTTCTTTACTTTATAACTTTATTTCCAATACATGTATTTTTTCGTTTCAAACTTAGAGAGAAATAAGTACTATAAATCAGGTGAATTCAATATGCTGGTATTTGAATTACAAAATAATATTACCTTCAGTAAACTGGAAACTTTTTAGCAGATATACATTTATCATTCAAAAAGTGAAAGAAACTGCCCATACGATTAGCTACAAAGATATTATCTGCGTATTTCTAATTGAAAAAAGAAAACGTAAATTAAATTGCTCGAGTTAACCTTTACTTATGTATCTGATTTTACTTGTAAATTACTCTAACAAGTTCCGTTTTTTTTAAAGTAATGTATAATCCATAAATCATCTTTTAGTTCTGCTACTTTCCTTTGAAGGAAAAACGTATTTAGGTTACAACGAAACTACATCAATAATTGATTTCGAGCTCGTGACAAAAATGAATGTAATCACATTGCATAATAGGTTATCTTGAGCTCCAAGCATTGATGTTCGATTTTTCTAAGCGAAAGTATGCATATAAAATATTTTATCTTTGGAATTGTTAAAAATTTTATAGAGAAATTGTTAAAAATTTTAAAAATAAAGTATGTTAAAAAAATATGAACAAGGGAAATAAATATTTAAAAAATAAAATGCTAGCTATAAATATATATTCGAAATTCATGTCATAATTTAATTAATTTTGAATAAACAAGAGGGGAATTTATTCAAAATAATATATTTTTTTGTTTATTCTAAAACCTAAAGGAAGAAATGCTAATCATCCAAAACTAAATAGTTACAAAAATGTATGAAAGAATAAGACGTGAGCAGTTCTGATTATAATAATTTTTTCATTACATAAAAATTTTAAGATGCCTGATTTTTAAACTGATTCAGAAGTAAAAAAGTTTAAATAAACAATTTTTCGTTATTAAAAATTTAATTTTTGCTGAAAAAAATTGTTATTATTGTCTAATGAGCTCCTTTTTTTTAAAGTATTATTGTTTCCTATTTTAGCAATTTCTTAGATTGAATTTAATACCTCCTTGCAGAAATTTATTGACACATGCAAGTCATGCAATTAATCTTATATTCACCAGTCATTGTTTCTATTTCTTGAATACATCGAAGTTTTTCGAAGTGATGACTAAATATATTCCATTTTTCAGTTTCAAGTAAATTATTCAGTCTAATTTCGAAAATTCAAATATTATTTCCTGAGAGTTTATATGCATAAAATCAAATCTTTGCATTTGCATTAGGTATTTAAAATTCTAAAGAAATTTAGCAAATTATAAATTAATTAAACAAGAAAACAGCCAAAAATGTTGTCATGAAAGAGATTATAATAAATCATTTAGGAAATTATACTGTATATATTTTTAATTTTTAGAAGATGTAATATTGTCATTTGAACAATTTTTTTTCATTTAAAAGTAACTGTATTGCATTTTGTTTCGCAAAAAAAATTAAATTATTTTAAAGAGTTCGAACTTTATAAGTTTATAATTATGCTTGAAACAATAGTCAAATGTATTGACAAATAATTTCCCCTTTCACCAACTTCAAAAATCCTTTTGGGAATTTTTTGAAAATGTAAAGTTTCAGAAATGAAATTAATTTATCGCTTACAACAAACAAGAAAAAAGGTAATAAATTATTTAGCAAATAAAAATTATCGTCTGTCAATGAATCTTTTTTCTTTATTATTTTACTTTCAACATAATTGCAACTCAATAAAAATAGTTGATAGCATATGCATAGAAAGAATTTCTACTTTTTTTATGAACAGCATATAAAACATCATAAAATAAGCAATTATTATAAACATAATTGTTTTTTTCAGGATGTAAACTATACGAGGGCATGAGATTACAGCTCTTCTCTGAAGCTACGTAATGAATACAAACCCAAATTCAAATTTTAAAAATAATATAACGATGATCAATTATGAGCATATAAAATATAGTTTTTCAGATGACTTGCTTCTTTGCTGTAAAATAAAAAATATATATAACTCTTGGCGTTTCCAGTTATTCTATAATTTTTTTTTCATAAGTTGTAGCCATTTGTTGCCCTAAAAGTTTGGAAACTTGTCTATAAGGAGGTATATAATAGAATTAATCCATACTTTACAGAAAAAATCAGAGAATAATAAAATAAAGGTGCTGATGTATTCATTTTTTTTTACAAATGGTGAAATCAATTTTCTTTAACCACATATTCGTCTAAAAAAATTGAAACTTGACATTCTTTTTTTCTTGCAAGATCTAATGCTGTTAAAGAATGTAATGATTGTTTGTCAACCATTTATTCTTTTTAAAATTTCTTAACTTTCTTGTCGATAATTTTAGCAATTTTATTGTTTTGTTGAGGATTTATTAATTTTTTTAAATAATAAAAGTTATATATAGTTATTTAATGCAGTATTTGTTGATTTTATGTGTATATTTAATCTAAGAAAGCTTTATACAGTCAACTTAAAGTGCATTAAAAATGTTTAATTTTAAAAATAAAGCATGCATATTACCTGAGGATGATACCCGGAACATTTTCCGCTCCGGCCAGTATAATTCCGCCTGTAACGATCCAGCTCTAACTCTAGCTTTGAACGAACTCGCGTCCATCGCGTGTCCTTACAGATAAATTTCAAGGTCTCTGTTATGCAAAACGGGACAAAATAAAAAATAAATAAATAAAACCGACAAACGGACTTCTATTTTGACATCTCATCATAATCCGCAGATGTGTTAGTCGCGTCTTTAAACCTCATGTTCTGATTCGAAGTTTTTCCTCTCGTGAACTGAATCATTAAAATAAAAAGTTTAGAAACGGTTGCCAAAATCTCGAAACGAAAGTAAAAAAATTCAAAGAAAGCAAATCAGGGATGTGTTACTGTTTACGAATACGTAAGTTTAATCAAAGTCTGTCACTGAGAGATCTGTTTGGCAGCACCCAAGCTGACATTTCCCGTTCCTGGTTCTGGTTCTTTGGCAAGGATTCTTAAACAGAATCCTCCTAGCTAATTTCAATATTACTCAACGGCATTTTATTTACATCACAGCTTAGAGCAAATGATGAAGAAAGACTATTAAACGTGTTTCAAATTAAGAACAAAGTCTGAAATCTAGATTTTCAAAAATTATTTATTCTTATTTATTTATTATTTTTGGCAAACCGATTTTTAGAACTATATATTTGTTTAAATCGCTGTTACGATTTGTAAATACATTGCTATTGTCAATTTATTTTCACATGATATACCAGAAGTACTGCGGAGTGAAAAGAAGATATTATTCTACATTATAAATTTAACTTTAAGAATAATTCTTTGTTATATGAAATAGTTCCTTTATTTTTTTATTTGAACTTTAGTAATAAATTTATTTTAGAATTATATTTAAGGTCATATGATTTGATTAGTTTTTAAAATTTGTTTCATTTATTAATACTTTTTACTGCATTCCAAACATTCTTGCTTATTATCGTCATTGGAATTAAATCTCACATAAATTGTATTGACGTTTTATAAATTTATAATGAATTTACTAAAAATTTTAAGCTAGTTTCACTTAAGTTATTTTTATAAGTTACTTAAATATACATTTTCTTCTAAAAGTAGAAGAAATAACGTGTTTTCTAACTAATAAAAAATTAATATTAACGGATGTGATTCGGTTGATTATGCAATTTATTAACAAATTTACAAATTATTAAGTAATACACTTGTTAAAAATTAATAAATGCACTGCTCCGGAAAAGAGTACAAATTAAAAAAAAACAATGAAATGAAAACTATACTGAACAAAATCCTGAATAAGAATGTATTCACCCGTCCTGCAACCTAATTCCTCTTACTCTTGGTATTACTTTTTATAATTGAAATTTAGTTATCTGTTAATGGAATGGTAAAAGAAGTCTTTACCTAGATGAAACTTTCTTCATATTCATCTTCTGTTCCGAGGACAAAACTTTGAGTAACCAACTATCTTCCAAAATTATCTAAAAAATGCTCGGCAGGAATTGAGGTTTTGGAATCGAGATAACTAGCTCTTTTCTTTCAAATCCTGCTCTTCTAGATTTTAGTTGGCAAGTATAACAAGGTGAAAACAAAAGCTATGATCCATTGTGTGTGTGAAAACTGTGCATTAATCCGACATCACTAGCACCAACATTTGTTCTGATATATAGGTCAAGAATCTCATTTCGATATCTCGCTCCGCTCAGGATTCCTTCATGAAATATAGTCAGTGTAGTTACCTAAATATATTCCAAACAACCCATTATTCTATTTTACTGTAATTGTCTCCTGCTCTAATGTGAAACTTGTGATATATAATTTCTTGTTCTCTCAAGAGAAGAGTATGATCACAATCGTGTTCTGAAGCAAATTTGGAATCATCTAGTACTGGCTTTCTTTGTCCTCTGGCCCAAGTGGTCTACCCCTCCCATCTTTGGATTCCCATCTGGACACATGGATGCAATGGGGTGAGAGAAGCAATAACAAATGATTTTAGTGCATACAGACATCTATGAAGATGAGAGTGTCTGTAGTACTCTTCCTCTGTTTCTGAAAAACGATCTGGAATAAGATGAATCACAAAGTAAAAACAGCAAACTAAAAGAACCGGATTCAAAAATAAACACGTATTGATCATCAGGCAGAATTATTATATACGAGCAATCTGGGACAGACTTCCTAACAACTGATTTTTCTAGTTGGAACTTGTTCCAAAGATTGTGGACCACAGTATGAGAAAAGTTGAGTTTGATTGGAACGTTAACTTGTGATAATCCCGATAAACTTCCATTTTAAGGATTCAGGTAAGCGATTTCATCTGGCTGCAACCACTAGGATTTCAGATCCAAAACTGGGGACCAACAAACATTATTCATCTATGTGAAGATTAATTACATTAATCTAGGTTCTAAAGTGAAAATCAGAAATATGATTAATTCATGGTCTATTAAAAACGTTTTTAAGTGAGACAGACATAATGCCAAGAATGTGTTTTTCAAATAAAGAGAAGTCTGGAATATTGAGATTCGCCCAAATTTTGAGTTCGAATTTTTGAAAATTAAAATATTTTCTCTATATTTCGTATACAAGAAAGTAAAAATTTTCAATGGCATCCGGGTCGAAGAATTTACCATTTTTATGAACATTTCTGAAATCTTCATGGCATAACATTTTTACAATTGAAGCTATGTAATAGCGCACTATTCTGATGAACTTATGATACATTAATTTGTAGATTACAGTATGTCGCTCTACTTCCTTACCTTTGAGTACTTTAAGCAAATAAAGTTGAAGGATCACAAATGAACTGTCAATGAATTATATTAAACCAGTTATGAAATCAAAAGTCCATTAGCTGTTTGCCAAAATTAATGACTGCCACTTGATAAACTGTTATAAAGTTCCAATCTTCTATGAGTTTTACTGCTAACATCAATTAATAGTTTTATTCCAATGATAAATTAATATTTTAAATACATTTATCAATGAAACAGTAAGTATTTGGTAATGATAACTTTTGAAATATCGGATATATTGGAATTGTATCATCTTCCCATTCCGATGACATCGCCTATAGCCAGTGATAGATTTTAGACTAGGCAGCTACCTAGGACCGATGAGTTGAAGATAATCGCAGACAGGCGAATTAAATAAAATATTATTTTCCGAATAACCAAATAAATATATTTTGTAACAAATACAAATTCTATTAAGAATAAAATATAAGGATATTATCAGCATCTTGCCAGATATAATTTGATCACGTTCCTTTGTCATTTCATATAGTTAGTTTATTATAAACAATATTTATCACGCAATAGTACTTACATATGTTTATTTCATTACTACACAATAATATTTACAAATACTTTAAATGTTATTGTGTACAAATGTGGATTATAAAAATATACAGCTTTTCAAAAAGTCATGAAAATAAGAAAAATTATCTTCAATTTATCATTAACATGTTGACTGATTTTAAAATATGTTGAAATATGAAACTTTCATATAATTGGCCAATTTAATGAAAGAAGCGAATCATATTGTGCAATGCTCAGGATCTAAAAATGTCTAAGTAGTGGTGACGATCCAGTTATTTCAAGTACAAAGTTTTGCATTGCTGTACAACAGCAAAAATTGTCGATACATTCCGGATGTTCTCCAACTAGAGTGGATTTTTTCACAATTATCGGTTCTATGTTATCTAACCGAGGATGTGACCTGCATTAGTCTCCGATTATGCCTCTTTTTGTCTTGGAAACAAAATAATCACACTAGTAAGCACTTTTAATCAAAAATTATTTTTGATTCATTAATAAAAATTTATACGAACATAGCTTATGAATGTTTGACAATGTTTAGTTATGCAGTTAGACTGTTATGCATTCGTTGAGAAACTCGACTCTAAGATGCGTAGTTAGTTTAGCTGTATGAACAACATTTCATATCTGTTTTGAAGAAGAACAAAATTTCCTCTGACAGCTAATAAAAAACTTTGATATGGCCTGAAAATTAGTTATGTCAATTTATAATTTTTTTATTTTTCATTTTTTAGTGATGATGGGAGTTTACCATTTCTACTGACACCAAAGTTATTTGCCGAAAGGTAACGTAAAAAGGATTCAAGAGGAATTCAGAAAAAGTAAACACACTTTTTTAAAATTAGATTTCACTTTTTAATTATTTTTAGAATGTAAAAAGTACATAAAAAATAATAAATTAATATATTATTCTTATGAAAACTGCATAGCAAAAATTCTCACAAAAAAAGTTTATATTTTTTGTATACTTCCAAACGGAAAAAATTATTTTTACAGTGTATTTGTTCTCTTAGTGTTTAATATTAGAATGATTTAATGTATATTTTTTACGAATTATAGCATAAAAATCTTCTTTTAATATTTATGTGACATTGCCTGGAATTATTTCTATATTTTTAAAAGATTTAAATTGTTATCTTTTCTAATTCAACGAAGTAAATTGCATTTCAGTTATCAAAGAATTTTTTGAGAGATTTTTCAGTTCGCTAATTTTTCAAGAGTTACTGAACTCTATAGAAAAAAACTGACGCAAAGCTAAAAAAAAAGGTTTAAGACGATTCATATTCTAAGTGTATTTTCTAGATATAAATAACAATATCGGCAGAATATATATCTGTATGCATCCCAGAAATCATTCGTTAAGAATATTTTCTTTTCAGAATTGTTCTCTTGAAAACAAGAAAACAAAATAATGTATGCAAAAAATATTTTTTAAATATTCGATGATTTATGTGATATTTACACAAATATGATGCAATAATTATATCTTAAATAGACAATAACTTAACAGTTATTTTCCAAACATATTAATCGAAGGTTTTAACTCCCTAAAGCTGAATTCCTTCTGGGCCTAGTATTAACCTTAATTTTTTTCCCATCCTTTATGTATTGATCACAGCCTTTTAATGATTTCTATAACCAACCATTTTTTACTAGAAGGTTAAATACCGCAAACACGATTGCAAATCACAACTATTATGCGCTTTGAAAAGGTCCATTGTGAATTCCCACCTGCTTTAATGAGAAAAAAAAAGTAATAATAACGAAGCCATAAAAATAAAAAAGGAATATAATGAGTCGGAGAAGTCGCCACGCTGTCTGGCAAGCTTGTCATTAGCGGGACCTCAGGGCTCTGACGTCATACCGCAGGTGCGTTTCTTGGAAAAAGCCCCACCTAAGCCAGCAATTAACCCTTTTTTAATGCAATGCATAACTTTTTCATCAAGCGGGAAGAGTTTTTCTTTTTCTGGTATTAATTAATCCTCTCTGTAAAAACCGCCTGTGGTCGTTCTTGGAAGTGTCTAGATGGGAATTGGCAACATGGAACTCACGTGTCTCTCCATTAAGAAGTTCTCAACTTATAATACAGCTGTGCGATTCGAATTCTTGCTGTTCGAATCGAAAAATAGAATCAGACGATGCTTTCATTCGAAAGGTCAGCGGTGAAAAGAATTTAACCTGTGATGATAGTGTGGATGTCTTTTAGAATGATTCTTCGATCTTATTTGCGTGCTTGTAGTCACGTACAATATCGAATTGACTGATGATTAAAAAAA
>JAPMOR010057291.1:288794-341086 GCA_026543865.1 Argiope aurantia
TCTTTAAATTTAAACACTTCCCATCAATTTGAAAAAATACTGTCGTGATTCCTGTTTTAAAGCCCGGGAAAGATCCTACTGGTGTGTTAGAAAAAAATCCTGGAATACCAAATGGTTTAGAGGATTTAGCTAATGAAATTAGAATAGGAGTAATCCGCAAAAAATCAACATTGCTTATTAGTTGTAAGCTAGAAATTCTATAACGCAGTTTTTGGAAGATTTCCTCAAGTCAGTATACGATTCCGCTTACATATTGTACCGTCCTTAAATGATCAATTGTTAGAAAACAACCATTTCAAGAGGGTATTAATGAAAGCAGCATCGACCTCTAGCGATAATATTCTTCCTTTTAATTGAGTAAAAAAATAACTAATGTAATAGGCGAGTATCCATATACTCTTTTTTAAAAAGAAAGAAGGGGAAAAAAATCGAAAATCAAAAGTCGAAAAATTTCTTGTCAAGAGGTCGGTCTTTGTATAGTATTCACTAGTTTTTCACAAATTAAGTCTGAACATCAAGTTATAAATGAGAGATTTGATTTAAATTGAATAAAAGTAACATCTCTAGCGAACCAGCTGATCATCAAAGGCGATTGATTACCCATCTCTTAGAGTCTTTATAAGAATCTATAAAAAAAAAAGTCTCTTTCTCTCTCTCTCTCAAATACGATTTCAAACCATCGATCCAAAGTACTCTGTTATGTTACTGCAGTGAATTGAAGCGGCGAAAATTCTTCTATTCTTTTTAGTCAGTTCCGACGAGTTACGGAAAGAGAAAGATGGCCCTCAGCAACAGTGCTTTGAAGCAACTTGTGTGCGGTTGGTTTACCAGGGTGAGGCGGTCAATCTTCTTCATAATGAATGACAGGTCGCATTTGCAAAAAAACTGCACACAAGTTGTTGAAGGTCTCGAAAACATACTCATCAGCTGTGTCTGTGGAGGAAAACATGTTTGTGTGTTTGCTTTGGTTAATATTCTCCTGCATAAATGCATTTCAGAAATGTTTATCCTTATTTACTAATTTGTTAGAATAGTTTTCTAACTTCATTCTGTTTAGTTAATATTTTCTTAAGAGTTATTTGAATTTGGTTGATAAAAATTTTGAATTACAGAAAATATGAATTACAAATTGCAGAAAAATTGCAAAAAATTCATGATTGGTCAATTAAAAAAAATAATAATGATATATTTTTACTCAAATATTTCAATTGAATATGTCACACTAAAATATTACACTGGAATTAAATTAATTACCTTAGAAGTTAAAAGAGAATGTAAGAATGTTCTAATAAAAAAATTAAGTGATCATGAAATTTAAACTAAATAGATAATTTAATTATCTCCAATTAGTTTAAATTTTATGAATTTCAATTATAAAAATACCCACTAGTAATCCATATCTTGTTTTTGCACTTTTGTCCAAAATGGCGATCTGAATTTTTTTTAAAAAGCCTACTCTATAAAAAGAATAACAGAAAAAATTTATTGAAAATATTACATGTTATTACAAAGAGTTACTCTGCAATGACTGAACTTATCTATTTTCCTATTAACTAAACATACAGTTAATTTTAACTTTCAAATCAAAATATAAAATTTAAATAAAAATAATCACAAAATATACATAGAGAGAGAAATAATAATGTCACATATTCGATCATATTGCAGAAATTTATCATATAATATTAAAAAAAACAGTACAGAAACTTTATTCACTTTATAATACATCATTTGTGGGAAAAATACCGTATAATAATAACTTCAAAATTTTGTAGTTTTATTTTATATTTTTGGCTCTACAAGCCAAGCTATTTAATCAGAAGCTTCAAATACGTCATACTTATATGTTAGAGAGTGAGAATGGGTACATAAGAGATATCTTTTGAAATTTTAATTACTTAAAATTTTTCGTTATTTTCCTTCAAAAATTCAAAAATAATTTTTACACCATTTTAAAATTTTAAAAATTGCTTTTTTATAATATATATTAATTATTGCCCAATTTTTTTCTGTATTTTGAAAAATAAATTAATATTTTTTAGTATTGCTGTGAAACTGAGAAGCCATATTCAACGTTTCATTGAATGTAAAATCACATGATTTTTTTTCCATTGTTAAAAGATGAGATAGAATGACGTGGTTATATTTATTATTTGAACAGATTGCAAGAGGAATAAGCAAATGAAGTTGGAGCACCATTTGAGACAATGTGCAAGTAGAAAATATATTCTTCTCACAGTTAAGCTTTTAATGGTATTATGATTTATGAGTCTGGATTCCATTATAGATGTTCCTACGCACACTAAACCTAATAGGTATAAGATTGTTATATATTAT
The DNA here is from genome assembly GCA_026543865.1 of Argiope aurantia. Taxonomy (NCBI): domain Eukaryota; kingdom Metazoa; phylum Arthropoda; class Arachnida; order Araneae; family Araneidae; genus Argiope; species Argiope aurantia. The sequence continues at coordinate 291,132 of JAPMOR010057291.1, forward strand.
GATTTTATGTCAATTATAATAATGCATAGAATTGTTTACTTGAAAGAAGGATGAACAAATAAATTATGCATAAGAAATTTATTTGAAATCGAACATTACTACTATTTTCGGCGAATCGGCTGGTTGCCAAAGACGGCTAGTTTTCAATAAATATATAAGTGCACGACAGAAATGAAATATTTTTTGTCATAAATTTAAGATATTTTGAAGAAATTTCTTTAAAAAAAAACTGTTCACATGAAATTGTTCATTATATCAAAGAACTTTGAAATTTTAAAAAGGTGAATTTTTCATTTTTTTTTTACAAATAAAATTTATTTTTATCCCAAAGCGTCTCCCCACAATAAATTTAAAGTAGCATTACGATAACAGATTGTAAACAAAGTAGGTGAAAATATAATTGAAATATTTGAAATGTTCCTATTTTTATAAGCAATCTCAATACATTTTTTTGGATGAGTATAATAATAAATTTTGCTTTGTAGTACGAATAGAGACATAATTTCCATGACATAGTTAATACTTTTTATTAAAGATTTTTTTAATTTCCTATTCTGAATATTATGCATAGTTCAACATAATTATCATCAATATAAGGAATTTCATCATTGTACATATAGATGGCAGCACTACAATAGTATTGGAATTTATCAGTTTCTGTAAGATGCAGTGATAAAATTAATGCGCTATGTTCCCTCTATAAAAATCCAGGGGTAGAATAAGGTTTAAGTCTAAAGGAAAAAGCTCTTGATCTTTTTTACGAGTTTCTCTTTTAAAAGTGCAATGAATTATTACAATAATTAATGCCATTATCCGGAAATACTAAAGAAATTAAATTTAGTGTCACTGTTCACGGTACTGTATAGTAAAAACATCACACTTTCATGGCACAACACATTTCAGAACCAATGTTTTGGATGTGTTATCTGGACTGCACATTTAAACTGTGGTAGCATGGATCAATAAATATCTACTGAGTTCACAATATTGTAGAGGCGACATTTTTACAACACTGAGTCTGGCATTTGTACGAAACTCAACAGTGGCAATATTGTATGTACGTAAGTTGATCCAACCTTAAATATGTGCAAGGTCACGAACATTTACAATTCATGTTTTTCAAGTATTAAGATATATTATTTTTTAAAAACTCCAGGGTTCCAATTCATTAATGGAAGTCTTGAATTCATAAATGTAACTAAATGTTTGAATTTTGTAAAATATTGTTGCAATAATTGTTGAACTTCCAGCACTAGAAAGTATACTATCATGTTGGAATACGGTACATATCTGTGGGTACAGTTCATACCTGAGCGCTGCTGGAAAAAATGCTTGAAAAGATGAAATGGAAAGCATCAGAAACCTTAGAAACATATTACTTTTTTTTTCTTCACTTTTTACGTTTTGAAATAAACCTGTATTTATTCCAAAATTTATTTTTTTAAGTAGTAGGTTTTGTGACTCGGAATTATATTTTATCCTTCACACTAAGACAGAATTGCCACTCAAATTCGGCGGGATCCCCTTGCGAATATTCAATATACGAGCAAACGTGCGAATTGCACTCATGGACTAGTTATAATGGAATATGGTTTTAAAGAGTGGAAAAGGCAAGGAGAGGAAGCAACAGTTTAACATTATTCGAAAAGCATATTAAAAGGAGGTTTATAATTATATATAGGAAAATAATTATCTTTATTTATTAAGTAGAATTTAGCAAGACAAAATTTATATATTAAAGTGGGGGGGGGGCTATATTTTTCTCGTGTTCCTTAAATGTAAGTCACACAAATTTAACGACTCGAGTGAAATAAAGTACAAAACATTTTTGTTATCATGATACAAATTATTTAATGATTACTTAACAAAAATACTTTAAAAAGCAAAATTGCTTTTTTTTTATTTATATACATTCTTGCCAATTCAAGTATTTGGGCCTCAATTTCTGCAGATTTTTCAACCATCAGTTTCATGGAGAAAATAGATCTAATCCGAAACAAATAAGGTACATTTTTTAATTATTTCTCTTTCAATGAACATATGCGAAAATATTTCTGATATATGATTGGATGCATTAAAGGATGAATGCGACGCAACACATTTTAATGCCCATTAATATTTAGCATTAAATGAACGTTCTTGAAGCTAAAAAGTTAGAAATTGGTTTATTTTCGGTCATTACATTTGACGTGTGATCTTTTCCTGTATTCTTTTCAGATACCAAGTCCAACATCAATGATGACTTTTTTGAACTAGCACGCAGTCTTATATGTTTTTCTCATTTGGCATGACTAGTCAGTGCTTATTTTCACATATTACTTAGGTTTATTATCTTCTTACAAAGCGAGCAGTACGCATTAAATGGAACCTATTCAGCAAAATCGGGATTTTTTTTTTATCCGTGCATTTTGCATTAAATATGGATTTGAGCAACTCATTGTTTTTAAAAAAAATCTCTCGTCTACTTTGAACAAGCTCACAGTTTCTCAAATAATTAACAGATCATTCAACAAATTCAAGTATGGTTGACTAAACATCACTGTGCTGTTTCCGCGTATTGAATGTTACTAATCCCATCAGAAAATGATATTCTGTTCTTTCAGGCAGTTATTAAAGTCTCACGTACACTCATTAACTGCAGTTCGGGAGTTTCACGGTAAAAGAATAACTGTCGCGCAAATCGAAACTGGAATGATCTATACAGAAAAAAAAGGAAGAAAGGAAACGGATGAGTTCTCGCATTACATGATCCCGAATATTGTTTCGTTTTTAGAAGCTATGACTATGATCTTTTTATTCTAGCCATCATTAGATTATTGGTATTTTTTAGATGGGAAAAAATAACTAAGAAACTTAACATTCCTCTGTATTTTCCCGTTTTTTTCACGATTTTTAAATTTCCGGTGTATTCCCAGGGGAGTGGCAATCCTGTAGAAAAATGTAATTCGGTGCATAATTATTTACCTAATACAAGTATATGTTTAATCCTCTGAAAAATAAATATATAGAAGTGATTTAAGTTTAATTTCCCACAAAAATTAATTTACATCTTCTCTTCTTATCTGTAGGTATTTCTAAAAACTAAATAAAATGTCAAAATGATGCACCGTCTTGAAAGGGTACCCTGGAGGAAACATCCGAGTGCAAAGGGTTAATTTCTCCTAGTTTAGCCTTTGAATTTGACAGATATGTTTTAGATCAACATTTCATGGTTCATATATTTGTACAATGCATAGGATATAACAAATTATTTCAGAATTCTTCGATGTGAACTTAGTTGTTATATACGTGGCTACACAACTATAATTATTGAAGAAAACACTTATAATCAAGCACAGAAAGATGAAACGAGAGCAAACACCAATTGTTTTTAAAACAATATTAAAATATCTATTTCAGATATAGCATGTTAATTCGAAATTCAATTTTTCTACGTAATTCAAAATATTTCAATTGACGATTCTTAAATTTGTTGAAGTAGAGAATATTTTTATTAAATAATTGCTGTTTAATGTATTATAAGATGTATAGAAGTAGCTCTTCAAAATGCTGCGAGCAATATATTGTGATAAAAATATATAGGTTCTATGCTCTTTGTATTCATTATTTGGAAAAAGAATTAATATGCATACATATATTGGTTATGTTACTATCAATTTCAGACATTCATACAAAAACATAATTCAAAATTTTTATCGTATTTTATATCAAAACATCAGCTAAAAATAAAAAAATGCACGTGTTTTTGTTGAACCAGACAATCAGAACAGGTTCTCATAAGTACTAGATATTCTATGGAGACTTGAAATGTGTATTTTAGAGAGTTGCTTTGAATTTTAATTAAGTACAAGTTAGAATAAATTATGGCATTTTTCTAAGAAAATTTCCGAAAATGTTTTTTACCCATAATTTTTTTTCAAATCTTTTTAATGACAGTAATTGATTTGTAGTGTGATATTTATGTAAATTTGACAATTATTTTTTTCAAAATTTTCAACCCTAGATTTTTGTTGTTAAATTAAAATTCAAATCGTTTTTATTATTTCATCAAAGCAGCTTATATAAAACAATATAACAATTTTTTAAAAAGAGAAAAAATCAGTTTTCTAAATATTTTTTTTAAATCTTAACTTTTTGTCAGCATACTTCTCACAGATTAGAATTCCTTTTTATTCCTACAGATAATATTTTCTTTATTTACAATTCGAAGTCGATTAGTTAATTTAATTTGTTTCAAATATTTCTATAAAAGATTTCTTTTTTAATAAAATGAAAATTTCAAAATAATATCCAATTAGAAAATTATCCTGTCTTCCAATGAGCATTTTCACATTGCTACTAAGTTTCAAGGGGAAAAAAATGATTCCAAGATTGGCGTAATTAGCCAGATCTGGTCCTTGTGCCGTGAAACCCACACACACTCACCCATTCAAGAGAAAAAAAAAAAAATCACACTCATAAAAAATCTGACCAAATATCCTTCTAATAATTCTAGTAATAGAATTAACAATCAAAATTTTTAATTTGAATAAAATCTTTCCATATGTGTTCATTTATCAATTTAATTAAAATGAAAGAAACAAAAGAAAGTAGATAAAATATACTTCGGGTTGATGAATAATTATTTTGAAGAAAGGAAAATGGCGATTCTAAAGACACCAAAATTGCAAATATTTTTAGAAAAAACAAGTATTTTGTTTCATAATTTTTAAGTTACATATAAAACAGGTAACACAAATTTAAAAAAAAAATTACTTTTATTTTTATACATTTGTTCTTAAAACATTCGTAGTCATTTTGTCTGAAAATAGAAAAACTTTTGAGGCGAAAATAATCAAATAATTTCCACAATAAGAAAAAGGACAAAGAGGGGGGTAAATAATAATAGTAATAAAAAATGGCAGCAATTAAAGATTTTTTGATGACCTAAATACACACTTTTATATGCAAGAAAAATGACAAAATGGACATACTCTTGAATGTTTTGGACAGCTTGCGGTTCGTTGGGCCCTCCATCAGATGAATGGAAAAATCCGATTTCAAGTCACAGTAAAGTCATGTCAGGTCTTCGAGAAAGAGCGGCGATTGAATTTCCTATTGTCCTTCAAAACCTGGGGAACTGAAAATGCACCAATCAAGCAATGATGGGCGCATTACGAGTGTCGATCGTCAATTGGATTCAATCACGCAAATTATATCACCATTACAGCCGACCCGATTCCGGCTACACCCAGTTTCTTCAAAAATCTTTTTTCGCCTTAAAATATAACGTTACGAAACGTTACAATAACAAAATGATCTTAAGTGTTACACAAGCGGAAATGTCCAAAATCAAGATGTAAAAGGAGTTGCGAAAGTTCTCTTCTTTACAATACCAAAAATTATTCAAATAGAAAAAATTCAAGAATTTAAATAATTTATTCAAATTATCCATACTATTCATGTATAACTATTAAAATCTTAAATAGTCCTCACTTTAATGTTTTGCCGAAATTTGCAACACTTTCTGTGTTTTAACACTATTAAAATCTTCCCATTTTTAGACATTTTATGTTACTTTCAAGTTTAAGTTGCACGAGGCATTTTCCAGGGGGGGGGGGGATTGAAGCAAACTGACATCAAATTAACCAGAAATGTATCGAATAATAAGAGATATAAATATAAATCCATTTCGAATTATTTCAATAGGAAACAGTAGTTGTGTTTTTCATCCAAAATAAATATCTCTTAACATTATAAACTAATAGAATACTCGGTATGGCTCGCATTTTTTGCAATTAAAGAGATATAGACGACGAAAAACTACTATATAAAAGAAATTATTCCATTAAGAAATGCATACACTTTTTATACTTGACATATACACTACCAGTTTTTTTTTTGGGGGGGGGGAGGTCCAAAATATTCGCATATATATAACCTGGCAATTAAACTATCCATTTGGTATGGGGAAAATTTCACCTTCATATTTTACAAGGCTAAGAATTATAAATTTAATATAATTAAGTTTATTATAAATTACTATGGGTGCAAATTAAAAAATATACTGACTACAAAATAAAAGTGAAAGCAACATACTAGTTTGCAGTTAATGCCAAAGAAATAATAATAAAACTTGAACACTGGCAAAAGCATACATCTGAATGGTTTGATGAAACAATGGTATTAGTTTCAATTTCGTCATTACAATAAAGCATTGTAACAAATTATGTATAAAATTAAACTGAAATAATTCATTAGAATTATTGAGCTTCATCAAAACCGAATGGAAACTCGAGATTTGTGTAAGGAATACTTATTGCATTACATATATACATATTTACTAGTAATTAAAATTTAAATATTTCTTTCAGAGAAGCAATATTTATTGCCTCTGAAATAATTCCATATTCATCCAATAAAATATAACCAAATTTATTAAAATACATTAAATTAAATAACTTTTTTTCCTAGTCAGTAAATAAGTAGAATTATATAAAAGAAGAGAAGCATCAACTATTCATTTATACTAGAAATTATTACCTATCTCCCCCTTCTCAAGGAATCTTTATGATTTCCAACAACTCCTCTAAAATCTGGAAAAGTACAAAAGAGGGTTGATATTGTAATAAAATTTCTGCCCAAATTTAGTCATTAACCTTTCCAACTCGTGTCTGGAATAGCAGCCATGAAATATGTAATTATTCAAGAAATGCTGAACATTAAATTCTTTAATTGGATACTTTTTCAGCAATTGAATTAAATTCTCCCTACTATTTGGAAAGCATTGTTATTTTAAATCAAATTAGAATCTATAGAACATTTGAAAATGCTATAGATTACTTGTCATATTTGGATCAATTTATAAAATTAAAAAAAAATCTCCTTTATATTTTAACATGTAAACAAAGAATGGATACAAATTAAAGAGTTAAAAATACTACGATAGCAAATATAATGTTAAAGAAAAAAATCGGCTATGACTGAATGAAAGAGTTAAAAACACACACACAAAGATATGTTTGATAATGCCAATCTGAGCTTACATCTGAAGAGTTCAATTTATCTAGAACAAAATTTCCAAACAGCCATGAAATTCTCAATGAAAGAATTTAAAATTTGACATCTGTAACAAATACTTATTAATTTTGCGATAAAATTCGTTATTTAAAAAAAATTCTTTAAATAAAATGCATAAAAAATAAAATTATTAGAATTTGATAGGGTTGCATAGGGTTCAATGATAAAATTTTACTAAAAGCCAAATAATCTCCAGAATTATAATTCGTATTTTAACATTTCTTTTCAATTTAGCTAAGATAGTGTTATATAATGAATCAATGATTACAATTATCATGACTGATTTATTATTACATAACTGAAATCTAAATTTCAGAATGGTCTGTGGCTATAGTGCGCAACAGAACCAAAAACAATTCATTAAGGAAAAAGGCCACACTTCTTGAACATCCAAGCACTTTTATTCAAAAAATATCGACAAGTTACAAAAAAGTAATTTGTTCCTTAAAAGATAGATTTTCTTTCTTTCACCGTTACAAAGGGGGAATAATACACCAATGCCCTGAGAGTTATAACATCCTGAATGCAAGTAAACGATTGTTTTTCAATAGTTAGTTGCAAAATGAGAAAAGTTTTCCAACTCTCAATGGCTCTGTAACTAAGAGCCTCGAGCGAAGTCAAGATTATATAAGCGCACTTAGGAAAGGAACAAAAAACAAAATTAAGATTATTTTGAAAATTTATTGATATTGCAGTAACCACAATAAACATGCCTGAATTATATGGTATATGTAAAGGAAAAGGGATTAATATTCAACAGTAAAATAAATTATCAGCTAATGTAAGAACTGAACAATCTTTTAAACATTCTAAGAATTATTATACATATTAGGATAATTACATTATCATCTAATTTTTGGTAAAATTTTTATTACCTGGCAAAAGCTAAATTTCTTGTTTAAAAGTCAATCAAATTTGATTTCTTTCAGAGCTTTGAGCTCAACTTTACATCAGCGGAAAAGTTCAAAGCCATAAATGTTCAATGACTGGCAATATTTTTTCATAATCCCGATTAATCTGCTGAATTCTAAATGCTTCTTTCAAATAAATCTAAAATTTAGGAAGAAAATAAATAGCAGAATGTAACTGTATTAAATTTAATATTTTTTTAGTTGATAATTTTAATATGCAATCCAACTTTTCAGCTTAAAGAAATATTTTACTTATAATTTATTTTGACGTTCATTATTAGTGCTTCTTACATTTAACTTATCTGAACTAAGTAACAATCGAAAACTGCAAGATCGCCAATAAGGCGATCCTCAGGAGTTGCAATTATCTCCTTACAATGGGCAGATATCAATCATGAAATACAAAACATTTTATTTCTCACTTCAAGAATATACATTGGTAAAAAGTGTAGGAATGAGATATTTAAGTAGAATTATTGGGTCCTCAGATTAACTTACAAGGCCTTATGGTGCATATATTCAATTTTCCCCATTCTAAATTGATATACAACAGTGACTCCAAAGAGAGCAAAAATTAATTGCTTTTATTGAGAATAGTTTGCTTTTTAAAAAGAGATGTGTGCTCAAAGACATTTAAAACTGTCAATAGCAAATGACAGATGTTACAAAAAGGATTGTGCATAAGCTTCACTAAAAAGCATTTCCTACAATTAGTCTACTATTTAAATAGAAAGCACTGCGAATTATCACCTCACAAAATGCTTTGAATGGAGTTCTTTGAACTGGAACCAGACATGAATGAAAGTGAAACTGGCTCTCTTCTTCCTAAATGCCCGAAATAAAAAATAAATTATGTTCTGGGACTGCAAGACCAACTTTACAAGACTAGTATTTATAGAAATTCTTAGAATGACAATGGGTAAAAAGCATTGGTCTTGCAATATTTTATACAATGCAGTTTGAACAATGACAAACTGAGATGGGAAAACATGGAATAAATTTACAGTTTACAATAGAAAAAATTACACAGATCTAAGAATATTCATATAAACATGGTTTTTAAACTGTGGAATAATTTACAAAAACTTAACATTGCCAAAGTTACAATCTAGATGATAAATCCTGAGAAAGTTTTTTTTTTTTTTTTTAAAGCACATCCTTGGTCACATCTATATATAAATATCAATTAGTATACCTCTAAAACAGGTACCTCAAATATTTGAGGTATCTTTGTGCGTTTTAATAGATTAATACTAATTCAATATCCCTCATATAAACATTTAAGTGAGGTGAATATTAGACGAATGCTAAGATAAATATGCAATGCATTTGTTTGTTAACCAAAAAAAAAAAAAAAAAAAAGATACCAAAAAAGTACATTAAATAGATATAAACTAAAATATTAAGTGCAGAAATACAAAACTATGTATAAAGGTTTTTAAACATAACATATCATTAAAAAAATGCAAAATTATGCATGTATAAAAAAAATGGCAGCTACAATTACATAAAAGAATCATACAATTTCAAAACATTTAATAATCATACATACATTTTTAATCAAAATTCAACAATTGCACCTCAATTATATAAATTACAATAATTTCTTAACTTGGAAAGCTCACATATATAAAAGGAATAAAAACACCGGGAATTAAATATATTGATATATAACCCTTTGATCTTAATACATTTCTGATTTTTAAATCTTCGACATCAATCACAGAATCATAAAATAGAATTTAATAATAAATGTAAAATCTGAAATCCTTTTCTTCTGTACAAATAAGCTGGTGCAAAAATCACTTCCTTGCCCAATGATATCTATCGTTGGGGTAGATGGGGCGAATGGGTTTCTTGGGACGACGGATGAATGGCAAATCCTGCATGTTGGATCCATTGTTACGAGGAAATCGTGCAGAAATCGGAATTCCCGCAGGACTCCAGTCAAAATAGGTATTAAAGTAGCAGGGGGCACCTTTGGAATGGATGAGAGGAGATTTAGGATTGAAACCTTTCGGTGGACAAGGCTGAGTAGTGGAGTTTCGGACGGTGGTAGGCTTTTTCTGCTTTTCCAGAGGCTTTCTCCGGTTCTTTTGTTTCTTTTGGCATTCAGGTGAGTTCTGAAACATGTTTCATGTTATTTAATTCCTATTATAACTAATCCTCTGAGAATTAAAGTTTTACAAGTGAATTCAAGTTCAATAAAGTGAATAAACTTTGAGAAATTACACCATATTTTTTTACAAAATTCTTCATAACAATTGCTTTATAGAATACAAAGTTTATTTACCTTTACTGACGGAAACGGTTCAATTTTTAGTAAAACCTGGAGATGGCAGACATATTTTAAATTTCAACATAATTGCAGATTCACAACATTGTAAGCACATCCAGTTATTTAATTTTAAAATCCAAAAAATTTTGCTGATTTTAAATTATTCTTATGCAATGTTTACCACATACCAAATACATGAAATTATTATGTTAAAAAGAGAAATAATCCACAAAATTCTAAATCTACATCTTTTAATATTTCTTTTTATAGAATATTAATTATAGTTACTAGTTTTCTTTCTTTTTTAATATTATAATAGCATACAATCTCTAACCTTTATAAAATTAAATTTCTTATATCTTAATACTATACTTTATTACTAATAAAGCAAATTTCCTTCTAAAAAAACTTCCTCATTTATTATACTTTGATACTAACAAGGCAAATTTCCTCCCAAAAAAACTTCATTTTTCAGGCTAGGAAGATGATTTTACATTGACAGCATATTATATGAATTCTGCCTAATTACAATCTATTTATTATAAAACTTCTTTAATATAAGATCTTAATAGAAGAAATAGAGCTAAAGAATAAACTTCTCATTCTGAACAGATTTATCCCATAATCACAATGTGAAAATGCTTATCAAAAAAATTTCACATCAGCAATATCTTTTCAAACTGAACATTAATCCTTTAGAAAATAATCTTTTAAGTTGCATATTGTCTCTCATTGAAAATTATTTTCCGAAACATGTGATTGCTGCTATTTGGTAGTTTCTTATGCATGGGAGAGAATTTGGAAGCACTTAATCTTAGGCTTGAATAAGAAAATTTTTGCACACATTTTTTTTTTGTCGTAAGCAATTTATATTAACACATATGATTAAATACTAAATAAAAAAGAAAAGAAAAGAATGCAATCATAACTTTATTTAAAAGTAAAAGCAACATATTAAATTATTCCAGCAAAATACTTTGGCAGTAAATACAATTCTTCCATCATTAACAATACGAAGTACAAAGGAAAAAAAAATGACTTTGCAAGGAAGCACATATGAAAGCAGCTATGTAAATGAGAGTCAACTTGAAAATATACATTTTGAGCTATAGCTGCTTTTAAAAAAGCATTAGAGGACAAAATAAAATCCAAATTATAATATTGATTGGTAGCTAATAGCAAAATATTGATTAGGATGGAAATGCTTTCTTGTTTTTAATCTATAAAAAATATTTAAATTATTGCAAAACTTGCAATAAAACCTTAATATTTCAATATTTGTGAGAAAAATTCAGTTATGCATCAAATGACAAAAATAACTGATATCACATACCAAATCATTTGTATCACTCACTACATGGTAATAATGTCCATGTGAAAACATACAATTAGCACCCAACAGAAAGAATACTAATGCATGTATAAACAATGCATTTTTAATAACTATATTTTAAAGTAAAAAAAACTTTTAATATAAGATGTTATAATACACCAAATCCTCTTATCAACCACACCTTTCTCTATAATAAAAATGAAAATATCAAATGAAACAAAATTTTTTGATTGCCTGCTTTTCCGCTCCCTCTCCCCTCAAGAAAAAAACACCATACTAAATAATTCCTAGAAATTGATAAAGTTAATTTTTTATCTCTGTATGATAATTATTTTCAGGAAGATCGAAAATTTCACTTAACAATGTGAACAACTTGGAAACAAAAGAACTCGACAGTTTTAAATATCTAAAATATTTTTATTCAATAGGAATAATACTTCTCACTATATAATTATCATTTCTACACATGGAAACAGTTACTGCTAAATTAAAATTATTAAATTGCCTCTCATGAAATTTTATTCATGTATCATAATATTTACAAACTATATATATATATATACAATAAAAAAAAAGACTGTTAGTTTGAATTTCTGTTGCATTTAAATCATATATGAATTTTCACTTTTATTTATATAAATTATAATATCAGTAATTTATTATAGATTAGATAACTGGTTCAATCATTACAATAAATACATTCCTAGGTACAGCTTGCAAAAGTGAATTCAAGAAATCATAAATGATTCTCAACTTCACAACTGTTTCTATTTATCAATGCATATAAAAGACTATTTCATTCTTGTGGAACAGATGCATAGAGAAAGCATATAGAATTAGCTTTACGATTCAAGTCTCAAAATAATGCTTAAAAGAAACACACAAAACACATTTTAAATGTTATTAATCACTACTGCACATCTTGAGACAAGACTAAAAAATATTAAACTATAGCTATATAACATATTAGTAAAAAAAAAAAAAAAAAAAAGCCAGTTCAGAGTTTTATGAAAATAACTTATTACCGTTTTAGATTATCATTTATTTCACTAATAAATAAGTAAATGGATGAACTACCCAAATCCGTTTGGATTTTTTTTTAACTTGGAAAATTTTATTATGAAAGTTCTATTGCTAGCAATTTAAAACATTAAGTTCTGTAGAAATAAGCTTTGCATAAAACAAATTTCTTTTATTGAAAAAAAAAAAAATTTTAAGTATTTATATTTAGTTCAAATATTTTCATCCACTTTTTCTTTAGATTAGATGAAAGGTGATGTTTTGAATCAATATTAAGAACATAATATATATAAAATGGCATCATAGAAATGACACTTTAAAAATTAGGATTGAAAAATTTTTAAGAATAGAAAGGGTGAAATTCAAACAAAAGGTGAATTCAGTTTCTGTATACTATTTGCACATAAAAATGGCAACAGAATGATACTCAGTGGCTTTGTTATGTAATGGATTTGTTTTAAAACTAATTTTCAAAGTGTAATATTGAAACTGATACCTAACATATATTAGGGGTTGATTTATTTAAATTTTATTTTTAATAGAAAAAGATATCAGTAAAAAAAATCTAACATGAAACAGCAAATTTAGATCTGAAAAAAAATATTTGAAAATCAATTACAGATTAGCTATGAAAGCTTCTTTCTTTTCTTTTTTCTTATTTCCATAAAGCAGCTTGAACATATTAAAATAAAATTACAAAATGTTTCCTTGAAGATAAAACAGTACAATTTCTAAAAGTTTTCATCAATGAATAAAAAACAATAAAAGAAAAAAAAACATTTTATATTTGTGAAGGGTTTGCAAATGAGTGGAATGTCAAACATATGACTAGTCATTCTAAATTTAAATTATTATTTCAAATGAAGTTACAAACTATGGTATTTTCATTTCAAATAACAAAATATAAAGGAACTGAGCTAGACAGTTTAATAATAACAAAAATAATACAAGAGAAAAATTAACTGCAATAGTTGGTTCTTTTCAAAATTAATAGTCCCCCCCCCAAAAAAAACGTAGTTTATAAAAGATAAAGTTAAAAAAAAAACATTTCCTATCTCAATTAAAATATTTACAAAGAAAAATTGCTTACTTGAATTATTATTTCAAATGAAGTTACAAACTATGGTATTTTCATTTCAAGTAACAAAATATAAAGGAACTGAACTAGACAGTTGAATAATAACAAAAATAATACAAGTGTAAAAATTAACTGCAATAGTTGTTTCTTTTCAAAAATAATAATTCCCCCCCCCCAAAAAAAAAACTTAGTTTATTAAAGATAAAGTTAAAAAAAAACATTTCCCATCACAATTAAAATATTTACAAAGAAAAATTGCTTACTTGAATTGATGACTGAACATTATTTGAACAATTTTCTTTATTATCTTTAAAACAAGCGACTGTACAATATGAACCTTCATTTTCCCCAAACCTGAAGTATAAAAAATACATCAGTTTATTTCAGTATTAAAAGTATTTAATTTTAATACAAAAATATTTTATATAAAAACGATTAAAAAAAGAATACAATATTTACATTATTTGATACATTTCTCCTAGTAACAATACACTTTAATTAATTATTCATGACAAATTTTGTGGCATGTATGTTTAATGTTTAGTAGCATTTAACCATGTATATTAATAGAAATACCAGTAAAATGAAATTAATACAAATAAAAAAAAATTCAAGCATGTCTTCATATTTCAAACACCACTTAAAGACAAACATCTTGTTAAATAAAAGAAACATCACAGAGGCCATCATTTTTTATATGAGGAATTTATATTAAGTTAAAAAGTGGTTACTAATACTAAGAAAATGTTGACAGTTAAGAATTATAATAATAATTATAATAATAATTCTTAACTCTCAGAAGTGTTCCATCAATTAAAGGAAAAATTAAACCTACATTAAGAATATGATCAATTGCACATTAAGAATTGCTCATTAATCTCTCATCTATTAAAAAAAACCTTCAATGAATGTTGAACTGAAAATGCTTGAATTCATAAAACAAAACTTTATATATACATTAAATAAATCCCATTGCTTGATTATGGAAAAGAACAAACATCTTTACTAAATACATTGCACTCTTTTAAATGTAAAGTAATCAGTTTTGAATGAAAATTAAAAATTTAAAGGAACAAAAAAATGCACATGAGCAATTACTTAAATTACATCAGTTTAGTTTCTGAATCAGTACTGTAATTAGGGATCGCAATATCAGACCAAAAGTTCTATACCGGTATTCGGTATTTTTTAGATCTTAATACCTGGATACCAGTTCTAATACCGGTAGTAGAAATTTTAGAAAAAGAAAGAAAACACAGGTGTTTCTTTGTTTTATTGGACAGTTTTGTTAGAGAGTGTAAATATCACAAAAATAATTTGTTACAGTATATAAAAGCAGTATAATAAATTATAACAGTATATAAAAAATTACAAAAAAGTAAAGGAACATCTTATTTATTGAAATCACAAAAAAGTGTAAATATCATCACTATTTAGTCTGTGGTACTGTTGCAAATTTTTGAAATGCGATCTTAAAAAACATAATGCATCAATTGTACTGTCATTAAACCTAGAACCTAATTTTGTGCAAAAATTACCAGCTGTCAAAAACGCTCTTTCGGCATCTACGCTAGTTGGCATTACTGTTAACAATGTGCGATATACTTTTTCCAAGTATTTACCTCTAAACCCTTCATCTTCAAAGAAATCGATTTCTCATCGGATGGTTTTGGATATAGCCGATTTCTGTATTGTATTTTGGTTTGTTGAATTTTTTTTTATTTATCGCTAATTCTAATTTTTGTTCAAGAGATAATTCCTTTTCACTATCGACATTAGTACCATAATCTTCGATAACTGTACCGAATTCTTCTGAATGTGGATAGGTTTGTGGATAAAAAATTAAGAAAATTTACTATAAACTTGATCAGATTTGAATTAGTAAGTCTCTTCTCTTCTTTTTCATTTTTAAGATCATTATAATTAAGTAAATACCGCAAGACATTTTCTATTTCCGTATGACTTTCTTTTGTGCGATTTTTCAATGTAATATATAATTCTTCAGATAGTGATGTGTGTTGTTGTTACAGTGACTGCAACATGAAATTTACTGTTGCATTGGCTGTTAATAAATTAAAATCTCTCCGACATAATGCCTCAACAGCCAGTTTTATTGGAAGTAGAGCCGATACAGTTCTAGATAGTAAGTCGAATTCACTATCTGAAAAATTAATTTGCAGGTTTAAGTTGATTATTGCTTTTTGGATTGGATATCTCAATTTCAAATATCATTCCGTCATTAGAAGTAAACTGTTCCAACGTGTTTTAGAATGTAATATTAACATACATTCTATTTTATTTTCAGTTAGTATATATTTTTGTAATATGGCATTTTTTGTACGGGAATATTTAAATATCTTAACAATTATAGGAATTATAAATTATAGGAAACAATTCTTGATGGGTTAATATTTCATCCTCATTAGCAATATCTTCTTCAACAATTACATTGTCATAATCTTTATTGTCAATATCACTCTCACTGTCTTCAAAGTCGGAATCTGAAAGAACTTTGTATTTATTTACAGTCTAATTAATTTCGCCCGCTAGGGAGACATAAAAACAAAAACATATACTATTTCGCTATGTTCGCGATCCCTGAACATATAGTGGAGATAATTTTTAAAATTTCTAGTAAATACCGAAAAAACAGTAAATAAACTTGTTAATACTGGTATTACAAAATTGTACAAATTGCTTAAAATACCAGTGTTTGGTGTCTCGGTATTGCAATTCCTAATTGTAATTATTTTTTTAAAAAATTTAGATATTTTTATAAGTAAAAAGAGAAGAATGAAGAAAAGAACACAATATTAGATAAGCATTTTAGTAATACTATTAATTTTTTTAAAGTTGAAATATCAAGAGTTCATGAAAAAAATTGTTTACTAGAAAATTTTATAAAATGAAAATTTTTTTCATAAAATACAGGCTTACAGATCAGCAGTAGCACAAGACCACAAGTCAATAAAAAATTATGAAATTGACATATAAATTGATCAAAAGTATAAAATGAATGAATTATAAAATATTAAAATACTAACATGTAAAATACATCATTAGAATCACTAACAATATTTATCAATAGTGAGCATCTACTTAAGTAATAATGAATACAAGTGTGAAATTAAACAATCATGAATTATAATAAATAAAAATATATGCATTTTCAAAAGTTACCAAAAAAAAAAAAATTCATCAACATGTAGAAAGATAAAAACACACTGAAATGTGAAATTACCCGTTTTATATAAAGATGAACCTAATACTACATATTGAAAAAATCTAATACTGTAACTAAATTGTCTCATTTCCCTTCTAAAATATATGAATGCAATGTATGCAATCCAGTTACAAACAAATGCAACTTAAACTGAGTACTTTGTTTTGCAAGTAATTTTTCCTAACAATATTTTTGTTCCATTTTGTTTCAAGCATTCCATTTCCAACTGAGAAAATTGATGCTTTTGAGATTCCATCCCATAAATATAAACAATGTCAAATAAATGTATGAAAAAGCAACAAAGCTTTGAATATCCATAAATATAAATGTCAAATGTATGAAAAGACAACAAAACTTTGAATATTTGTGAAAATTGTAAAAAAATAGGTTTGTGGAACATGCACAGCTAAAAATTAAGAAATCAGTAATCTGGATACACTGCTAAATCAAATAATGAAAGGAATACATTTGTATACATTTTAATTTATTTCATAGTGAAAATGGATGAGGTAATTCATAAAATTTTAATGTTTTAAGAAAACTAGTAGAATTTTTGACTATTTAAATTTTTTTTATGTGTAATCAGATTTTTAAATTGTCAACACATTTAAACAAAACTAGAATAGTTCGATTATTTTAAATATTTTGTATGCATATCATACTTTGTTTACTCATTAAGCATGTAAATATTAAATTTTAACTTTATATAATACTAGCTGCCTTTGGCGACCAGCCGGTTCGCCAGTATTACTGCACGCTACAATTTTCAATTAAATATTTCAAATAACTTGTCTCTTATTATCTTCTCAAACAAAACATTTTTAATCTTCAAATTTTGATAGTCATACCAAACTTATACTGTTGTTTAAATCGTTTCGTTCAATTTACTATATATATTTTCCTAATTTGTCGTCGTTTCTGGTAAAACTTCAACTTTAATTTAAAATGGAAATGCTGAAATTGCAATTAATGTAAAGATATTTTTTAATGAAACCAAGCGTTTTATTTTATTTATCATTTTTATCGTTATTTATTTATTATTATTATTGAATAAGAGTACTGCAAACAGAATCGCTCGGTATTTAAGTCTTATGTGAACTACAAAATATTTTTCATAATTTATGTAATATCTCAAAGAATAATTCAACAAAAATTTCTCAGATTCTGCCTAAAATTCAGTTTTTAGTTTTGCTTTCAAAAGGATTTAAATGAAATCAATAATAATATTTTGTTCCGGCCTATAAATATTATGAAGTCTAAATTTAATGCAGTAAGGTATCATATTCTGAGAAATATTCTGGACACATAAAATTTTAAATAAATGAATGAATGTTTCTATTTTCCACGATCAACCAAGACTGATTTATGAAACTTTGAATGTTAAAAATTTAGAAAAACTGAACATTTTCATAATCTTAGGCCAATTAATCTTGAGAAACCTGCACGCTGATTGGCGTATTTTCTTTGAAACGATCGATGAAAAATCTAAAATTATCCTTTTTTTTAATTGAATATTGGTATTCAAATTTTCATAAATCAGTCAGTTTAAGTGATTGATTTAGTTGATTGGAAATTAACTCTTTTTATTTAAAATATCAGTGTTTCAAGAACATTTTGTTAAATGTGATTTCTATTTAGACCATTTTAGCAGATCTGTGTCTATTACTAAAGGTTTTCAAATTAGCTGTATGGCCACGATTTGAATGGATATCCTGTTCATATTAAACAAAACTTGCCTTAAAATATAACTGATTTATTGGATTAATAATATAGATAGTGTAAAAGATCATAAAATAATTTTTCTTAAATTTATTTTTTAGAAAAATAATATTTCATATTTGTTTCATTACCTACAGACACGTGCCGAAAATTATATTTTTGCAGATTTCATTTCCAAAAAGATTTAATTTATTTTTAATCGGAGCTTTAATCAATGTGATGGCAACACTTTGAAAAAGCTAATTTTCCCCCATGAATGCGAAACGTGCTCTTGCAGCTTAAATTTTATTTTTATTTTGTACGAAAAAAATTGTTGAAAAATATAGTTAAAATACTTATTTAAAAATTAATTAAAAATAGAAACTTAATTTTCTGGTTAAAATATTGGTATCATTTAAAAGATAAAATTTTTGATCTTTAACTTCATGTAAAAATCTTTTTTGTGCGGTAATATTTTCGGCAGTTATAGCAGAAACATGTCAAAATTTCGCTTAATTTTTAAATAAATAAAATTCTAGTTAAAAATTCAAAAAAATAACCCCAAGGTGCACATTTCCAGCCACCAAGGTATACACATGCCAAATTTGGTAGCTGTAGGTTGAATGGTCTGGCCTGTAGAGCACCAACACACACATAGAGCTTTATTATAAGTATAGATTAACAAAAAGCATGCCTTTTCTTTTATTCAAGACTGATATTCAAAATGATTGCTGAAATGAATGATTGTTACTGGTATATGGGAATAGTATTTTTAAAGAAATCAGATGTCCCCCCACAATTTGGGGGGAAAATAATTTGCCAGTGTGGAAAGACTAATCATATTATTGTTGTTTGTAGTATCATAAATTCAATAAAAATTTTGTAGTTTGTATTTTTTTAAATATCTTTGCAACACCAAATTTTGCTTTGAAGGATACATAATTTCTACTTAATATCAAATAATTTAAGCTGTTATTAATCTTTAGCAAAGGTTTAACTAATATTTGCCAGAATATCAGCAACTGAAAATCACAAATTCCTTTCTACAATGACATTCAAAATTAGAGATTCATCATTTGAAATTCTCTTACAAAGAAAACTTTTGCAGATGTTTTGCTGTTGTTACTACTGTCCCTAAAAATAATGATCAACTCAGGGGGAAAAAAAAACTTCATAAAAAAATAGTTTACATTTGTAAGAATCTTTTTCATATGTTTCTTTGCTTTTATGCGATTGGCTACTGTGACAAATTCTTTTTTATCATAATAAAGTCATTACAAAGAATATACAAGATTTTTCCTCCCACACTATACTGTATTAATTTTTCCCATATATACAACAGTTTCTTTTTTTCTCACATTTAAATTTTTCTCTTTTTCTTTATTTTTCCAACAATGTACTGCAATCTTGCACTATCAGAAATGACAGTCCCCATCAGATTGAAAGAGAACAAAACTAACAACAATAAAATTAAAACTATAAAAATGTTTTTAAAATATTGCACAGATAAAATAGCTATTTTCATTGAGAGCTAACAATCATTTTTTCTTTAACACTCAAAATTTGGAACAGCTGCTTCCCTTCATTTCAAATTGGATGAAACGAAAAGCGAGAGAGAAAAAAAATGTGACAAGCACTCCACCCAATGCTGAAAAGTAATCATAAAACCTCACTATTCCTCCCATGGCTTATGGCAGGATTATATAATTTTCTATGAATTTGAAATGCTCTTACATTAAAGCTGCAAGTAAAATTTACAAAGAACGTGCAGTTTTGTTTGCATACTGCCTGTGTCTTCTTTTACATCCCTTCCCCCTCCCACTGGTGTTGCGAAATTTTGGAGGAGGAAGGGCTGCCAACTCAGATGTTATCTTCATCATCTGATCGCAGTTCAAAATTACAAGATCCATCTCAAAATAGCCCTAGTGTTGCTTTAACACAGGACGCTAATATAACTAAACCAAGCTAAACTTCACATGCCTCCAGCCCCCCCCCCCAACTTACAAAAACTTCAGTACAGATTTACATGAATAAAATTCGATTTCAAAAATGTTGATATCTGCATTTCTGTGGAAAAGTTTTCTGCCCACCCCCTTTTTACACATTTTTTTTCTTCCTTTTCGGTTTTTTTAGCTGCGTTACAATTTGTTAAATACTACTCATATAGCTCAAGCTTATTTGAAACTTTGGTTATCATTTTCCCAGTTGAAGGTGAGCATTTATAAGCTTCTATAACAGAATACACAATACCTAGATCAAATCTACATAATATTTCAGCAAGAATGCATTACTAGTAGGAAAATTATTTTTTTGGACAAAATAACATGTTAGTATTTAAAGCACAATAATGATTACATCATCAAAAGGTTCAAGTAATTCTCAGATCAATTGCCATATTCTTATTTAAATTCTTCTCATTGACAGGGTTTTTTATTTTATTTAATGATTTCAAGTTGATAATTCATTAACAGCAGAAACTAAAGAGTCAATTAAAATTTATTAGGCATATGTAATGCTAGATTTTTCTTGCTGATTAAAATAAAGTGAAAACACTAATGCAAACTGCATCTGCATTATGCCATCTACATTTTCTCTATTAAATAAAACTAAAATATCCATTGCATAGTTCATATAGTTAGCCTTTTTATATTATTTTTATTCAAATTTTTAGTTTTTTTACACAAAGTTACACCACACACTTTCACAAAATTTCCTAATGTAGTCCCAAACTATCTAATTTCAAAATTTAGATATTTATTTTTAGACATTCACATTAAGTCGGTAATGACAAATTGATGAACTTTGAGATATTGATGAACTTTTTATAACAATAAGATTATTGTACAAATGAAATCTCGTAGAAGTAGAATGTTTTAATGAAAGTAGAATAATAGTAGTAGGGTCGAAATGGAATTCATTTTTATATTCTTCATATTTCATTATCTCTCTATTCTCTTTCTCAATTCAAACATAGAACTGACACAAATCAGACACTAATTTCAAAATCAAAAAAATTTAAAAATAACTGAAATTTAACAAATTGTGAATCAAAGGATAAGATTCCTTCATGAAATTTTTTTATTTAAGAAATAGAAGCAAAATACACATACCTACAACAAACTTCAAGAGGGTCAACCCATACAGTTAATTCAGCAGGCAAATTCAAATTTTCATACCGAAGGCCACATTTCTCAGCTGCTTTTTCCAGGACAGGATCCCTCCGTTCATTGCCATTGACCCTGATACAACGGTAAGCTTGGCCTTTATTAGGTTTTTCTGGAAACCAATGTCCTTTAAACTTTTCTGTAAGAATTTCAATCAGTGTATCTTGGAAATCTTTCATTTGATCTTCACTAATACCTTCATATTTACTAACAAGACGAGTTAAAAAGTTAACTGCTGCCCAGATTTCTTCTTTCATTTTGGATTTCTTGGGTGAGTATGTAACACAGAAAAGAATAATACATGCAGAGAGAATGGATTCAGGCTGTACAGAATATATTATTTTAAAGCTAAGAGAAAGAAAAAAAAACTGTTATTATTGGATTTTCCAATTACAATTGCTACACATAGCACCATAAGAAATATATAGTGAATTTTGTACTTTTATTTCACTTTAACAAATAATAATAATGATTTCATTATGCAGAAAAAAGGTGATTAGAAATGAAGTATTTAAACTATACATTTTCCAAATATTAAGTATACTATGTGTCAACTAGGAGGACACCTCTCACCAAATGTTTTTGTTTATAGTGAGTGATCATTGAAGAAATAAATTTAATAGGGAAATGGGAGGAATCAGATGGAAGTTACTTTTTCTTGGCCATCAATATGAAGCAATAAAAATAGCTGCATCTTCTCACTTTAGCAGCAATTAAATGTGTATTTATATTCGCTAAGTTACTTTTTAAATATTTTATTATTAATTATTTGTAAAGTTGTTTTAAAAAGCTTGTGTAAATTGAAAATAAATTACATATCAAATTTAGATTTTTTAAAAATTTAAAAACTGATAAAATAATAATTGTAGATTTTGTGTTTTTGAAAATATTATACATATCAGAAAAAATAACACACACACACACACAATCGAAAAAGTTTCAGGCATATTTAATAATAAACATTTTATTTTATACTAAAATATAAAAAAACCTTTTATAAAAACCATGAAATAAATGATTAATTACACCAACATTTTTATATTAAATTAGACAAGATTATTTTACATTTGCTCTAAAGAATTTGATGTTAATTACTTGCATAAATTTAAAACAAATGAAATGAAGACAATTTTTTAGTCATGAATTGATTCTACTTTAAATTACATAATATAATTTTTTTTTGTAGAATAATTTGATATTCAAATAATTATTGAGCTTCTCCATTTGATTTGTGGTTTTCTTCACATACCAGGTATTTTCAAGCTCCCAAGTATTCAAATAATTTTAAGCTTAGTAAATTATTTTTTAAATTTATTTTCAAAAATTAAATGTAATAATACCATATATCACCAATGTGGAGCTAAACAAGCCAATGCAAGAAACTTGAATGAACTTCTGCCTATGCAAAATGAACACTTTCTATATTAACTTCTTCCCTTAGCAACCACCATAAATAAAGACATTTAGAGAGAAGTGTTCTAAAAATCGACACAGTCTAAAGCAACAAAATTTAAAGAGTGCAAAAAGACGAAAATGGTATAGTGATTAACGATGACAAAATAAATGACTGATTTCAAAATATTAAATATACAATATTTACTTTTAAAAAGCTTATATTATAATTTATACCAATCTCTATATACTTCTATGATAATTGTTTTTCAACTTTAATGACGTAATAATGCAGCTGCAGAACATATAAAAAGCTTATAACATGAAAGTAAGTTGCAACAATCAATCAAATGATCCTCCATCATTTGCTAAAAAAATGTTCTATAGTGTAAAAGCTGAAATAATAATTTGATGCATTTAAAACAGACAATCACATATTTTAACTAAAATTTAAAACAAATATCTAGTCCATTCCTTCCCCCCCCCCTTCAAAATAAATGTAAAAAGCATAAAACTAATTTTCCAAAATGTTAAAAAAAAGAGAGAGAGAATTTTACAAACATTAATTTATCCTGGCATTATTCTTAAGAATTATTTGCAATAAACAAAATCAATTTATTATACATGGCACATGGAAATTTCTTTATAAATCTTTATTTCATTTAACATTGAATTTATAAGTATACAAACAGAAATGTAAAAATTAAAATATAACAAAAAGAGAAGAAATATATGACAAAACATAATGGAATATATATCTCAATGATATTTTTGTACACAGATGGCCAGAAATTATAAGCTGAACTAAAAAATATATACATATGCTTATTTTTTTAAAAATACAAAAAATTAATTTTTGAATTTTTATTATTTACATTTATTACTTACAAATATTTTTTATTACTTAAAAAAAAAAAAAACAGAAAATGTTATCACCTCTCAAGAGAACAGTTTAAAGTAGTTTCAAACACTAATTTTCAAAACAACATATAGATACAAAGAAAAACAGATGAAGAAATATTAATGAAATAATATAACTGTCAATCTGAAATAAGTTATCCCTTTTAATAATTTTATAAAAAAAAATGAATTTTAAAATGTTTTTTTAACTAAATGTGAAAAAGAAGAAAGATATATAAAAAAATTCCAAAAGTAAATTATTCTTAATATAGTGCAAAATCAAAGGGTCTAAAATGATCTATAAGAACTCAAAATAAGGATTTGTGTGAATGACAAATGAAATAAAGCTAAAAATTCCAATTAATAATTTATATTCATTATCAAACTTAATTTGCATAATTTTGAATAAATTCGCAATAAATTCTAATATTCTAAATATAAAAAAACTTGTACTGCAAAACTCGATTCGTTTTTTCTTTTAAATAATATTAAGGTGAGCAAAGACTGTATCTCTCTTACATTATTATACGCAATCGGTATTGTTTGAAAACACTGCATATGCAAAAACAAATATTCACATAGCACATGTGCATAAAATGCACGATAAATTTATTATTTACTTCAAAATCAAGTAAAAATAATTAATGTAACAAATTTCATATATTTTAGAACGCTGCAAATACATTTATGAAAGGTACTATTTAACTTTTTAAAATTTATAAACTTACTACAAACTAATATCAAAATCTATTAAACAACTACAAAAAATTTAAAATAATACAGTAAAAATCATTTAATTTTTGGAAGAACAAACTTTCCATATTTACATTTTGAAAACGGAAGTATATTTACATGCAACATATGTTATTGAACTTTAAGTAGTGCGCAGGAAGTATGCGTCCTTCAAAGCAAAACACTTTTATACTAAGCAAAATTTAAAAGAAGAATCTTTATTTTTTCAGTATCACTCAAAAATTTGGAAATTTAAAGATAAACAGAAATTAAATTTCTGATGACACACACAAAAATTATCGCATTAACCCAGATACAAGAACTAACCTTTTGCAATCCACGATCAGGATAAAGTTTAAATATAATTTAAAGAATTCCGTAATCTACTAACATAATATAAACTATTTGATTAATTTAAATCTAGCTCTTAAGAATATTGAAGACAATAATTAAAAATTAACAGTAAACTTAATTAACAAATGCCACAACACAAATTCACCAATTGAGGTGAGAAAATCGAAATTAAGTTCCAACTTCTACGTTGCCAATTCCGATTTCGAAATAATATAGAATATCTGATGCTGCCAAATCTTAACCATATCCTTTATATAGTTGATAATTACCACATTCAGTTACTCGAATAATATACAATTGAAAAAATGTTTCTGAACAAAAGATCTTGGAATTTAATATTCGGATATGGACTATATTAACCTTAAAAACTGAGACATAGTTTTTTTTACAAAAATCTTTTTATACGATTGTTGCCTTTGTTCATACCATGTTTGCAATTTGGTTCTGTTTGTGATGATTTTACTTGATAAAAATGCTAAAGTTAATATAGATATCTGCCTGGTTCATTAGGGACAGATGACTTCTGTTGTGCTCAAACTAAAATATCTTTCTTTCAAATTTCAAAAGATTTTTTGCAAAATTTAATAAATCAAGCTCTAACATTTCTGGCATGTGTTCTTTTTCGAAAACAATAGATTCCTACTAGCACAGGATACTGAGTGATATTTCTACGATGTTATTCGATATCTTTTATAATATCATGAAGATATAAATAATTTTGTTGAAACTTTGTGAGATAATAGAAAGGGTTAATAGTTTTTGTTGCTGTAAATCTCTAACTTATAGCTTCTAATCTTAATAAAACAAAAACTTTTAGTCTGAATAAAATTAAGATTTTTCATCTTTTTTTTTAGAGCAAAGATAAAATTAAATAAAATAAGTATGAAAATTCAGAATTAAATCTTTTATATGTACTATTTCAAATACATATGAGTAAAAGATTCAATTAAGATTGCAATAAAAGAGACGGAGGGAATAAAGCTTTTAGAAAAGAAGTCTTTTAAATCTGAAACTTTTTTTTTTGTGATGTATATATATTTTCAGTAACATTTGTTACTTTATTGACAATGACTTTATTTAAATACCTAATTGATTGTTATATTGATGATTTATGAAGTAGATATAAAATTAATGTCATTATTGTGAAAATTCACTTATAAATGCAAATATTGAATTGAAAAAAAAAGCAGCTTTCAATAACTAATTCATATTTTAACTTAATAATTATGATACAAATTAATTAGATCAGACTCTTTTGACAGATCCAGCGATAGTCAAAAGAAAAATAATTGCAATAACGTTTACAGAAAGAAGATATAAAAACTAATCACCAAACGGTTTCCTTAATATTGTTGATTTATTTTTGTCTTAACGACGAAACGGTTGGCAAGAATATTCTAATTATTCCCTTTTTGCATAAAATGCCCAGTAACATTGTGATAAAATCCTCACAAAGTTGTCCAGCATTTAAAATATCGAGCAACATTATGTAGATATCGTATAATATGTTGTTCTAGTATGATTAATACATATGGAACTTCAGGAACGTACTGTAATGATTTTATTGACTATTTTGAATTAATAATGTTAGAATATTATTATGATGTCTTGAAGTAAGATTGGGTAAAGATACTGATGGCGTAAATATTTTCATTTTGAATTCAAGAATAACACTGCCAAACATATGCTACATAATGGTAGTTACATTGATTTTTAAGAAATCTGTATTCATCAAATATTATTCACACTATTTTCAGTTTTTTTATTTTCAATACTAGGTAGCTTTGCATACCATTGACCTTGAAGTAACAAAGCAGAAACTCATTCCACAGTGCAGTGCAATAGCGACACCACAACAAAAGGTTCAGTGTGTTTGTTATCTGGCTTATAGTAACTGGATCTGTTACCATTGTACAATGGAACTTTTGAAACGAGTATGTGGTAATGCACCAATAGACAAAACCATCCTATTGAGTTTAAAGAAACAGGAAGTGTGTTGAAACAAGTTGTCTGGTAGGCCAAGAGGGTCTGAAGAAAATGTCACTAAACTCCATCCTTTATTCAACGAAGTCCGAAAAAATTGTTGAGACAACACAGTCTTCATTTGGGTATACTCAAATCAATTATACATAAGGTGGTTCTCAAAAGGCTCCGCCTAACTGCATACAAAGTATAACTTGTACACGAAATCAAACCAACAGACAAAAACCAGTAACTAGAGTTTACTGCCATTATATTAAACATGATATATCTATTAATGATTTTTTTAAAAAAATGAGATTTTTACAGATGAAGCCACCTTTTATGTAAGCAGTAATGTGAATCAACACAGAAGAATTTGGGGTTCACAGCTGTCTCATGAGTTCTTGAAACATCAACATGAGTCACTGAAAGTGTATGTTTGGTGCAACCTTAAGTATAACAACATTATAGGTCCCTTAATTTTTGTAGAAAGGTTCATAAATGGTGATGCCTACTGTGAAATGTTACAGCAGTATGTGTTCCCTCAGTTGGTTGATATTGAAGCGGAGAAAGCTTCTGGATACATTTAGCAAGATGAAGCATCACCTCGTTTCAGCTTAAGTGAAGCATTGGATAATCTATTCGGCAACAAGAGAATTAGATGGGCAGGGCCTATTTCTTGGCCTCATGGATGTGAAGAAGGATGTTGCTGGTTTATGTTTCACTTCAGAAACAAGGTTCATTTCAGAAGTACAGATAAAGATGTACAAATAGCACTTCTAACACTAAAACAACATGTTTGCAGATTGGTACTGCACAGAACAAAATCATTCAACATAGTACTACTAAATTTGACACAAATAAACTTTGGAGTGTGGGATGAGCACCTTGGAGTAATTTTAGAATAGAATGTGTACTAAAAATGAGACAAGAATTCAATTTTTCTGCAATAATTTCCAAATCTACAACTCCACAAAAATTTTATACCATAACAATGATTTTGAACTGACATCAAATAAAACATGTAACAATATGTAATGGTCTTTTGTATCATTAGGTCTGCAGTATCAACAAAAAGTGTAAATGAATATGTTGAAATATATAAAAAAAAATTCCAAGATCTCAAATTTAAATAAAATTTATTGAAAGAATTAAAACAAAATTTAACATTATTATATAATATAGCAGATAAAATAAAAACAAAATGTAAAAAAAAAGTTTTTAAAATACATAAAAATGAGAATCAGTTTCTTAAAATATATCAATAATAAATTACAGAATAAAAGATCATTTCATACGCTTTGAAGTGACTAGCATTATTTCACATTTTTATTTTCCTTAAATTTTTCTTCTGTTCATTATTAAAAGAAAATCATATTCTAAAATTATCAAATTTGCAGTAACTATTGAAAATAAGCATTGTCTACAACAAAATATGAATGAGAAATATATATAATTTAAAAATGATAAGAATAAAAATGTAGTTGCTAAAGTATAAATAAATTTTATATAAATAACTTAATGGACAATATAAATATGACCAGAAGAAAAATCTAAAATTAAAAATTAAGTACAAATTGAATTCTGAAACAGGATAATATAAATAGACATTAAAAAAAATCCTACAAATTCAAACCAATGTAAGAAAGAAAATACAAATAATCTTTAGCAAGAAATTTTGGATATTTTCTCTAAAATAAAGTTACACCAATGATATATATAAAACATAATATGCATCCTTTACATATTTTCATAAGAAAGAAGAAGATGCAGGAAAGAAGATACAAATAATCTTTAACAAGAAATTTTGGATATTTTCTCTAAAACCAAAATTACACCAATAATATATATAAAACATAAAATGTATCATTTACATATTTTTATAAAAATTATAATAGCATCATTTTAAATCAAAATATATTATATTTGATTTGTCTCAGCTGAAATTTCACTTGAAAAATAATTTTGTTCTTCAAAGAATAGGAGAGAATCAGGCCCTTCTTCACATGGATTAAATTCATCTATAATGTAAAAAGAAATAAAAAGAATTTCAAAAGAGTATCTTCAGTAAAAAAATTGACAAAAAAAAAAAAAAAAACTTTGAAGAGAAGGCTTACTGTCATTGAACCTGGAGAAAGATGGAAGCATGCCACTATTCTCAGGCGGATATGGTAACAATTTCTCCTTACTTTTATTAGATCTAGCAGGAAATCCACCAAAATTTTCAGATGTTGGAATACATGTTATCATTCTTGGATCACAACAAGAAGATACTTGGGGACACTCTATAATTGAAGTAAAGTTTTTCTGTTGCAAATTCAAACTTTTGGACCTAAAGAAACATAAATATTAATAATTAAATGTGAATATATAACTCTTTTCTACTTTATTATTTCTGGTTACAGTGCCCTAATTTATATATATAACTTATCTTTTTGAAAAATCAGAGAATATTCCTTATTGCTGCATTTTAAATAAGAATATTATTTTTTTCCATACATAAAATTTAAATATTTCCATAACTTTTGATTCAAAATATATGCCCATAATGGTGCAGCATTAAAGTTGGTTGTTATTATAATACTAAAAAAATCCATCCAAAAATATTTCAAGAATTTATACATGAAACAATAAAACATAAAAAAAAAAGAAATATTGGAAATGTTTATAATAATAAATACAATCCTCAAAACAGAATGTTAAAAGAAATATTCATATATCATAGTTTGTGTTGCTACATGGAAAGATAGAAAATATATAAGATTGTTCATAAAATAATGCGACAAAATTTATTTAAGTATCAATATCATTTAACAATGATTGCTACATAAAAAAACATTTCAAAAATACTTTTATACCAGACAATAACACTCAGACACATATAGTACATTATTTATTGAATAAAATTGTGATGCCTAGTTGGTTTTTTAAAAATAAAATTAGCATATGTATAAAATAATAAAAAAAATTATCATAATCTTAAAAATAATTTATTTTTATTGATTCTGTTTATAGTTATTACACATTAAAATATTGTTTCATATTTTTGAAATTAGAGAACATTCTAAAGCATATTAATAAAAATTAAGAGAATTACAACCATTGTTATTTCTTTTTCATTTTAGATGATTTTAATAAGTATTTTAGAAGTTTATTATTATTGTATTTGGAAATTTTATAACAGGATTATTTGATAAATAAATGAGTTCTTGCAACAGAATCGATACAAAAAATTCTCTATAGTTAGCATATTTTTTCAATTTCATATAGATTCTTACAACTTCATTTCTTTTCAGAGATTTTATATGCAGTGCAAATCTTTAATTCTTATAATGCTGAATGTGCATGCCAGACCATTTGACCTGGAATCACCAAACTTGGCACATATATAATTTGGAGGGTGGGAATGTAAACCTTCAAAACTTTAAAAAATTTAATTAGAATTGCCATTAAATAAAATTTTGGCATTTTTCTGCAATAACTTCCAAAAATATTACTGTACAAAAACAATTTGCATATCTTCTTAAAATTCAAAAAAATTATCTTTTCAATGGTATTAGTGTTTTTATCATATAATGTTGTTTCTAAATTTTAATCAATTTTTAAAAAGTTATTTTAAGTAGATTTTTTAACAAGAATCATAAGAATTCTAGATGAATATTAAATATAGTATTTTAATTTGCAGAATCTCAGCTTTAATCTCATTATTTCTTACTTTTATCTGAAAATTGATAATTTATGTCTATTTGCATTCATTATAAAATTTCTACCTATGTATTAATTTGAAGAACATTACATATTTCTTTTTACCTTATGATATTAAGTATTACTGTTTAAATTTTTATGTCTACAAAGAGAAAACAGAATTCTACAACCCATTGAAAAAGCAATTTTGTTTGCATAGTTATTATTTTGAAAAGCAAGTTTATCAAAAAAACAAAAAAACTTTTTGAAATAAAGTTAATATTTATTAATTTATTAGCTACTTTCAGTGACCAGTTGGTTAGCAAGGATTAACAATTGCTAAAATTTTCAATGAAATATTTTATAAAACTTCGTTCTTTAAAAGTGAGCTTTCTATGAAAATCGTTTTTTAGCTTTATATTTTTATAGTCATATAACTTATACTAATATAGAAATTTTATACTTCTGTTCACTGTACTGTGTATTTCTCTAATTTTCTGTTGGCTCTCGTAAAATTTGAACCTTAAAATTGACATGTAAGCAATTAAACTTTAAGTAATACAAAAACTTCTTTTGCTGGAATATGTTTTTTAAAAACTTGAGTACAGAGAACAGTATTAATCTAATTCAGTATTAAAGTCATATTTGTACAACACAATATTTTTTTATAATTAATAAAATATGTCAAAGATGTAAAAAAAATTCTTTGCTTCATCATAAAATTCAGTTTTAAATTTTACTATCAAAAAGATTTAAATGATATAGATAGCAATATTTATTTTATTTCAGTAATAAATATACTTTTAAAGAACTATGAAGTCCAAAATTTATACCTTAAGAAATAGTCTTAAAGAATCCGAGCCAGAGAAATATTACTGACAGTCCAACTTTCAAATTAAGAAAGCAATTCTATCACTTGCAACCAATTATGAAGTTTTGAATATCACTATTTAGGACAACCATCAATTGCATAATTTTAAGCTAGTCAGAGTTGGACTGATTAACCTATTTTCTTTAAGATAGTCAATAGAGTGGTCCAAAATCATATGATTTTATAAGAGAGTGATATTCAAATTTTTAAATCTCTCAGTTTTAATCACAATACAATAGGTATTTCTTTTTATTTAAAATTTTAGTGTCACATAAATAATTTGGTAAATATGACTCACAAGAGTGAGAGACCATATAAAAATATAAAATTTGAAATTCATCACAGCATTTATCGACTTAAACTAAATAAAATATAATTGTTTACTTCATTTAAAAGATTTTTTTCTAGATGTATATACTTAATATAAATTTAAAAAGTATTCTGTATATTATTTAGAAATTATCTGCTCAAACCTTATAAATGGATAACCTGTATGTGCATATATATATTATATATATATATATATATATATATATAAACCACTACAAAATTATTCAATTAATATTATAGAAGTATTAATTGATCATGGAAAATTTTTTCTTTTTAGAAAATATGATATTTCATGCTTATTTTATTTCTTTCAGAAGTTTTTTTTAACTTATATGGTTTAGTTTGTACTAAGATTTAACTTAATTTTTTAATTTTATAACTTATCAATGGGTGGCAACACATTGAAAAAACCTAATTTTCTCCATGCAGACATAATAAGCTTATGCAGCGTAAATTTAACTTGCACAATAATAAGCAGAGAAATAAATAGAAAAAAAAATGTGCTTAAAAAACTTTTTTTAATTAATTAAAAATAAAAACTTATTTTATATATTAAAAAATGTGTATCACTGAATATATATATATATATATATTGAATTTTATAATGATGAAAAAGTTGATTTTGTGCTGTAATATTTCTGAAAATTATTATGAAAAAATGCCAAAATTTTTCCTATTTTTTAATTAATTTAAATTTTAATTGACCTTTTTTATGGAAAGAAATATAAGAACATGGGAATAAAATATTTAATAACAGCAATTCATAATTAACTTTTAGCCCAATGAAAAAATAAATATAAGTACGAAATAAATTTATTGTACACAATCACAAAAAAAGTAAAACATTACTAACCAATTAGAACTTGAAAAATCTGCTTTTTTACTATCCATAAAATCCTAAAAAACAGAAAAGAATAAAAATTAAAAATAATGTATTCATTTTTTAATGCAAACGAAACAGTATTCAGTTTGATATAGAAATGCAATAATGTTTTAAATTTTTTTTTTAAAGTTCATTAATCTGCTATTACAATAACAAAGTTTAATATAGCTGAGATCACCAATACAAGTGGAAATTTTATTTAAAATACTTTATAACACAGTATAACTTTCTGTAAATAACTTGAGAGTATTAAGAAATTTATGAAAAGTGATTGTAACAATTTAAAAATGGACAATATTATCTAGTGACGAAAGTGATAAAAAGTGCCCCTACTCGTGAACTTAGAGCTTCCTCCACTTTTCTCCACCATTTCACTGTGTCTTTTATTTTCCTAGAAGATTAAAAAAAATGTATTTTGTTAATGAATCATACACATATCTTATCAAATATATATTAAAAAAATCTGTTTTGTCAAAGTATTACATGATTAAATGTTTTTGCACATATTTAGTATTCAGATTTTTAAGAATTCTGCCTTTTAAGATTCTGGTAATTTATTTCAATAATTTTAAGTATAAAAACAAATAAATAAATTTTAACATCAGTTTAAATATAAAATATGTCTAATAATCATAGATTAAATGTGTAGAATATAATAAAAGAAAAAAAATACACAGTCTGTTTAAGATGGTATAATTTACATTAATTGGTATAATTATATAATATTGTGAGACAAATTTAAATATTGTAGTTTATCAAAAATAAATTTAAATTAGATTAAAAACCTAAGAAGATAAAATGTGAAAAATATTTAAGTAATGATTTCTAATAAACAATATTAATTTTATGATATAGAGCTCACATTACATTCATTAATAAAAATATCTTCATTAAAATAAAATGTTGTGGACCTAATTTTTCAGCAGCATAAAGTAACATAGGAAGGGTAAATGAAAGTAGAAAGCACAAGCACGAGAAAAAGGATTTATCATATGGATGCTGAAGTCGAACAAATTATTATGTTGCATGTGTACAAACAGGAGGAGGGGAGTGCCAGCTCAGGTGTCGTCCTCGTCATCTGACCGCGGTTCAAAATTACGAGGTCCGTCCCAAAATAGCCCAAGTGTTGCTTCAAATGGGACGTTAATATAACTAAACCTAAACCTGTACAAACAGGATTAAATTGATTTATTTTTAAGAACATTCTTATTTATGCATGTTTATAGATAACTTCTTTATTTATTACAAATATTAATTTTTAGAAATAATAATTTTATTATTTAAACATTGAAAGAGGATAAAAAATTTCATTGCTGTAATTATTCATATGCTTCATCTTTACTTACCATAATGCTTCTTCATGAAGAAGAAAATTTACAAAATCATCTTGGTAACTTTTCATTTCATCAGAACCTAAATTAGAATTAGAATTTCATAAAAATCAAAAGGTCATACTTTATCACTGAAATAAATAACATTTTAAAACCATTCAAAACAAGAATCAAATATAGAAAATATTAGATATCTTATCAACAAAATACAAAATTCAGGCAGTCTGAATTCAGTAAGGTAGAACATAATTGTATAAGTGAAAACATTAAATACTCACTGAGCATTGCTAATGTACTTGCAACTGCAAGGTTGAGTGTTTATTTAGACAAATTATAAAATGTAGAAAGTATAATAAAGATACGAGTTTCTACCTTCTTAACACTGAATCTGGCATAAATGGTCAAATGACTATTTTCCAATGGTGAAATTCTGGTAGGTTTGTGTTAATTTCTATAAAATTTTACTTTCTTTGGACACACAAACAAATATACTAAAAAGAATTTTTGGTATAAGAGACCAGGCAAAGAGTTCTCTGAAATGATTTCCTTACTGTCTTTTCTTTCATAATTATAAAGGAGAGAGTTCAATTTTCATCAGGGATTAAGATTTCTAGAATTCAGAAATTACAATAAAACTGAAGTTTGAATTCAAATGATTAGAAAATAATTTTAAGAATGAAGGTAAAATGAAATTATTATATATATTTGCTTAGTAGATGATATATTGACTTTTCCATGATAAAATATTTTCAGGTGATAAAATGAATTGATAAAAAAAATATATATATATGTTTTCAACATCTTATTAAAAAGAGTTTCTACTTTTATCTGCCAAATAGGTGAATATTTTGCAATAAAAGAACATTAAAAAAACACATAAACATGTTTTTCTTTTAACAAGATGTAACTGTTCTGTGAAACTGGAAATATTGGTGACAATTCAGGATAAGTTGAATTTCCACTAAAAAAATATAAAGTTAGCATGTAATAATTATTTAAATTTGGAGAGGATTTAGAACATGAGAAAAAAAATAAGTTATTCCTTATTGCAAAGAAATTTCTTTATTATTACTTTCACAAAAAACTCATTCACTAACAAAAAGGATTTCATGCCTGAAAAAGTCCCATAATTACCAAATGGCTAAACAATGGTTAATGGTTTGAAGAAATTATTTTATAAAATTAATTTAGTATTCAATATTTAGATATGATATCATAAAGGAACACTTTTTAAGGAACAGGTAAGAACATACTTACAGCATATAACTTCACTTTACACCATATAAAAATTACTAGGATTAAAAAAAATAAAAAGACTACTGTTTTGATTTAGAAATTGGCTTTACATAATTAAATGAAAATCTACTCATATTCTTAAGATGGCATTTTTAAATAAACAAATCTAACCTTATTTCCTACCTACATTGCATGAATTTCAACATTTTGAGCTTTAGAATATGTTTAAGAACACACCAAAATGTATAAGTGCATATAAATAATGAATTTAAAAAAAGTGAAAAATTCATAAACAATTATAATCAACTATATCAACAGACAAATGATTAAACTAATATAATGAAAAATTTAATTAATATTCTCCTATGGTTAAATTTCACTTATGAAAAGAACTTAAAAACTTTTACTGATTACTAAAAACTTTATATTTAATAAGAGATTTTAAATAACTGTTAATAACAGTTAAAATGTAAAGAAAGCAGGTACAATTTAAAATAATCTGAAATAAATTTCACATAATACTAATCTGTACTAATAATAAACATGAATATACATGTTGGTGCTCAACAGGCAAATCACTAGTCTAATTTGCTGCTACCAAATTTAGAGTATATATACCTTAGCAGGTAGACATGTGCAATTCAGAGAAGGCTTAAAATTTTACCAAGAATTGTAATTAATTAAAAATTAAGCTGAATTTTCATGTGTTTTCCACTATAACTTCCAAAAATATTATTACATAAAACTAAATTTTACACTATTTTAAAATTCTGAAAATTATCTTTTAAATGTCCATTTAATAGTTGTGCAAATTTTTGCCAAATTTTGGCAATTTATTCAAAATATTTTTTGTTACATTGCTGCTATGAAATTCAAACCATTTTCATTGTTTCACCAAATATTTTTTTTCTATTGTTGAAATCTAAAGAAGGATTCTTTTCAACCTTTTCAACTTTATAATACTATAAAATTTAAAAGATAAATGAAATTGATATTGATATTTGTGTTTTTAATAGCTGTATGAATTAAGGGACTATCTCCATTAGAAACTTCATGTATACTATAAATAGAATTTAAGTTTAACAATTAGAATAACATGACTTTAATGCTAAAAATTTGACAAAATCATTGGCATAAAGTTATATTTAAATGATTTATTTGAAATCAAACATAATAAATAGTTCCAATGAACCAGTTGGTCACCTGAGGTGACTATAAAATATATAAAATGGTTTAAAAGTTTTGAATTAGGAAGACTTCATGATTAGTTACAATAAGAACAAAACTATCATGAGTGAAACAACATTATAATTTCTAATATAAAATTTAAGAATAATATGTTCCATGCTAATAAAATATTAAACACAATAAAAATTAAATGTTACATAAAACTATAAATACTAGGGAAGCTTAATAGCATTTCTGTTGAATGATGATATAAAAATTAATGCAAACTTACCAACTTTTTCAATAATTTCATCTTCTAAAGACTGGATATGTAATAAAGAGACACTTAACAAACTGTCCTAAAAAATATACAATAGAAAAAAAATGCATAACATGAGTAAGCAGAAATTTTGCACCTGATATATTATGTAAGAAAGAGTGATTTTCTTGATTAAGTGATCCAAAATAGTTTTGAACATTGTGAACCACAAAGGTTGTCTTCCCCAAATGTTTCTAGACATTCTCTAACAGAAGTGAATTTGTATTTTAGATATTTTTTCCCCTAAATTACTGAAGCCAAAGTTTCACACAAAACTACAATTTCAAAATCGCATATGAAATTTAATACATTTAAGTCTTTTTTTTTTTTTTTCTGTCAGATTTATATGTTTCTGAAGATACAGACATTCAAATCCTAGTTGGAATTGGCTTAAAGTTTGATAAGTTTCTACAATATAGATAATAAATTTATGTATTGAATTCTGTTTATCTAGCTCTCTTTGTTATGTAATTATCAGATTAACTTGTATTGAAACAGCAAGTCAGACAAACTTCCTCTTAATAAATCTTGCTCAAAGTTTGATAAAAATCTTTGAATATAGTGGGCAGACCATATACCAAATTTCATCTGTGTAGCTCAAAGCATTTTTATGTTATCTATATCACAGAGACAAATAGATTGACAGAATGCTAAAAATGTGTACTGGAAGGCCTAAAAACATAGAGATTAATCAAAATTTTGAGTTTGACGATTAAAGTACTTTTGATATATTTTATACAGGAGAAAGTAGAAAATTACATATCTTAATGTATTTGTAGCACTTTATAATAATTAAATTTTTCTTTATTTCAATAGATATAAAACCTTGATTGTGAAATCATTTTGTACTGTTGAGTGTACAGTCATTAAAAAATAAAAATGCTAAAATTTAAAAGACAAACTGATTATTTAAAGAAAATTTATATTATTTAATATATACATTACAATTTTAAATATTATTTTAAATTTATATTATTTAATTTATTGTTTTAATGGTTTTTATGTATAAGCTCTCCAGCTTGCACAGGTAAAATTACTACAATTCCTTCATACAGAAATACGCCATTGAATATTGTTAACTAAAATATTATGCTTAATTGGTCTCTGTATGACAAATAACAAATATATAAAATTAAATTCTTTGTTTAAAATAAAATGCTAAACAGCTGTAAATGTCATTAATAAACCATTTGCAGAGTAATGTTTTACCTCCAAAACTGAAGAAATAAATAGCAATGGATATAATATTAGAAAATCAGTCGATCTTGACATACAGTATATACACAATATAGTACATACAGTATATTAGCATACAGTATATTATACAGTATATCAGTACTGTTTTAAAGATGTACACAAGTTGAAAACTTTTTAGAATAAGTCACTCATATATTCCTGCTTTTGATTAAGCTAGTATGTGCAAAATTAACAATATAAAGTTATAATAAAGGTTATGATGCTAAAAATGTAAGAATATTATTTCCTTTAAATTAAAATATAAATATGATATTCAGATTGAACTAATAAAGATAGGATTTCCTTTAATGTGTCTTCCATCCAGGTTATTTTCAATATTTTTTATAATAGTCTGAGGTAAAAAGAATAAATTTTTACTTTTCACTATTGGAATACATTACATAATAATAAGAATATTGTTATTACAGTATTATATAGAAATTTTTAAAAAAATTCTTTCCATGTATTTCATGCAATTTTATTTATGACAAAACTCATTTTATTCAAATTTTCTTTGATATAGTTTAAACAGAATCTTCTGAAGTCAATTAAATGAAAAATGAAAATAAGATATGGATATCTAAGACCAACTAAAAGATAATTTACATTCTAATTGCAGATATTATTTTAAAAAAGCAGAAGAATATAGTTCAGAACATCATGACTTGCATGAAAATTTTAATGGCAAGAAAATCAAGAAGCACATTACTAAAAGTTGAATATATGACAATTATACTTCAAAATTAAACTTATTGTATTCAGACTTGCATAATTTTGCTGAACTTATTATAGTTTCACTGAAATATAAAGAAAGTAATAATATATCAGGTGAAGGTTTAAGAAGTCGCATGATGCAATTAAATATGAAAAAGAACCATAGAGAGAAAGAAAATCTTCAATAGTTAAATTGAAAAAGAAGAAATATTGAAATTATGTAGAAGTTTAAAATCAGTTCACTGCATTCTAAGATTTTATTCATTAAGCCTATTCAAATTTTATGTTCCTTAATTAATAGAAAAATGATGACTAACAAAGCAGGAATTAAGTAAACTACTAAGCACTATTAAATAAGATAGCATGTGATGGGTACATTCCATTGTCTATTAGTACTAAATTTAAAATAATTAAAATTATTTTGAGCAGTTATCTGTGTGTTTATTAATTTTCAAAGCAAAATGTTAAAAAATTAAAAATGTTTAATCTGTTTAAAAATTCCCTTTGAGATTAACAAAGTAATGATCACAATATTACAAACTGTTTTCAAAAGAAAAAAAAATGATGCTATAAAAGAAGTATTAGCAAATTAACGTATTTCTGTAGCTTTTTTCCCAATTTAAAATCAATGAAACCTTTCTGATTGCTGAAAAAACAAGTAAAAGACATTAAGCATTGCAGGCCTGGAAAAAGTTAAATTTCTCAAAAAACAAAAAAATAAATAATAATAATAATAATTGAATATTTATGAAGGAAAAAGCTAAAAAAATACCTTTGCCGCTCTATTTTGAGACATTTCTTTCAATTTTGAATATAAGTATTGCACATTGGAGCGATATTTAGTATCAGCATGGCGATGTCTAGTTCTGAGAATATTAGCATCTAAATGAAATGATTTACGAATTCCATTCTTCGGTAATCTGCCCATAATTACCTAGAAAATAAATAAAAATATAACAATAAGTAAAATATTTAACTATTGCTACATTATAAATAATAAATGACAGAAGTTAAATAAATTTATGAAAATTCTAGCAAAATGAATTAAAAATTCAAGAAAATAAAGTATAAAAAATATTAAAAGAAAACTATATAGAAATATAATTCGCATAATCATTTCTATACTTTTAAATTAATAAGAATAATTATAAAACAAACCGATATAATGAATTGAAACAAAGCTTCTTTTCTAATACCACCAATTTATTCAGCATATAAAAATGAATTAAATAATTAATAATGGAGTGGGGAAATGAGCAACTTCTTATTTTTTAATACTTTCTACATGAAATAAATTTTAATAAAATGAAATGATTGCAACTTTGACAATCCTGCTATTTCGCTAAGAACAAAACTAAGAACAGTAATTTCGAACAAAGTTTCAAATAGCATATTATCATGTTGAGTAAAAACAAAAGAGGCAAAAAGAAATGCTCTTACGATCGTTGGATTGAAATGCAAAACAATTCTGTTCTATAATAACATTAACAATTAAAGAAATAAAGCGTATTAAAATTTCGAAGTCAAGAAAAGCGCTCACAAGAAACTTAGAATCGAATAACATGATGCCATATTATTGTAGCAAACAAATAGTAAAAAAAAAACTGATGGCAAAAATAACAAGATGCACCTTTAATAAATTAAGTACAAAAATTTAATTACTTTACGATGAATATATTTGTATTTTACAGAACAAAATTTCTTGTTTACCATCTTCAATAAATTAATTGGATTTTGTTGAAAGATTGGCAACAGCTAATGGGCTCCAGTAGAGCGATTACTGTGATACGATGCTCGTGTATTTTGCTTTTGTGTTTAAAATTTGATGGATATCGGCTTTATTTTCTTGTAAATAGCTTGTATTGAAATATAGATTATTTAAAATGCCATTGCCGGTTCAACCATCCGTTGGTTTATTTCAGGTATTTACTTCATTTCCTTTCTGTGAATTTTAAACGTTTTGGATCTACTTAATAAAAATTCATGCATACCTGACTTACGAAACATTAATTTTATTTATATATATTTGTTTCAACTCTTGATTGGCTTCCACTTTTTTTCCAGGAGTGTAGAACAAAAAGCTGTGCATGTTTGTTTCCTTCTTAAATTGTTTCATAAAATTTTAATTGCGTAGTGATTTAACTGTCAAAGTATGTTTCTAACAATTTGCTGGAAATTCTCTAGAAATGTATGCATTCCGTTGATAAAACACAATAATTATATCGATCGAAATTATATTTTTAAAATTGCTTCATAAGAAGTTTTGTCAATATTTATTAAAATTTAAAAATTCCCGTTGATTGTTATTTTTTTTTTCTGCTTTTGAGACTTGATTGAGAATAAGGACTTTTAAATAACAAAATTGTTCAGAGAATGCGACTTTAATTCTTTGGATGCATTGAAGAGAAAACGTTCTGTATACAATTGTTTATATTTTGCTTTATTTTAGTTTTGAAGTTTATTCCAAAGTTTTAGTTGGTTTTATATTTTGTTTATATTTGCTTGGGCGAGTTGTATCTTTTTGAAAGAATTAAAAAAGAATAAAAGGTTATAAATCAGTAGATATTTGGGTATTTTTATGCATGTTCTTGAAATATAATCGTAGAAACGAAGTAGAATGAGCATTTTATTTTATTTTTTGCCAAGTGAAGGGAAGGATGTAGTAATCTTACTAGGGCTCGGAATATAGTGATATTTCTTAACTTAGACAATCAAACAAATATATTTGTCATCAAGTATTTTTATCTGTAAAATCTTGCATAAAGCATTGGCTGGATCATTGAAATGCATAAAGCATTTGGCTTGTTTCAGATGGTAATCATGATATTGAATATTTCTGAGTGAAATTGTAATGTCATCATTCTGCTGGTTGTATTTTAAGCTCCACTTTGTGAAAGAAAATTTTAATATTTTGATATAAGAGGCAGGCAGTCTGAGAATTTGCATTAATGCAATTTTCTTTCCATGTTGCCTTATAAATATATATATATTTGACCACTTTATTTTTTATAATCTTATAAAGGCAAATAATAATATGTTATTCAAGATGAATTTTTACTGAGATTTCTTTCATCTTAGATTTTGTGCTTTCTACACAGTTTTAATGCTTTTTTTTTTGTGGCAAATAACATTGCTCCTTTTTGTTTAACTACTGAATGTAATTTCTTCTCTTAATTCAGAAGAATAGAACTCGTACTAGACGAAATACAGAAGATGGCCCTATGTTTGTTTTTAATATCAGATCTGTTGATAATAGAGATATGCAGGTGAGAGATTTTACATCATACAAATTTTTTCTGGCAGAATTCTTGTGTTAGTCATCATTATCTTGTAATTTTGGTTGTCTTAAGAATATCATCAGTTAAGTACTAGTTTTCCCCCCTTTTCAGAAAATAGATGTTTGTTTCAGAGTTTCCAGAATTGGTTCATGTTTTTATTTTTATTGATAGAATATGAGAAAAATCCATATTCTATATAAATAAAAAAGCAGTAAGTTTATTCTTGTTTAAGTTAACATTTTTGCTTTTTAACAAATGAAAGCCTACATATTAGAAATTTTTTTTTATATTTAAAATATGCTACAACTGCATTTTTAAATTAAAAATATAATATAAATAAAAGTATTCTATTGAATGAACAAAAAGAAATGTGATAAATAAGGCACAATAAGCTGTTCATTTCTTTTAGATTGATAAATAAAATTATCAAAAAAATGCTATCCTTAAGGCTCAATTGTATGGGGGGAAAAAAA
The DNA here is from genome assembly GCA_026543865.1 of Argiope aurantia. Lineage (NCBI taxonomy): Eukaryota > Metazoa > Arthropoda > Arachnida > Araneae > Araneidae > Argiope > Argiope aurantia. The sequence goes on from JAPMOR010057291.1 coordinate 333,758, forward strand.
ATCTAAATGTCGAAAGACTGTTTCATGTATTCATTAAAAAAAATTTTTACAAAAAGTGGTCAAAACTATATTGCAGTACAGATTTTTCAACAAACTCTGCTAATTAGTAATGTGTTATTAGAATAATAAATTTTTTTCATGTAGGCTGTTTTTTATTTCTCAAGTTTGTTATATGAAATGTGTATATATACAAGTTGGAAAAAATAATTTAGATATTTCATTTTTTTTTATCTTTAAATACTGAAGGAATTTCAATGTTCTGTTGTTTTAAGTTAGTACTATAACTGATTGCTGTGGATACTTCTTTATTTCTTAAATATGGAATAATTATTGTCCTCTTCAATTTTATTTAGAGTATTTCAAGGTGAATCATCAATATATTAGCTACAATGCAACATAATCTGAATATATTTTGTGTGCAAATATAAAGTGCTAATATATTTATTTTTGAAATATTAATATGGTGCATTGATATATTAAGAATTTTGAAAATGTTGCATACTCAGCATTAATGTCTATGGTATGTATAAGACTGAAATACCTTTTTTTTGTTTTATATTTAAAGCTAATTTTGTTATCTCAAAGAAATGATATTTGCATTATTTTATTTTTAATTATTTTAGAAAACATGTAAAACTGGCTTGAGTGATGTTTTTTCCTGTTTATTTAGTACATATATATCATTATGACAATAAAGAAGAATGTGTGTGTTGGTATTGTGCCGATTAGACCATTTCACCTTGAATTATCAAACTTTAGCACATATATACTTTAGAGGAAAGAAATGTGCACCTTGATTTTCTTTTTGAAATTTTATTTATTTAAAAATTAAATGAGATTCTGACATAGCTTATAACTTTGCCATAACTTATGGGTAGTTTGACCAGAAATTATTCTTATCTGTTAATATTCAAAACATTATTTTCCATTGATATCAATTTTGCTACTGTAAAATTCTTTATCTAGATTTAATTTACTTCTTAAAACATTTAAAAGTGTTTTTTTTTTATTATTATTGACAATGCTGCCACCACAACAATCTCATTATTGAAATGAAATGCAAATTGCTTTTATTGTTGCTACTAATATTTCATCTTGGCATTCCATCCCCTGCCCTCTCATTGTTAATGATCAGAATATTAAAATTCGGCTTATCTTTTCATGCTCAGTTTGTTTCAAGTATAAGGCATGCTTTCAATAATTTTTTTGAATATTATGCAATTACATCCGAAGTTTAACTTCAGAAATATGTATTGATTCAAATTTAATACCCTGACATTTTAAAATACTTTTATAGTCACTCTTAATATTTTGATTTTGTGTTGCAATATTCATCTGATATGTTAAGTAAATCATGAAATATATTCTGGAGAGCATGCAAAATTTCAGAAATAAAAGACTTTTCTCTCTGTTATTTCTTTTATTGCTTTGATACAACAGGTATATTACTACATTAGTTGAAGTACAGTTATTTTCTGTTTCAAATTAAAGTATGAATTGTATTTAAGATGGCTGGGAAATTAAGAAATCTCACAGCACTATGAATAGATTGATATCCTAAAATAATATGAATTGCATGATTTTCAGAATTTCAGCTTTAAAGTTACTTTGCTAAAGAAGCCTTTAAAGAGTAAGTTAAGTAGAAAAAATCAATTAAAATTTTACATCTGCCAATAATTCCAATGAACCAGCTAATCAACTAATGTAGCTAATATATATAGGCTCTTAAAAAATTTGTGTAACTGCTTCAATTCAAATTTTAAAAAATACAATAATAACTAAACTAAATTAACTTCTTAGTTGTGAAAGTTTATGTCTTTTCCACAATTTTTAAGGTCTAATTTATGTAACTGTAGTTATCTATTGTTAAGTTGCTGTAAAACATGAAAATCTTGAGTTTAAAGTGAAGGATTAATGAAATTTTGAAACCTTCTGAAACAAATCTCCATGTATTTGAATGTGTATAAAAACTAAGCACTTTTTCAAGATTTATTTTCCACTCAAACACTGATGCAGTCAATACCTGAAAATACAACCATAATGAAAAGCCATAAATCAGTTTATTTTAAGCTCAAAACTTGTTGAGTTAAAGTTAAATTTATTACTAAAATATTATTGTCTCTTTTATCAAACCATGATCATGAGAGAGATATGTGACAGAGTTTCACCTGTAAGAGGTTCAAAGCAAAAATAATGAATTGGAAAATTAGCTGTTTTGTAACAGATTAATTTTGGAATTTTTATTTTGGAGGTGAAACTGGAACTAAAATTAAAGAATTAATTGCATGTATGTGTAACACAATTAAAGATACTGCTATTTAAAACTAAAAAGTATAGGAAGTTTATGCTTTAATCTGATTGTATAGAATTGATGTCTTTTTGAATTTTGTATATAAGTTGCGAGAAAGAAAATTTTAGAAAGTTAATTATTTGTATTTTTTACTTATATATAATAATTTTAAATTATCTATTCTAAAAATAATTATTTTTTATCACTAAAATGCAAGTTTTTTTACTGTATGATCCAATATCAAAATATCTTTGTGAAATTTCCATTTATTATTTCCCATTTAAAGATATATAAATGCTAAATGGGTTCCCAATGTCTTCTTCTCTGCTTTCTATCATCCTGTCTTTTTGTAAGTTAATATGGAAAAATACCAAATCTCTATTAAACTTTAATTAAAAATTTTAAAAATTGTTCCAAAATGCATATTTAAACTACTTTTGCATCAAATTATTAATTCTAGATCAAACAACCTCTTCTATAATGCACTAGCTCACATGAAAATATGCAATTTTTCCTATATAAGTATCTAGTTGCCTTTAGCTAATTTGTCACCAATTTTGATTATATTTTATTGCATTTAATTTGTTTAGATATTACTAAATGTTTATGATTTCATCTATGTCTTACAAAGGTATTACGTAGATATCTGTGATTTCATCAAAATATCAGATATTAAAACCATGTTAATTGCCTGACAAATGTACTATTTATTATGCACATGTATCTTTCAAATAGTTATCCATGCAATTATAGTGTTGTTAAAAATGTAAACATACAATACATGAAAATATTAAAACTAAGAAAGAAGCAAATATAATTGTTAAAAATATAAATACTTAACTATCTTTTAAATTTTGTGATATTATAACCACTTTTTTTTGGGGGGGGAGGGTCTTGTAAACTACATATATGTTAAAAAAATGCTTCTTTAACTTTCAACATTGAAAGAAAATTAAATGATTAAATATCTTATGAAACACTGAAGATGGGTTGAATTTCAGGATAACAGTGCAATCTATTAGTGAAAATAAGACCAAAAAAAAGTTACTGGAAATTTAGGAGAAATTTTTATAACTGTTGAATTGGTAATTAAAAAGGTAATTTTGAAATGGTGAAAAAATATTTTTGTGCAATAATATTTATAAAAGTTATTGTGTAAATATATTAAAATTCATCTTAATTTTTAATTAAGTTTCTTATTGAAATTTTTATCCTTCAAGACATATGTGACAATTTTCTTAGCTGAAGATCAGATATCTGGTTTGTGGAGCAATAACACACATGCACATATCATCTTAATTATTATTAGAGATAATAAATATATATAAAGTGAGAATATATTACTAGAAAGAATTAATGACTTAAGATTGATATCATTTGATTTTGTAACATTCGTACAACTGCTTATAATTAAGTGGGCAACCAATTATTCAAAGCTGATTAAAAAAATGATCAGTTAAAAAACTTTTTCATTCTGTTTATTGATTGATAAAATTTAGGAGGAATAGCTATTTAAGGAATGCAAAAGCCAGCATGCATAGATGTCAAAATGCTTTTGTGCTATCTATTTATTTTTTTATTAATTGTTGCCAAAAACATTCAGTAGATTGTAATAATTTGTAAGAGATTTTATTTTATCCAAGACTTCATCTTTAAAACTATTCTCATAGAATAAGCTAAGATATGGACAGATGTAAATTAGTTAAAATGTCACCTACAAAAGCTAAAAGAATTATATAGCAATTCTCGACTTTTAGTATTAGACATATCAAATCCTAAATAGGATAAGATATTTTTGATTTAAGTATAAAAAGTAGGTTAGATAATAGTATAAAAAATTTGAGAAATATTCATGTTCTGTATCTAGTCTGTAAACTTGTGCTAATACAAATCAGGGATTCAACCTTCATAGCTTACCCATAAAATTTCTTTTTGTATCATCACAGTGTAATTTAATTAATTTCAACTAAATGCTTAAAGCAAAAAATAAATTTTCAGGTGCACCTTCACTTTTGTTAAATGTAGAAGAGTACCAATGAGTTTTTGGATATATATATTTATAACTGTTCTGAGACCTTATATTTGTGCATTTTTTTATTCTTGACTTTTCTTTTCTTATCTTTCAGGGCTCCTCGGTTGAGCCAATGCAAGTAGATGCACCACCAGAAGAAAATGATGTTGCTGAAGTAGAAGTGTATCTAGTTGAAAATCCTACTCTTGTAAGTTGGCCGAATTTTAATAATTATTATAGAAAATCTGAAATAATTTTGTAGGCTACATAAAATTTTAATGTAATTTTTTTATGTTTTAATAATAACAATAATTATTATTATTTTGACCTTGCACTTTATAAATTTTTGATAAGAAATATTTAATATCTTTTTGTCGTTTTTAACTAATAGCTTTTAAAAGTAATTACAGAAAGGGGAAGAAAGAAATAAGTAGATTCTAAAAAAGAATGATTAATTGGGGGGGGGGGATTTTATTATTTTCCTGTTAGTTGACAGCATTTACCACCAAGTTAACTGTAGTACAAAGCATTTTTCAGGTTTTTTTAAGAAGCCCTTTAAACCAAAATGTTTGGTTGTCCATAAAGTATAAAAACCTTATGGTGCACACATAACCCTACAAAATCCCCAGTGCATATGTAACGGTGAGCAGTTACTTTATTTGGCATGTTTTAATAATTCGTGCAAAAGGAAAATATTTGGAATATGTTTCAGTTGCTGTTGGTTTACAAAAAATTAAAATTTTTCTTTTTGCATTTAAAAAGATGAGTTTTTGAAAAAAGAGTGGCAATTTACTCTTTATAAATTTCATTTAAATATTTTTGACAAGATAAAATTTAATTTTCATACTTTTTTTTTCTTTCTTGAATTCTTCTCTCTTCCTTCTTTTATATGTTCTTGACTCTTTGCTTATTATTATTCTAGATTAAATTTCTAACTAGAAACATGGCATTTACAACCCAATAAACTTTTTAAATCAATTTAAACAGTTATTAGTAAAAATATTTTTTGAGGGTTATTGACCATTGTTTTCAGTCTCCAGCTTAAAAATCATGTCAGGGGGTGGGGTCCCACAAATTTAGCTTATTCAGAACCCTTTCTTTTCACTTGTGAGGAAAATGTAGAGAAAAAGATGCCAAAAGGTTTATTATCAAAGGTTAAGATGACATACTTTTCTGCTGTGAAATCATTGAAGTATTATCTTGAAATACAATATCTAATATATTTTGTTAGAAATTTGTATTTAATTATTTGAATGCAAAAATTTTTTAGGAATATTGGCGATAGTATTCTAAGTGTAATATTAGGAATTCTGGTTATTACACATTGAATGCTGTACTAAATTTCTTACAATGTAATTTATATGGCTCTCTGGTCAACGGTGATGCCCACAGTAGTCATCTTATTAATGACACATGTAAAGCTTTGTGTCACTGTGTTAAAATTATTCATTATGTTACGTGTGAAATTCATAGTTACCAGTATTTGTTTAGCAAAATATTGTATCAATCTTAAGAATTTACAATTTATTGTAAGGTGTGATCTGTTTAAAAAGTACTTGATCATTCTTATTGCTCATAATCTATAAAATTCAAGGAAAATGTCATTTATCTTCAAATTATGTCCTCTTTAAAATATGTAAATTGTGTTTGCATAAGAAGTCATCTGCATCTTTATATTTTCTATTGCCTTTAAATTTTTATTAAATAACTCTACACAATGAAAAATCTTCAGAAATTAAGTATGTCAATGTTAAATTTTGTTAATTAACATTGCATTTTGAAAATATGTAAAAATGTTTTATGAGTTTTGATTTATTCTGCAAGTGACACATAAATTGTGTAACCTGTAGTCTGTCCTCCCATTTTAGGAGTTTTAAGTCTTCCTGATAGTAAGAATTTTTGCATCCTAGATTTTGTCATTTTCATATCTAATAATTGTTTTGCATTGCATTTCTATATGCCATTTTCAAATATTTCATGTTAGTCATCTCACAAAATGATGTTCTTTTTTCCTTGTGTAGAAGTCATGCTTTTAGATAAGCATTTGCAGTCCTCCTAGTGGTAAATCTATAGATTAATTTCACACTGCAAGAAAAGAAAATATACAATAAATACTCAACATATATGCTTGATAAAATCAATACAACTATTAAAGAATAGGAACATGGTGAGAGCAGGATATATATTTTGGAACTCCAAATATAATAGCATTCATGTGTACTTAAATGATATACTTAAACATTTTCCTTCTATAACATCTTCAATTAATTCATTCTGATTAGAAAGTAATGTAATATATGTTTTTTTTTTTCCCCAGGATTTGGAAGCTTATATAACTAGTTATACTGGCTTAGCCAAATTGTACAGATTACTTTATATAGCTGATCATTGTCCATCATTACGAATTGAAGCTTTAAAAATGGCAATTTCTTATGTACAAACTACCTATAATATAAATATGTATCAAGTGATTCATAGAAAATTGCTAGATGCTGTTGGGTATGTATAAAACTTTATTATATCATTTTACTGTTTAAAAGCTTATTATTAAAAAAATTAAGAAATTGTACTCATGTAGTGGGATGTAATATCTGTTAATTTATTTTTAAAAAATAGCATACATATTTTTTTCAAACAAATTTCAGAAAACAATCACATACTTGACAAAACATTTGATTTCTTTTTTTTAATAAATAATAATATTGATTGACATAGAATTGAATGCTAATTGTCAATGTTGCTGTGTATGTTTTAAAAAAAAATTACCCTAACTTTCTACACTTGTTAGATTTAAGCTAAAAGATTGCATGTGAAAGAATTATTATTCTTCCCAAGGTATTTCTAATCTGATACTATGTAAATTGGGTAGTAATGTGACAATTATAATGTCATTATCAAGCTGAAATGTAGATCTTTATATTTTTTCAATGTATTTAAGTTGTATTTTCAACTATGATAAATTACTATGTTACATTTAGTTCTGCAATTTAAGTTCAAACAAAGCCATATGAATATGGTTTTTTTTTTT
>JAPMOR010057291.1:341486-361657 GCA_026543865.1 Argiope aurantia
AAAAAAAAACTTTTATATATAATCGTATTTCAAATATAATCACCCTAAAATCTTTGATATATAATTTTATATATTTATTATAGAATATATAAGGCTTTATTGTGACAAGGAAAAGCATTGTTGTAATAGAGTAGTTTAAATTTTCAATGGAAAATATGTAGATTTGTAAATGTAATTGTACATTATATTTATAATTAAAAAGCTATTTATTTATGACTTTGTAATTTATTCTTTTTATAATACAGCTTGTTTTCTCATAATTTTTAAAAAAAATATATTGGGCATGAAAAGTACCTTAAATATTTTCATTTCTTTTTCTCCTTTGAGAATATGAATTTTGTAAGTCTTATATTTTATGCATTATTGTTATTTTTAGTAATTCAAATTTACCAGATGTTACTGGAGGTTTGAATGCTGGAGTTGTTCCATTGGATACTCAATGGATTGAAACAAAAAGTAAAAAAGCTGCACTCAAATTAGAAAAGTTGGATACTGATTTAAAGAACTACAAAAGCAATTCTATAAAGGAAAGCATCAGGTACTTAATTTTTTAAATCTGTGTGTGTTTTTTGTTGCAAAAGTCATTTTTAAAAAAATTTATTTCATAACTCTGTTTTAACTTTGCTCATAGACGAGGTCATGATGATTTGGGTGATCATTACTTGGATTGTGGAGATTTAAGTAATGCTTTGAAATGCTATTCGAGAGCCAGAGATTATTGCACAAGTGGAAAGCATGTTATTAATATGTGTCTTAATGTAATTAAGGTAAGTGCATTTTCTAAGTTCATTAATTATTCAACTATTTTAATTTTAATAAGTAAATTATTAATTAAACATGCATTTTAGTAAAGTATTTTATTACATCTATGCCTATTAAATTATTCAAATTGGTTAAAGCAGATATTAAGTAATATGAACATGCATTATTGCAGATGAAGGAATTATACAATAGTATATATCTATAATATTATCTAATCCATAGCTGATTACATATTTTTTAAAAATATTGTCATTTTATAAAATCATCTAAAGATCTGACATATGTTGCTAAGAATTTTTGTGAATGCTTATATTGTTTTTCTTGAAACCAATGCCTTAGATAAACTAAAAGAAAATTGATATTATTTGCAAACTCGACAATCTATAGTTTTTCTAGTGTTTTAAGTTTTATTTTCTGCCCTTGTGATTACATGAAACTTTTCACTGTTTGTTTTAACATCCTTCTCGTAATATCATTTGTACACTTGAAATTTCATTTTGAATATTATTTAGGTAAGCGTATATCTGCAAAATTGGTCCCATGTATTGACCTATGTCAACAAAGCAGAAGCTACTCCAGAAGTTAACGATGTAAGTTTAGCTTTCATTTTTGTGCTTTTTCTGTAAAAATAATCACAATTTGAATTTGTTATCTGTTGTTATTTTAATTTTCTGTAGAAGTTCTATTAATTGTATCTGAAATGTGAATTTTTCATTTTTTTAAAAAATATATTGTAAAGAGTGAAATTAGTTTCCTTTATTGTTAATATTCTGAATTTAATTTTAGATTAATAGTAAAGATGCAAATCAGTTGGTATTGACAAAATTGAAGTCTGCTGCTGGTTTAGCCGAATTAGCAACCAGGAAGTATAAGTCGGCTGCTAAAAACTTTTTACAAGCTTCATTTGATCACTGTGATTTTCCTGATGTAAGTTTTATACATTTTTGTAGCAAAAAATATACTATCAAATTATTTCAAATTTATTTTTATATTTTGTTATGCACATTGTATCTAGTTATTTATCACTACATTCTTTTTGTTTACCATTTTATCTAAGAGAAAGTATTATAATTGTCAAAAAATTAGACCTTGAAATTTATGACGATCCTTGGTCTGACACTATCATTTTTAAAATTAAGTTCATCTGTGTATGGACGCATTAAGTCAAAAATGACTTGGAACATAATGAAATTTAATATGTGGCCTTGTAAACAACATTGTGGTTATGAATTCAATTTGTGTTCTAAATTAGATAGAAGAAAATCCAAATTGTGTTTAATTTTCTTCACTATACATACATGTTTCACAAAGCATATATGTATTGGGAGTGATGAGGATATTGGAATTATTAGATATAATTATATATATGTATACATGCCTTCCAAATAGCCAGATTTGTTTATTTCTTTATATTCAGCTCAAAAGTGACTAACTCATTTTTTTCCCCATACACTTTTACAGTTTTACCACTGAAAATTGTTCAGGTTATAATTATTCAAATATATGCATCAAAAATGTTATTTCTCTTTTTAATCATCTGTTTGGAATTGGAAATTATCAGATAAAAATAATTTACGTTTGTAATGGTAAAACTCTGTAATCATTTCAACATTAGGGAATGCAATGTAAACATAGAGCATCATATATTTGTATCTGAGTATCAGTTACAAAGACCAGTTGTTTCTGTACCTTTCTTTTTTCTCTTATATATTAATAAGTTTTTTTTTTTTAATTCATTTGTTGTACCTACCCTTCACAATTATCCTTTTTCCTTCAAATTTTTTAATAATAATTTTAGAAGATTTATTTTTGATTTTACATTTTATTCAATTTTTTATAACAGTTGTACTTCTACATATTAATGAATAAAAACTAGCATTATTATAATCAATTATTCATAATCAACTTCTATGCAATTTTGGACTTGTTTTCCTGGAACTAAGTTTTATAAAGTCTGGTTCAAATGAAGAAAATTTTGTTTGATCTTTGTTAAACATTCTAATATACCTTTTATTTATTAAATGAAGATGGGCTTTTGTTTCTTTTCTTATGAGCTTCTGAATCTTTATTATTATTATTTATTTAAGTAATGTTACTGTATAAAGCATCTTCTCTGCCCTGTAGCTGTAAAATTTGTGTATATTTTTTTTTCACAAAAACATGAGAAAGCAAAATTCCATTTCTTTATTTTAATCCTTTATCTTTTGTACTTTCTATCATTACAAATATTACTTTTGCATGCACCTAACTGTTTTGGGGCATGAAACTGTACTGTAACATTTGTACCTCCTACAGGCTATGTGAACTTTTGTATATCCTGGTTGGGTGAGATTTGCTCTATTGATAGGCTTAGTTTGTCAAATATTTGAATTAATCTGTTTGCTATTTTGTAAAAGTAAACAAAAAATAAATTTAAAAAAAAATCAATGTCATATCAAGGCTAATTAAAGCACTGCAGTTAAAATGAATAAATTATACATAGTATAATTGTGGCACTTACATGCCCAAAAGGAATATTGTTTTTAATGAACTTAAATTTATTTTACCACAGTAGGGACAAAAAAGTGATGTGTAGTTCACACCAGAAGATAAGAGCGAAAGTGACTATTTTTCTCTTTAGTGGTTTTATTATGAGGTTTCCATTAAGCATCTAATTGATACATGTCAACTTAAAGAAGGGAATCTTGGGTATCTTTGAAACATCTGCATAGGCACCAGGGATTTTTATTTCTTTGCTTGTGTGGGAGATGAAGAAAAAAGAATTTTTAGAACACATGTTGGTAATAATTAAATAAAAAGTGGAATTAGGACCAGGAAATAAGAGAATATTTTGGTAAAAAGTAAACATGGGTTAATTTAAAATTAAAAATAGGAAATTAAATAAGATTTAAATTAAACTAGAACACACACAGATATATATATATAAAAGGATAATTGAAATTCTATTTTATTTTTTGTTATAATATTTATATGTAATTGATATGCACTTGAAAAAGTTCTTAGCATAATTTAGCAATATATATATATACATTCTTACTTTCTGAGCATAATTTAGTAATATATACTTTCTTTGAATTTCGATTTTTTTTTTATATTTTTCGTAGTTTTTTTTTTAAACTATTAAAAAAAACTGCATATTCAAAACTTATAATATTGGAACATATTGCTCTGTAAATCTACTGATCTCTCACTGATTATTGGTTATTTATAATCAGAGAGAGATCAGTAGATTAGATATATTTTATCAGTAGATCTGATTATTTATTATCGTAGCTTATAAAAATTTGAATTAAAAAAGGAATTGAAATGCAAACTTGTGCAATTTCTTCTCGGATACCAGTTTTGCCAATAAGAGTTATATAATATGGAATATGATGTAATGCATCCTGCCTTTGATGCAGAAATAAAATTAATGGTATAAAATATTAATTTCAAATGTACATGCAAAATATTTTTTCTCCATTTTTTAAAATTTACTATTTTTGCAAATTTTAACAGTACTGTGTTTAGCAGATAAAACAGTTTTTCATCATTCTAAGACATCTTTGCTTTTGCAGTTGTTGTCTGCAAATAACATTGCCATGTATGGAGGATTGTGTGCACTTGCCTCTTTTGATAGACAAGAACTTTTAAAACATGTAATATCTAGCAGGTAAGTCAAACATGTAATTCTTGGTGCACAAACCGTGTTTGGTGTTTTGACAAAATATCTAATTGCTTGATACCAAAATTTCAAAAGTTTTTATTCAGTACAGCTTCTAGAGAGAAAATACCTAAATAATTGCAGCGCAAAGTGTTTTCTGGTTTGTGTTTGAGGTTGCCTCATGATTAGTTTCACAAGAAAACACACACACACACACACAAAAAAAAAACCCCATATCATATACAGTTTATTTCCTATTTTATGAGGTGTTAAAATGGCTGACGTATGGCAGTTTTTTACTTATTATTAGACAGCTTTGTATACTTTTTTTGTTTGTGTGCTATTTTGATGATTTTTTCCTCTAATTCCATAATTCTATATGTAGTTTTCTCTCATTAGAATTCTTTTAAAAAACATTAAATTTAAACTTTAAAAAAAATAAAAGAAGGATCGTACATTTTATTACATCCCTAGTACACACCAAGCATTTGATTTCACCAATTTTTTTAATTCCTTTTTATCTTTAATGTAGGTACAGTTCAGAAATTCATTTATTGTTGTTTTTACATTGTAATTAAAACTAATGGAATATAGTAGAAAGTAAAACTGGAAGTGTTTTATCAATGTCTCTATTATTGAGTTTTTTTATGTATTAGTTTTGAAATTTTATTTTGTATGTGAATTTCTAATAAAAACTATTCAGAATATTGATTGTAATCATTTAATATCAGCATTTTGTATACTTGGAAAAATTCTCAATCATTTTTCATGCATGAAGATGCATGCATACATATTATGAGTTATTTTTTAAATTTTCATAAGAATCCAGCTAATTGCAAGTTTTTCGCTATTTCCTGGGGGATTGATATGGTTTTTTTTTTTTTTTTTTTTTTTTTGCAGTAGTTTCAAGCTGTTCTTGGAGTTAGAACCACAGTTGAGAGACATAATATTTCGATTTTACGAATCTAAGTATGCATCATGCTTAAAATTGTTAGATGAAATTAAGGTATGGCCATTTTTTAGTATCTAATTTTCATAGATTTTTAATAAATGATAAATTCTAAATTTATTATTTATTAAATTTACTGAAAATTTACTTTATATACTATTGCTATTTACTTTATGTACTTATTTACTTATTATAATTCTTTACTGTAGGATAACTTGCTTCTAGATATGTATTTGGCTCCTCATGTACTAACGCTGTACACTCAGATACGTAACAGAGCTCTTATTCAGGTATTTACTTAATTTTCGTATGTAATTAGTAGACAATTTAATGACCAAAAGTAATAATAATTATTCTGTTTGTTAGATTCTGTATGATTTCATTCAATAGGAACAAAATTTTATTGTTTCTGCTGTGTGAAATTTCTATTAATTAATTGTTCATTGTACTGTGGTATTCCTGAATACTTTTGCTGCAAACAGTTTATATTATTAAACTTTGATGAATGAAGTTCTTTCTTTATAGCGTGGCAAGATTTTTAAAATTTGTAAAGAAATCCGTTTATAATTTGACAATATTTTTGTGCTTTTCTCATCATTTCTGCATCTTTTTTAAATGGTTTATTAGTGATTTGTATTAAATTTTTTTATTTATATATAAATACTTTTTTTATTGATTAAAAAGTTATTTATAATATGTTAGTAATGTTACAATATTACTCATGAATATTAGTAATATTATTATTTTAACTTTAATAAAATGTGCTATGCTCGGATATTTTCAAAATTCCCTTCACTCCTGCAGTTTTTTTTTTTTTTTTTCCCTTAACATACAAATTTCAGATATTGTTCTTTTCTTTTTTTTTTAAATTCTAAAATTATTATATTTTTTTGTTGGATTTTGTTTCCTTGTTGCCTATTTCATTTTTTTAAATTTTATATAATTAAAATGCCTATGAGATTGAAAGGTGTTCTTTATCATTTTTCTACTTATTATTATTTTTTTTTTAGCCAAATTGGTTCTTGATATGCATATGAAAAAATTGTTATTGCTTTCATTAGAATGTGAAATCTGCATATTAAAAATGGAATTGCTGTTAAGTTGTTTGGAATCAGATGTGGAAATATGAACATTAAAGTTTAGTATTTCTGTTGTGAATGGAAAGGAAAGGCACTGAAACTATGCAATTTCTCTATGTAAGATTAAATATTATGCATTGCAGATTTCTGAATAGATTAAGATAATTAGTAAGTAATGAAATTTTTGAAGAATTATGATTATCATAGTTACCAAAGATCTTTTGATTTTCAGCCTCTATTTTAGAACTATCATCATTTAAGGCATTACTGAAAATGTAATTTTTTTTGTTACATTAAAAACATAAATTTATCTTTTTTTTAGTATTTTAGTCCATATTTATCTGCTGATATGAATAAGATGGCTGCAGCTTTCAATACAACAGTGAATGGCCTGGAAGATGAGCTCACTTTATTGATTCTGGATAACCAAATACAAGCAAGAATTGATTCTCATAATAAGGTTTGTATAGTTGAACTCATTGGATACCATAAAAGCAAAATTACTGAATTATATTTAAATTAACATATATATTTATGTATAAGATAATTTTTTTTTCTATTTTAAATTAACATATGCATTTATTCATAAGAACATACTATTCTATATGGTATTTAGTAAATAATATTTCATATATATGTAGGCTTATTAAAAAAGGAATAATAAACATGTAGTCTCATTTAAATCTCATAAATTTCTGCAAATTATTGCTGATTAATGATGTTTCTAATTTTGTCAGATTATTCAGAAGAAAAAAAGCAAGAAAAATCAATCATTTATATCAGTTCATTTAGGATCATATTCAGGATTGTCAGGGTATAATAGTACTTCATGAAGATATTTCTGTACTGTAAAATTGAGTTTTCATTAATAATAGTTTAAATAATTCTAAAATATTTAAAATAATTTTATTTCTTATAGAAATAAATTTAAATTTTAACAATAAAAAGAATGTGCAATGTTATCTAGTTGATTGCTTTTTGTTTAATTTGTCAACATTTAAATTCATTCATTTTGTATATTTTTTTATTGGGTATAAAAAGTTTTTTTGTAATTGTGACCAACAATAATTAACCCTTTCGTGATGAGATTCCTCTATCCTAGACGTACACATGGGACGGAGTGTACACAAAAGGAATCATCCCACTGGACGGGTGTTTTGCATCTCTAAGCTTAACTTTGAAGAAAGAAACAAAAAAGTAACAAAAAATAAAGTTTAAATCCTAACTTTTTTTCTACCTTTTTAGAATATTAGTTCATTCATAATATGAGCACATTTTTCCTCTGACAAAGCACATTTTTTTTTGCCATAATAAACTGAAACCAAGGCTTTTCGTAATAAAAAGAGAAGTGTGCGAAATGCATCTGAAGACTACACAAAATACAACAGCACTGACGGCAAAACCCACAAAGACTAGGTACGGTTGCACAATAATAACAAAAAAAGAAGAAAAGAATTCAGAAGGAGATCAGAAACATGAATGATTCTGTCAAATGGAAAGTTACAGAATCCAGGTCTGTTTATTACATTACTATACCCTCCCCCCCTCGCAACAGTTGATAATACGAAAGGCTGAATATGAGTAAACTTTAGGTGAGGATACTAAATCTATATTTATTTCGAAAGTAATGGACACAGGGAACCATCTAGTGGCATTTAGAAATTGTTCTATTTTAAATGCATCCGAGTCCCATCAGGTTCGATTTCCAGAAATGCAAAGGTGGTATTCCTAGCTGTGCATATATCACATGCCCGTTGCGAAAGGGTTAATACAAAATTCCATATTTTGTTTTTCCATTTATCAGTTTTAAATAAATCTCAGATTTTGAAGTATTCTATTTGCTTTCAATCTAGATCTTATATGCAAAAGATGTTGATCAGAGGAACACTACATATGAGAAAGCTATTAAAATGGGCAAGGAATACCAAAGGCGTACAATTGTAAGTTTGGCTTCTAAATCATAAATTGTATGATTATTTGTGATATTTATGATTTACAGATACAAATTATCTTTGATTTTGATACTGTAATTAATCATTAAATTATTTAATGTCTTTATTAGATTTGATTTTTATTACAAATAATTATTTATTAATTACAATTTATTTAGTTGTTTAATTTTATATATAATTTTCTATACAATATCTTAAATAACTTTATAGTTTCAGTGAAAAATTATTTGTGCAAGATTTACTTTTGTTCTTCGTATTATGATATATAAGGTTTACATATTTTTTTGTTTACTTTTGATTAGCAACTTATTTTGAGGTCAGCCATGCTTAGGAATCAGATTCAGGTTAAAGTAAGTGAATTTCTATTTCTTTTTTTATTATACTGCAAAATTAAATAAATTATATATAAATAGCATTTATAGTAATAAAACATTTTTTAAAACAGTTTTTGTATTGAAATTTTATTATTTTTTAACTTTAAAAAAATGCATCGCAATATATGCAAGTACTAAATTCCTGTGGACATTTTCCTCAAGAAAGTGGTATATTTTAAAGTTATATCTACTTCCAATATAAATAATTTTCTTGAAATAATTTAAAAATATTTTATAAGAATAAAATTACTTAAGACTTTTCTACATATACATCCCTAGTTACTACTATAATGCAAGATATAATTTTGTGAATTTAAAGTTACCACAAATGTTTTATTCAGCTAATTGCTGAGGAGGAGGTCATGAAATTTATTGTTATATTTTATTAAAAGGTAAATCAATTTATGAAAGTAATACTTAAAACCTCATGAATTTTATTTTTGTCAATTTTTAGAATACTATAAAGTTTTTTTTTTAATTCAATGTAGCATATCATATTTTCAGCATTAAAGTTAACATAAAAAATGTCATTCTGTTAAGAGAAGGATGACGGTGACTTTTCCCAGTATACTATATATGTAAAATTTGTCTAAGCTATGCAGTGCTTAGTGCTTGGCAAGGAACTCTATAACAAAATAATTTGCTTGTTAAGTGTGTGTGTGTGTGTGTGTGTGTGTATGTATATATGTTTGTTGAAAAGGTTGAAATCTGATTTGCTAATCCAAAATTATGTTTGTTTAAATGTATTGAATACTTTTACTGACATTTTAAAGAATCAATAATTGCTTCATGATGATAAATATTTTTCTGATCGCTTTTCCCAATGGTTAAAAATTAATCAATTTTTGGCAAATTTATGATTTGATTGAAAAATATGCAAATTGTCTAATTATAATTAATGTGGTAGAGTTTACTATTAATCTCCCATTAGTGTAAATATTGATATGATGAGTTACGAGGTTTACCAAAAAGATTATCTCTTATTAGCAAAGGTTGGCTCTGTGTTGTCAGTATCATCACTCTTAGACTCCTCATCCCTCCAGTTTGTATTTTTAGATCCTGGAATCTCTTTCGCAAATTGCGATTACCCTGTTGAGCTTTGTAGATCATCATCATCATCATATATATATATAATGTAGGAACTAGGAACATTTTTCAGAAATTTCACTTCTGTATTGAATTTTTTCTTCTGAAGTGATGATTTCTTAGAGATAGTAAAAGTCATATGTGCTTGACACAAGCATTGAGCAGATTGATTCTGTACGAATTTTAAAATGTTCATAAGCCTAAGGCTGTATATTTTCAATAAATGAACTGATAAAATTTGCAGCTTTAAGTCGTGATTACTTCCAAAATATTTTCAGTACAGCTGTATTAAAAACAAAATCTTGGTTGTTTTATGAACAGATTCGTCTTAGTGGCTTAAATAACACTGAATTACATTATTATTATTATTTTGTGATTTATGTTTTTGGATTTTTTTTAGTTAAGATTTTTTTTAAATGATAATAACATAAATAACTTTAACATTTACAAAATTTTCCAAAGTTATAGGATTGACCTAATTCTTAAGTTCTTTGACCTAATTCTTAAGTTTTCTTATACTTTTACATTGCTTAATTTCTTGAATAGATGATTTCAGATCAATCTTTTTACACATCTCACTTTCTTTGATCATTTTACTTTTTCACTTGTGTAATTTCTTAGAATTTCAAAAAAATGCTTTCTAACCTTAGAGGTATATAGTTTTATGCAGATTTTGTACTGATTTTAAAATTTCAGGGAAAGCATTTGATATTTGTCGACAGTATGGATATCATTAATTAAATTTTGTATAATCATTATCCATTTCTAGTAAATATGATAACAATAATCTAGTAATGCTATGAATGGTGGGCTCTGCAATAAAATCTAAAATTTATTTTAGAGTCCACCTCGAGAAGGCTCACAGGGGCTTGATGTATCTGTTTCTCCTCTCAACTGCACGCCCAGAAGTTAATCCTGCTTGAGTAAGTTGTGAGTTTTATTGATTGCAGCTCTTAGATTTGAAGCAAATTTATATGAATTTTAAAAAAAATTATGCATTTATGATATGTGAAAAATCCAACAAAACTAAATTGCATGAAATGAGTTACTTTTATATTATTTGAAATGTTATGTATTTTGTGTCATAACTTTGCAATGTTCATATGATTTAATTCATGCAATTAATAAGTAATTTAAACTCCACTTATCTTCTTTATTGCAGATTTTTTTAAAGAAAAAATTCTTGTTACATAAATTCTTGGAAATATATTGTTTCAGATACAAAGAAAAATGCAGATGCATATTTTAAATGTGCAAAAATAAGTTAAAGTTAATAAAAGTATAAAATAAAAATTTGAAAATTAAGAAAACACCCTAAATAAAGCTTTACAGTTATCGGAATATAATTCAATCATTTGTCATAGAAGTGGAAAATATTTTTTGTTTGATCAAAAACTATAAACAGACTTAAATATTAAAATATTATATTGTTAAAAATCGATTTCTTTTGAAGAAAATAGAAAGTAACAATCATACAGCTCCACAAAAACAAATTTGTATGTAATATGAACTGAATGATAATCTTACAAACGATTAAGAATTGCTGGAGAGAATCCTTTGTTTGTGATTCTCGCACCGCAGAATTGCCACCTCTGTCGTTTGCACTGAAGTTCATAGTGTGCAAAGAGTTTTCCTTTCTTGCTCTCTCAATGAAATGTTTCATCAGGGTTGCCACACCACCAGAAAAACACAGGGAATTTAAAAATTAATGGAAAATGCCTGGAAATTCCAAATTTTTTATAAATACCTGGAAAATACAGGGATTTTTAAGCTTCTTAGTCCCCCCCCCTCCCATCTAAAAAGTGCCAATCTCTAAAGGTTACAAAAATAATTGATTGTAGTCATAGCTCTCAGAAATGAAACAATACCATTGGCAATTGTATAATGTGTTAACTCGCCCCTTTTTTTTTGTATATAGAACTGTCCAGTTTCAATTTGCAAGAATGTTGTCCTTTTTTCTTGAGATACCCAAATTGCAGCTAATAAGCATGTGCGCAACTCCTTCAACTGCATAAAAGAATAGAAAACATTTCTCTGACAGGAACATTCAATCTGTGGGAGCAGCACAGTGATATTTATTCTACCTTACTTGAATTTATTGAATGGTTTGTTTATTATTTGAGAAACTGCCAGTTGATTGAAAGTAGATTAAATAATATTTTTAAAACAATGAGCTGCTCAAAATCCATATTTAAAATAAATTGAGTGGATAAAAAAAAAATCAATCCTGATTTTGCTGAATGGGTTTGACAAGTTTCTCAAAATCCATTTGTTCTGTATTGCTTGCTCTGTTAGAAGATAATGATCTTAAGTAATATGGAAAAACAGGCATCTAGTAGTCATGCCAAAAGAGAAAATCTTACAAACCTGTACAGTTCAAAAGAGTTATCATTGATGTTGAATGTATCTTAAAGAAATACAGGAAAAGATGTTATGTCATTTAATGTCCGAAAATGAACCAATTTCAAATTTTTTAGTTAAAGTACAATAATTTAAAGCTGAATTTTTATGGGAATTAAAACTTGTTGTGTCACATTCATCCTTTAAAGCATTCAGTGATATATTGGAAATATTTTCTCTTGTGTTCGCTTACAGTGAAACAGCTAAAAAATTTACATTAGAACTTAATAAATAAGGTATGGCATTTTTGTAAGAATTAATTTCATGGAATTAATGACTGAAAAATCTGCAGAAGTTCCTGAAATTTATGCCCAAATACATAAATTGACAAAAATGGATAAATAAAGAAAAGCAATCTTTACAATGTTTTTTTGTTGAGTAATCATTAAATGATTTGTATCGTGTTAGCAAAAATGTTTCAAGTTTTTGTTTCACTCGTGTTCTTAATTTTGTGTGATTTACCATTAAAGAGTATGAGAGGTAATATATTCGCTATTGCTTAATATATAAATTTTGTCATGCTAAATTCTAGATAATAAATTAAGAGAAATTTTTTTGTACATAAATATAAACTTTCTTTTAATATGCTATTATTTTGAATAATATTAAATTATTGCTTCATTTCAGTGCATTTTCCAGTCTTTAAAATAATTTTTCTTTATAACTAGCAAATGTGTGCTATTCACATTCCCTCATATCTTGAATGTATGTACAGGAAAAAAGAAAAAAAGAGGGAAATTTTTTTCCAGTTTTGAGTGGCAACCCTGTTTATGTATTGTTTAAAGTATAACCAAATGTTTTTTCAACTTCGTAGCATTGTTCTAGACTTAAAGAAACATCTGTTATGTTTCCATTTAAATTCTAATGCATGTAATATGCGATAAATCACCTCCTCCCTTGTCCTGTTAAACTTTGCTGTGTTTAGATTAATTCTGTTTTCAATTCTTTCATAATTTATTTTGAATATCTAAAGAGGTCTCATTTCATCTGAAAATATATTTAGAATGCTAAATTTGCAATTTAGATTAAATAATGCACACTATTCAAGCTTTCTTTCTGTTATGCTATTTATGAAATTTTTACTCTTTTATTTTAATGGTCATGGGCTGATTTGGAATTTTTTTATAATTTATAAAATAAAAATCTGAATAATTCCGGATCAAAAAATGACGCTGTGGAAAATACAAACAAGATAATTAGGAATTCTGGCCTCATCTTCATCGATTGAAAGACCATTTTCTTAGATTTGTGAATGAAAAATGTAATTTAATCCTTAATTCTAGAAATGCTAGTGCTAAGTTCTCTATATGAATATTAGGTAATTAATGTTATATTAAATAACAGAAATGCAAAATTATTAAAAGTTATTTTTAAACTATGGTTTGAAGAAATAATTCAATTCTTTTTAATATTTTAATGTCTTTTTTCTTAATTATGCAACCAGTAAATATTGATTAGATATTTACAACATATGTGAAAAATTCTATTGATTCTTACAGTCACAAGATTAATGAAAATGGTGAAAAGAATGAAAGTTATCCTAAGAAAAGGCAAAAAGTCAGTTGATGTCATCTTCCATTGTGTGGAGGAGTCTCTCATGCTCTTCACAGATTTGTAAATTCGATATGTAATAAAGACTGTGTGTTTAGTTCTTAGGTGTACAGGATTTTGCTTTGATATGAAATGAAAGATGGAATATAAATCTTACCCTTTTTTGGAAAGCAAAAATATTGTATGATTACCATAAGTTTAAAAAAAAAATTATATGCATAACTATAAAATATGAAATTCATGTTTTATTGTTTTTTGATAAAATTGTGATTAAAATGTTTGTAGAAATGTGATTCATATTTAATTTTTTCTAAACCTTAGAAGAGACATATAATATTAATAAATTGAAAATTAAATCGCTAAGTTGTTTCAACTTATAGTTTTGAGAAATTTCTTTTTGTTGAAATTATTTTAGAGTATATTTTAGTTGAATTGACAAATAGAGGAAAAAAAAACTTTTTGACAGAATAACTATTACTTTTAAAATGTGAGCAAATATATTGTATGATAACATTAGAGCTATTGCAATAAACGTTAATGGAGGAACATTTTTGCAATAAGGATTATAAATAAATAAAAAAAATCTTTTTAATCCATAAACTTAAAACAGTAACATCAAATAAAACTGTACCATGTATTTTTTTATTGTAGATCTTTCATCATTGTGTTTGTATATATATATAAAAATAAAGCCTCATGCTTTTATAGTGATTTCTCCTTATTCAGAACTCACTTTTAACTTCTCCAGGAAGGAGTTTTTTAATTTAAAAAAGATTGAACTATAATATATTTTTTAAATATTCTATAAAATTTATTTTGGTAAAAATTCAGTGGCCCATGAAAATTGAACAGGATTTTTTGAAAATTAATCCAAGAAGTTTAAAAAAAATGAATTTTTCTAATTAAAAATAGACATGTATGTCAGTGTCTAGAAAGCAGTTAAATAAGCTTTTATTTATTATTATTATTATTATTATTTTTTTTTTTTTGACATTTTGAAAGAAGTTATTTCACGGATCACGTGTTTATTATTTTAATTGCATTTGGCTCTAAATAGTGTAGTCCCTTTCTGTAGAAGCAGCTTTCTGTTTTCTTTCTTCCCCTTCCCCTATTTAACATGATGCATTTTTAATTGAATTTCATTATCTTTCTTAAACCATACATTTTGCTTTACAGTAGTGGAATATAGAAAAAGCAAAAAGATAATAGTGTGCAGAAACCTGAGCTTTTAAAACTTTTAAAAACCATGCATATATCAAATTAGAGTCAGAGTTGGATTTAATAACGGCATACAAAAATGGTTCTGAAAATCCTAAAATATTTTCATTGCGTAAATAAAAAATTTTTGGGAATTTGCAGATTGAATGAATTTTTCCATTTTGATTGCATGTAGGAATGAATTTTCATGAAAAGTTGGTAATTGCTGAAAGAACAATATGAAAATCGCTTGTTACCGTTTGTAAATTGTCAATAAATGTCTGAATTAATATTTTATATTACTGAAATCATTTCAAATCCATATGTTCCATTAAAAGTTCATTTCTATACTAAGTTTCTATATTTCTATACTAAAGCTGAATACTTGGATTCTGCTAGTGAGGAATTTATGATTAACACATTGACTGCTGTGGCCATCATCGGGGCATATGAATAAATTACATTGTGAGAAATTCAGAGTGCCAGTCAACATGTTAATATCAGTGATTTCATGATTATGGCAGGGAATTGAAACTTTTTTCTAGGTGACTTAAAACTGTTGAGAATAAGTTGTATCTAGTGTTTTTGTATGAGAGCACATAAAATATCTATACTGAAATTATTGTTGCAATTCATAGCAAGCATGAAATGTTTAGTGTTGAACTTTATTTCAAAGATATGGTGAAATTATCCTATATGGACTACCTGGTATGATAAATAAATTGATAAAGGCAATGTTGGCTCAGGTTTCATCTCAACACGGTTCAAGTTAATAAGGTCCTTTTTAAATGAATTTCCAAAATGGAATGATAATACAATCAATATGTAATTAAAAAATATTACCAAGTTCAAAATTTTTAATGTATTTTTTTTATGCATAAGATTTTTCAGTAGCTATGATTTTTTGTGATCTGTGTAATCTTAATAGATCAACAAAAAAAAAAAGTTAAATTGCATTGCTTATTTAAAATTGGTATAATTGATGTGTTCCAACATATCAGAGGAATGTTGGAACAAATTGGGCATTCAGCTTTAGTTGGTGAAAAACTTATGCAGAAAATTTTATAAAGAATCCATGAAATCTCTCAATTTACAATATCTGAGCTTTCTCTACATTTTCCCAAATTTCTTTGGCTATTCTGTATCATATTTCCACAAAGAAATTGAAATACCACAAGTCCTCTGTGCTTATTATGCTACAAATTTTGAGGAGCATAAAATGGGTTCATCTTTGGATTTTTTTTTTCTTTCATTACATTGGGAAAGACAATTTATTGCAAAGATTTATTGCGATATCTTAGATCTGGATATCATATATTAATTTTGAAAGCTAACAATCAATAGAGTGGAGCTTGATTCTGGGATACTAAAAAAATGTTTCAGAGTTTGGATTTTATATATGATTTCCTAATCACATGTCGTAATGCAATTACATTCATCTGCCTGTGTATTGGAATTTCATTTTTCCTTTGTAAGATTGTAATGGATTCTAAAATGAATTAGCCATAACACATTTGAAATACATACATGAGCATGAATTAATTTTGCTGTAATTTATCTGAAAAAAGGGACATGAGTATTCTATTTTTGTTTAAGAAAAACAGTCCTGGGTTTTGAGGCACTGGAATTCTCACATCAGATGGAACATTAAGAATCTTTAGAAAACACAGTTGCTCATATGATAAAAAGTCTCAGTCCCAGAAAAGCCATTTATGGAAAAAGTGTTTACTGTAATATTTGCTGTTGCCTGTTAAATGAGCACCTAGAAAGGATTTTGTATTGTCTCTCTGGAAACAAGAATTGAGTTTTTCTTGTGGAAATACTGAAAGAAATCAGTTTAAAGCAAGTTAACAATAAAGCATATATATGTGTGTGTGTAACTATTTTCTTTATTCTTTTAAGTGATGACATTTTTTTTTCTTCTTCTTTTATGTAATGTGTTGCAAAGCATAATTTTGATATTGTATTTTTTGAGTAAAAAGAGACATTTTAAGTAATTTTTTTTATTTTTTTAAAGAAAAATAAGTTGAATGAACACATTTACCTTATTCTACTTTACACACATATATATATTCATTTTTACAATCAATGAAAACATGACAAAACAATTGAGAAAATATCCAAAGAGTGGAAATAATAAGGAAAAATTGCCAAAATATGCATTTCTCTTTTCAGTTATTGTTTTAAATGTTTGAGGCTAAATTTAAAATATTTTCAATCATATAATTTATTTTAGTTCTTGAAAATATGTGAACACTTTTTAAAAGAAAAATTATTTATTTTTATTAATATAAAAAGAAGTAAAAGGCACAGTGGATATGATAAGAATAATTTCTTATGCCATGATCCATTTCTTGAAGTGAAACTTTAAAAAAAATAAACAACGGGAAAACATTTTCGTATGCATTTTGCACAAATTCGACTTGAGAGTCCTCTCTGAAACTTAAACATTATAAAAGAATTAAAGGGGGGAAAAGTTGCCGGTTTGTTAAAATTATACCTGGAGTTGATATTGCAATTATAAATTATCTTCAAAGTCATTTCGCTGTCATATCTTGCAGTACAAGTTCTATGTTGTTAAATATTTACTCGTCTTATGCTAAACCGACAATTCAATCAAACTTAATCATTATCATAAATTCAAACTTTCTTTTTGAAATTATTCTTTAGTTTTTTAAGCATTCACCTAATGCTTGTTTAACTTATTATTCGCTAACCACAACAGTTCACTGACACTACTTATTAGTAGTTTTCAGTTAATGTTTTTTCTACTCGTTCTTTCTCAAAATTTGTGGTTTAATGACCGGCGAAAAGTTATTTATGTCAAATAACGGACGTTGATTATATCCAACCACTAATTTGTTTGACAGCTTTGGTTATTTCTCGGTGTACCAGTGCACTAATAGTGCCACCTGAAGCTGCTACAGAAACCCCACAGCTATAGTCTGGCGGAGGAATCTGTGGGCCGTCATCTAGTTTCTTGTTACCCGAGTATAAGTCGCATGTACTGTGACCTCTTACCAGAAAGTTGCTGCGGTACGCCGCAGGTAATTGATATGATGGTGTAATCGCAGTTTGCCGCCCACCAGGGAAGCTTGACACCTTTCCGCTTTTGTCACTTATAGGGGAGGACTGTCTAGAATTCACATCTGTGTGAGGCCTTCTGACCATGAAGAAATTCGATGAATCGACTACTTTAGTTTCTCCTTCCAATTGCTTCCGGGTCCTGGAATCGTTCGTTTCCCTCCTGTCTTCAGACCGACTTCTTTGTGCCAACTTCCTGTTGGGACCAAGTACAGGATAGCGAAGAGGAACGATTGTTTTGTTGCCTTCGATTAGTCGCGAAGACGCCCGACTGACTCGGATTTCCGATGGTGGCTCGGGTATGTCCGGGTAACTCCAGTTCAGTCCACTATCGGATTCGGACTCACTTAAAGCCGAATCTGCAGAATCTTTGTCCGAATTGGTTTTCGATCCAAAGCCAGTAGAGGTACTCGAAGTTGTGATGGTCTTTGTTGTTGTGTAGATGTTTTTCTTGGAAGAATTATTTGAGGAATTGGATTTGGTGCTGAGGTTGGGAGAATATTTCGAGTTATCTTCGTAACTGGAGTTGTCCGAACGGAATCCGACTGGTGGACGAATAGTTGGGACATCAATGAAGATTTCTTCTGTTCCTAACTGGCCACTATCGCCAGATAGGAAAGCTTCTTCGTCCTCGTCTATGAAATGGCTTTTAATGTCTAACAGATTGAGTTGATTCAATTCTGCAACAGCCTAAAAAGAAAAGTGATTTAATGCCATTGAATTGCATTATTTTGTAAAGATATATCAGCAACCATGGGAACGAATGCTATGTTTTGGCAAATCAATTGCAAAGATGATTTAAAAAACAATATGTTAACTGAATATTAATACAAACTTCATTGAAAATTGTTATTGTTTGAATGAGTGCAAAATACAACTTAATGCAATTTTTTTGAAAGTATCAGATTGTACTGTGCTATAATTCTTTACAACAGTATATAGCAAGACATTTTGTGCCTATGAATCATTAATTTTTTTGCGGGATAATTTTTGTGATTATATATTAAAAAGTAAGAAATAAAATACCAATATAACAAATGACTTACAATTAGAGAAATACTTTTAAAATCAAAAATAGCAATTTTAGTTATAAGTATAAAAATTTTATTTAAAAAAATTTATTAGTTATTTTGGTTGTAAGCGTAATTTTTAAAAATTTAAAACAATAATAAGAATATTTACTTCTTTATTATTATTATATTATATAAGAACAATAATAAGAATATTACTTATATATAATAATAAGAATAAGAAATTTAGAATTAAAGAATATTTAAGAATATTTACTGTATTTCTTCTGCATGCAGGTTAGAAATGCCTAGCATGATACTGGAGAACAATAGTTACGAAATGGTGATCTCTGGCTTGAATATAGTGTTACTAAATCTGTAGTGTAATCTTTGGTATGTGTGTTTTTTGGTGATTAATCCACGGCATGTGGATAATCGTACACGAAACCGAATTTCAGTTTTAGGCGCGATTTTCCAACCGATTGAAATAAAAATTTAACACAGAACTACAATTGTAGTCAAAATAACATACCAAATTTGATTTGTTGAAGTGACTGCGTTTTTGAACTATCGCTTTTGCACGTTTGTTAAAATACAGACCGACAAACGATTAATATCTGGACCGATTTGATCCCAACTTTTACAGGTATCTACTCTTTAGATGTTTAATCTGTGTGCCGTATTTTATCCATATGATTCTTCATTCAGTAGTTATCACATTATCTTTCTCTGAATGCATTTCGTTCAAAATTTGACAGAAATCTACGAATTTAGTGTAAAGATCAAATATTAAATTTCATTTGTCTAGCTCGAAACTTGTTTGAGTTATTGTGTTCACAGACCAACAGACAGATATAAGTTAAACATGTGCTTCTTAAACTCAGGAAGAACCGTGGAGGTAACTTCAAAATCTTCAATTTAACAGTTGCAATATTTTTTTCTATAATTCGTATACCAAAAACTAAAAAAAGGTTAGATTACTTCATTTCTTTCTTCTTCTTACCTTCTTTCATTTTGTCGATTTCAGCCTTTTTTTAATCTATTGATTTTCTCTCTCTCTCTCTCTCTCTCTCTCTCTCTCTCT
>JAPMOR010057291.1:363598-377757 GCA_026543865.1 Argiope aurantia
TATATATATATATATATATATATATATATATATATGCAGCGGAACATTGATTTTTGAACAAACAAAGGTCGTCATACTGATAAACAAATAATTTTGAATCTATTTATATTTATTAGAATAAAAAACGGAAGGCAACAATTAAATGATATCTTTTGTTTTACCAAAAATTTATACTTGGATTTGATAAGCAAAGCTCATTTCCTTGTATCAGTAAAAAACAATTCTAGTTCATTTATTTACAAGTTCTTCATTTTGGATGGCTCCAGTTAGACTTAACTTGCATTCTGATGGCCTTGCAAAAACAAGCGAAGATAAACAAACAGATAAAAACTAAGAAATAAAAATAAAAACATAGATCTTCCCAAGCAAATTTATTGAATGAACTCTTTCAAGATCATATATCTCATTTTTGATTAATTTAATTTGGGAATTTAATAAAAATAAATCTTTTATTAATAGGTATTAAAATCGACGGTATCGATAGGTATTAAAATTAATCCGAATTTGAGTTATAGGAACATAAATCTCCTTGTGAGAATAGTTTAAAACTTTCTTATATAATAACTACATATATACGATCGCATCTATAAAAGGTAGCAAAATATTTTTCCGAAAAGCATTTATATTGTTACAGTATCATAAAATTGTTATTAATGGCATTAATTCACATGGCAAACATAATTGCGCATGTCATCTAAGATTCAAGTTATCTGTATTGTGATAGCGGTCTTGTATATTGGCTTACTTCCAATTTAAAATTTGGATTGCTCATTTGGTATGTTCATGTGATAATGAACCATCTCCTAATGTCAGAATTTATAATGTCTCACAGTTTAGACAATTCTGCTTTAATATCATATTTGCTAGTTTTTATATATATTTCGCGTAGGGACAAAATAAAGGAATTAATAATTATGTCCTCTATTATTTACAAATTATTTGCCAAGAGTTTAAAATCTCATTCATCTTTTCCAGTCTCATAAGAATGAAGCCTCATCTGCTTTGAATATTGACCATCAAATTGGTACTAGCTGGTCGTTTGACTGAGAATGAAATATATATAGTTATGATAATAAACATCTTGTTAAAAAGTCGTATCGAACATCTGCAAATAATTTTATCGTATGTATAAATTTTTTTTTTTTCGAAATAAAATTTTATGCACCCGATTTGTTGTAGTCTTTTTTTTTTCTCTCTTTTTTGCTGGAACACAAGATAAGCAGTATCTATCAATAAGTTTTACTTAACTCTTATATCCTACACCTCCAAATTCAACTTCGGCTTCGAAAAAAACACCATGAATGTTAATATTCTATAAGGATTTTTCTTAAAGTTAACTCTGAGAAAAGTGTAAAGAACATGTATTTATATATATGAAAAATATATGCAATAAATGGAATTCTGCGAATAAAATAAAATAATTTATTTCAGATTTTCAGCACTATTTGGGCTTGTAGTTTTAAATTCACCTTCAGTGCTTATGCAAGTACGAGAAAATTTATTTTGGGTATAATTTAAATTTCTCTCATTCCCAGCAAACAATACGTGCCCAGTAGCTATCACCACAGACATACCTTGTATCATGGACATAAAAAGATAGGTTTTGGAGGGAACTCACCTCATTTTGCAGACGTTCATTCTCCGTTTCAAGGTTGTGCTTGCCTCCTGTGACGTGCTCCATGTCCAAATAAGATTTTCTCCATACTTCGATCTCCGCCCACACGCTGTCTGTGCAGGGCACGCAGCGGGCTCTCAGCTCCTGTCAAAGAAAAGGAAGGGGGGGGGGGGTCATCATTTTTCTGATTTCTATCAACAAATATCCTTTCTTTCAAGGTTAACAAGTTGACGGCAATCGTTTCTGGGTAGATCCAATTATCTCGGCACATAATTCAGGATTAAATGGAGGATTAAGGTTGCTGGTAGTGATAGCTGTTGAGTATTGGAATTAGATGTTTTATTGCAGCCTGTTCCTGATTTGTTTGCAATGCAAAGAAAAGCTATATCTGTTGTAACATTTGACTCATCATATGTAGGTCGTCTTTAAGATACCTGTAAATAATGTTCCTTTCATTTCTTTCCGATTATTGTAAAAGAAAATAGATATTTTATTCGGCATCCTACAGATGTGGGATGGGTTTGCCTTTTTATTTTTCTCGTATTTGAAGCATGCAAAGAGAAAGTATTGTAATCGTCTTAAAATTCGACCTCGAAGTCTGGACCAATCTTCATCTTTAAAACCTTCTTAAACCCTTGACATTCCTTTTTGAAACAATAACTATCTGTCGACTCCAATGCATTTAGACGGATGAAATTCTGCGTTTAGTCTTTAATCCAATATGGTATATAGGCTTCAAATCAATAGCAAATCATTTCTGCCAAAGTGCACCCTACTCAGTTTGTGTATGTGAATATGATGGCCCCTGAAACTATAACGAACTATATGATGGAAATTTGGTATCGTTGCCTTTTCACTGAGACAGTAGTTATCTACTTTATTTTAAATCAAACTGGTCAATGAAGGGAGGATGTATTGTTTTATAATGTATCTTAACTTTAACAATGAAGTTAAATACAAACGCGCGATATTACGGAAATACAGTGAAAGCTGCGGAGAGAACATTTCCATGTATTCAATATATGAATGTTTGTTTAGTTTCTAAACCTTAAAAGATTGCTTTCATACTCTGTTTATCATCAGTTTTTCTTGTTTATATTTACCACAGGAAAGAGGATGAATATGAGGTCTAATGAGAAAATTTAAACTGTTATGAAACTTAAACAAAAGCTCTTATACTAATAAGTATCTTCACAATAGGATACAGATTTGACAATAAAATTTAAATACAACATTTAAGTTATTTTTTTTTTACTTCCTTGATATTTGAGGACTATTTATTACAATATTTATAATTAAAGCAAAAAGTACATTTAGTGTATTGTATGAAGGTCAGAACTTTTTTTTTCTCTCATTGTATTACTTATATTAAAATAAAATCTGTTGCATTTATTTGAAGTTAATTCTTATTTTTATACTTCATGTTTATCTATAAAACTATCGATAAACAAAATCAAAATGAAAGACACATTTCCTTTTTCAAGCTTAAATAGATAAGAATTAAAATGTATTTTTACATTTCCCCATTTTTTTAACCTACTTTATAGTATAAGAAATTATTAATTTCTTATATTTAAAATTATAACTAAGGAGATAAGTTATAGAATAATCGAATCTGCTTAGAACACTGACTGGAGATGATTCCAATTCCAGCAGCCTTCGAAAATTCAGCATATTGCAGTGTCATTCTCTCTCTGGATTACTTTCTATTCAAAGATGCATCAACAAGAAAATCGTGAACGATATGCATCAACTGAACTGTCATTAATAATTTAGGAAAAGGGCTTGGATAGAAACCAGCGCAAGTAGGCCCCCCACAACTTTCGAACATACTATTATATAAATGTACTTATAGTATTATATAATGTACATACTATTATATAAATGTATTATATAAATGTACCATTGAAGAATGATAGTTACGGAAAGAGCCTATTAGCACTAGATCTTTCACGATTTCCTTTGGAGATTGATTGCAGTTAATGCACAAGTATCAGAAAATTGAATGTACTTTTTGGATGTCTTTTGTCCAACTGACAGAAACTAAAATTTCAGATTGAATTACAATTTTAGTCAAAAAATCACATACCAAACTTCATTTGTTTAAATTAAGTTTTAGTTATTGCATTTTCACGCATGCGAAAGTAAATATCGACAGTCGATAACCCTAAACGAATTCTGTTTCCAAATTAGACACAGATATACTTTTTAAATATTACATGTGTACACCAAATTTTATACATCTAGTTCTTTAATTTTTTATTTATTGTGTAAGCTTATATTTGATCTCTATACAAACAAACTTCCTCCGAATGGAAATTTAACAGAAATCTACAGATTTGGTATAAAGACCATAAACCTAATATCAGTGATTTCGCTTAAAGAATTTTTATGTTAATGCGTTTAGAGATGGATCGACAGATAGACATGATTTCAGAAATGTACTTTTCGCATTGAGGGAGGTTTGAAACGTAGGATTCATCAAAATCTGTAGTTGGAACTTTTTCACGATTACAATACTAATAGAAATTGTTGTATTAGAAGGCAAGAGATCTATGGCGTCATAGTCAATCTTCTGGGCATTTGTAATAAATAAATAAATACTATATAGAAAGTAAAAATGGAAAAAAAGTTTTTCTTTTTTGATGAACTGTTCTGCAAATAAACACTTAAAATTAATCGTTTTAATTACTAAATAGAAGCTTCTAATGTTGCATTAAAGAAAAATTCAATATAAATCGACAGACGAATATGAAATCGAGGATATTATTATAAAATTGTTTAACATTTGATCGTAGTGAGTTGATAAGCATTAGTTCTTAGAAGCATAATCGAAGTTTTAATTTTTGAACATGCAAAATCAGTTCATAAATTAAATAAAAGTCATTAGTGAATATTTTCTTACCGTCTCTAAGGCGTTGATATCTAGTCCAGCTTCTTCTAATTCGCACTGAAGTCGTATTCTGTCGGCAGGTCTCGGACTAGTTTTCAGCAAGGTATTTAGGAATTTTAAAGCTGCAGTCTGAAAGAAATTTGGAATATTTGTTATGAAATTAAAATGAATAATTTCTTAACTGCTTTGCCACGGGAGATGCAGAAATTGGGTCTCACTTTTTCCAGACAATTTTGCGTTTGACGCTAATATATCGGGATACTTTCGTTATTACGGCGAACTTTGTCTAATCGTGGCATATAAATAGTGATTTAATATACCCTGCCCTTAACTTTAACCGGCTACTCCGACCCACCACTAAGGCACAAGGGAAAAAAAACTGAATATCCTGATCACCGCGATAGTAACATTGGTGGGAACTGTGGTTAAGTCCTAAGGGTCATCACCGGCCACAGTAGAACCCTTCAAGCGGGAAGCACATACTATCATCGATAGGTGGCAGCAGACCCCAAACCATTACTGTACTCATCTGGGTGGCGAGAACCAACTACTATACCGGGAACTTCTCTTCCTCATTTCCGAGATGATCCCCCTCCCAGTGGGATTAAACAAGGAGATAACCTTTATCTTTAACCGGCCACTCCAACCTCAACGAAGGCACACGGATAAATCTGATTGACCGAACCACCGTGATAGCAATACTGGCAAGAACTATAATTGAGTTCTAAGAGCCATTCCGATTACAGTGCAATCTTTTCATTCGAAGTGCGTCCCGTCATCGCTAGGATGTAGCCTACCCCACTATTCTGTACCCACTTGTATGGCGAGAACCAACCACCATACCGGAAGCTTCTTATCCTTATTTCTGAGGTGGCCCCCGGAGGGAGAAATAAAGAGACAAAATAAACCATGTGGAACTGAAATGTGACTGCAGTAAAGGAATACAAAATTAATAGAAAAATTTAATCCAATGGAACGTTAAATTTTCAAAACACATTTTCTTTTTAATAATTAAAAAGAATGATTAATTTCTGAGATAAAACTTCCACATAGAGAATATATTCATTATTGTCAGACAATGGTTTTCAAACTCGTAGAAATGTGAAAGGAACTGACATATTATGTAAGGAATTGAGATATAATTGTGAAATGAGCAATTTCCGGTTCTGTTCCCAAAGAAAAAAAAGAGAAGAATGAAATTCTGAATTGTTTAGATATTTTTTTTATTTTTAAAAACTATCTTTAATACAGTAATTATTGCAATTATTTGGATATTTTCAAATGAATTTATAAAACATAAGATATCCAATTGATCATGAAATCCAAATTATTCTAATTTACATTCTGCAGATACTGTTAAATGTACCCATAGCAGAGCAAGTTTTCCATCTCGTTATAATATTTAGTTTTTAAAACATAAAATGCTCTTTGCACTAGCGTTTTATCTTCATGACATTTTTTAACATTGACATTACATTCATCAATATACCCTTGCCCTCTTGTTGTTACACCATTTATTGCGAAATCATTATTTTCAAATATTAATTGAAATTTTGATATACTTTAAATATCTATATATTGATGATTGAAATATTCATGTATTTTATCAAAGATTAGATAAATTCGGCTTAATCTTCTAATTTTGAAAATATTCTTGTAATAGAAGATAAAATAGACGAAATAGTATTTCCATTTACTTTTCTTAGAAGATCTGATGGAAAAATTATTACAAAATAATAAAAAATGTTGTATTTCATTGTAAAAGCATATTGCGGTAATTTCCAGAAATGTGCAGTTTAAATGATGATGCTTTCTTTTTCAGATGAAATACAATAATTTACTATCAAAGCAATAATTTTCGATGATCTCATCTTTTCAGAAAAAGGAAACCCTAATTTCCATGTGATTTCATTTTTTTTTGTCCTGTCACAGCAATTTATAAGGTCGTGAGAGTTTAACCTCAGAAAGTGAATAAGTATGAAGCCATAAAATCTGCAAAACAAAGATCGTTGGTGGTCTATATTTGGGAAAAATTCATGAAATTGCGTAATTTCCCCAGTTATGTTTAAATTTATGTAATAAAAAAATATTCTGCATCTTACAGTATGCTTTGACACTTAATTCTATTTCAAGTCAAAACTAAAGGTAAATAAGATCAACGATGCGGAAAATGACATAAATTTCGATTGTCTGAATTTTATAAAATTGCCTCGAAGGTAAAATGCAGCCGCACTTTCACGAATAAAAAGATTTTGAAAGATATATTAGAAAGCTGTTCAGACTTTGATCTTTTTATTGACTGTATTTCTCGGGAAACTTGATTTTTCTATTGTTTGCAGATGTGACTTCGAACGTAAAACGATAAATATTCTCGCTATCCGGAGAACTAGAAGAAAGTGAATTTAATCGTTTGTTTTAAAATAAGAAAACGATTTTTTTCAGCAGCAAGTGAGAATGTTGGTACTTTCCCCTCTTTGTACGTACTTTTTTATTTCTATTTCTAGGAAATAATCTATTACATTTATTAATAGCATTTCTGTAATAACTAATTGAACTAATAAAAAAGGAAATAAAGAGATCGATCAATTGAGAATGTGTTTCGAATGGTTGTGAATATTTTCTTTATTTATCAATATTTTTCAGTTTCAATGCTCTTATGGCCGCAAATGGAATGATAATGAGATTACATTTTTCTGAAGAGAGGAAAGCAAAAGCGTGGAATTATTTTTATAATTTATTTGTTTCAAAATTAAAAACCGGACGGAAAAGAAAATACATTATCTCATAACAAAAAAAAAAAAAAAAAAAAAAGAAGAAGAAGAATCTCTTAGAAATACTTATGATTATAGATTCACACATTTGTTACGCTAATTAATAAAAGTTGCCACAAAATAATGTGAATTTTATTGAAATAAAAGATTAATATGAAAATTTGATATATAGAAACGGCAGTTAGCATAATTTAAATAGAAAAAGGGAAAGCAGTTGATGTCCTATAAGATTTAAAGAAAATAAATCTATTACATTAAATTTCAATTCCAATGAGAGAGAAAAATATGAATTAATTATATAAAAGAAGGAGGAAATGATTAAATGCAAATCATAATAACTGACAGAAAAATAAAATAATCATCTTACGATTCTGCTAATAATCGATAAAGAAAATAAGTTTTCAGAATTTTTTTCTTAGAAATGGAATTGCATTTGTAAAAAGTATTTATCCTTAGTAAATTAAATTCTTAATTACATGCAACAAATTCTTCTTTCTCAACAATTAGAATTCCTTTATCTAGATATTTGCAGACGATTTCGTTCTCAGGAGTCATCGTACATCTTTCATTAGTATTCAAGAACAGATATGCATAACGCTTAGTATAATAGATAACTTAATGGATGTGTATAACAAATAATGTATTGAAGGCGAAAGAGAAAGGATTGATCTTTAAAACGATACAATCCGAGGGACAAAATTTTAATTGGGAAATAGAAAATACTAATGTAAAGTGTTTCAAGTAATTAAATTTTCCAAATATAATCAAGTATACTGTTTTCAAGTGATATATTTGATGGATTCTTTTAAAGAGGATTCATAATAAATTTTTGAGCGAATTCACAAGCGTAGTTCAGTTATTTAGAGGATGATAATTAAAATAAGAGAATAATTTAATTTGCAAAGTGGGTAGCTGGCATTAGATGAAACGGTTCTGGAGTCCGCTTGATTCAAAGAACCTTACATCTCTTCTTTATTATTTAAGGAATTTAAGAAAACTAAAACTTAATTTTGGAAGATTTCTTGATTAAAAAATGAGAAAAAAATATTCTGTTATTGTTTCAAGTTATTGTTATTCTGTTATTGTTTCATTCTTTAGCTTTAATGAAATAAGTACAAATATGAAATAGAACCCAAATAAATACAAGAATATAGAACCTTTTGTTATGTTAAAATGTTCTATTTATGAAAATAAAGAAAGATCATTGCCAGAAATACATTTTGGATGTGATTTAAAGGCAGTTTTAAAGAGAAAATGTTTAATAATGGGTTTTCGAAAATATTTAAACAGTTCCAAAAATTTTCCAGTTTTAGAATTTCTTATAAAACATTCAAAATCTATAGAGATGCCAAAAATATGCTTAATTATAACGACAAGTTGGATTGGATGCAGGAAAACTAAGAACTAATGTACGTAAAAGAGTTGCTTGCATGAATTCTTTAGATGCAAACTAAAATTAAAACTTTAAACATGAGCATTTTAAATACAAATATTTATTTTCTAGATAAAAGAATACGCCTTATTTGCAATTATGATAAAACCTTCTGATATCATTAAATTATTATATCAGATAATATGTTGAAGCTATAATACAACTGTACAAATAAATACATTTTTTATAATTGTAAAAATATAAATTTTATAATTGTAATGTTATAACTGAAAATATTAATAAATTTTTTTGTGCTGTGTAATTTTTTAAACAAGAGCAATAGTTTTAAATTGTTATTTGGCTATAAAAATATCATTATATTTAAAGTTAATTATTAAATTATTATTATTAAAATATACAGTGTTAATAGAGTTTTTTAGGAAGACAGATTTTTCATTTCATTTTCATCTATGAAAGTGTGCAGAAATTAAGCAAATGTGAAAAAGCTTTAATAGCTTAATTCTTTAGAAATTTATTTTTTCAAGATTTTTTCTTTAAGCTTATGTTTTGATTTTTAATTTACTTTCGTATATATGATTCATCAAAAGTCGTAAATTCCCATATGATTTTAGAAGTTTCATTAATATATTAGCAACAAAAAGATAAATTACCTGAAAGGCAGGCGGAGAAGCAATACTACTCTGCAGCAGGCCCACCAGAAACTTAAATCTCACTGGTTCTCCAAAAAGTACTCGAATTGCTGTGAGAGCTTCAAGAATCAGTGCGTGACCGCGACTAGAGATCTCCAGAACACGGACCAGCAGCTGAAAGAACAAAATAAAGCGGCCATCAATTAAGCAAATTATACTTAGTTTCTATTCCCTTTCTTCCTCCCCAAGCTTTGCAACTACCTCTTTTCGTATTCAGCCCTAAAATAAAACGCAACAATTAAACATTGCTGAATAAGAAGCTTGATATGACACCGAAAAATATGATCACGAAAAAGATGCATTGTTCTTAATATTCTTAAAGTTTTCGTGCAGAAATTAGAACTATTTTTTTAGATGGGCTGTTTAAATAATTATATAAATTAACACTGAAGCATTCTCTGTCCTTTAAACGGAAATCAATTCTAAAAACAGAATGCAAACGATAGTTGGAAATTTTATTCTAGGTTAAGTTTCAATAATTGTTAGTGTTAAATAATATATTAAATGTATTGGGTTTTTAAGTTGAGAAAGAATTAGATCACAAATTTAGGTAGTGTTTGCTCAAAGACTTTAACGCATAATTAATGCGCACTAA
Source organism: Argiope aurantia (assembly GCA_026543865.1). Classification (NCBI taxonomy): domain Eukaryota; kingdom Metazoa; phylum Arthropoda; class Arachnida; order Araneae; family Araneidae; genus Argiope; species Argiope aurantia. The sequence continues at coordinate 373,555 of JAPMOR010057291.1, forward strand.
GCGAAATAAAATTAATTCAGCGGAACTAATACCTCTCACCTCTTAAATAATTTGATCTTAAAAGTGGAACAGACTTGATTTGGATTTCAAAATGATTAAAAAAAAGCATGATACATATTTCACTTTGAAAATGGTCATACAGATAGTCACAAATTTATTAAAACAGTTATTTTGCTCTTAATTTTTCTAATAGAAATTTGATTTGCTAGGAATGATGGGTATTTTTTATTCAATCAAATATCAAACGTTTATTAAAAAAAAGTTTTTTGTTTATCGAGATACCAAATATTTATTGAGATATTTTAATTGCCATACTTATTTTCATTAAATAGAGATTTAAAAAAATTATGTATTGACAAATCACAAAATAAGAATTATCTAAGGCTGTACTTTGAAAATAAAAAAATTAAATATTAAAAATTGCTTATGAACTTTTCCTTAATATAATATCTGTTAAGTGACTTTCAAAAATCATGGCATAAGAATTTCAACTTCAATCAAATGTAATATATTTATGTCAGTGAGAATTTATAAATAACTTTTATAGCAGCTTTTAAATTCTTTTCAGTATACAAATAATCTAATATTAACAACTTTTTTGAAAACAAACATATCTATATCTATTATATTTATTTAAAAATATATTACAGATCTCATATATTAAATACGGGATCTGTAATAGATCTAATATTAAATATGAGATCTGTAGTTTTAAAATGCGAAGTATATCAATGTAGATTATATAATCAAATTATTTATGCAGTTACGCCTCCATCGTAAACAATCGGAGTGATTAGAAGATTATAAACAGCGCCAAATGTTTTAACTTGCTACACTGAAAAAAAAAATAAGTTATGTGGAAAAGAATTTATAGCTCATAAAAATATTGATATATTTTAATTTGTGAAGAATGCTTATCATACATTGACAATTTTTGGTAAGCACGCTAACTTAGAATTTACTACTAACGAAAAAGCGACATTAATTTCTTGAAAGAAAATGTGGGAGTGGTCTAAACGACATTTTCACGCCTACTATCCAATAAGTCTTATCCCTCTTCCGTTGCAGTTCGAAACAAAATTTGACACGGAAATGCAATTGTAGTCACAATATCAAATACCGAATTTCACTAATATATGCCATTGCGTTTATGACAGATAGACCGTCAGCCATTTGGCGGACTTAGTTCAACATTTTATAAGAATCCCCATTTTAGATGCTAAACCTGCCTACCATAATTTATCCATCTAGCTTTTTACGTTTTGCAATCATCAGTTCACATCAAGCAGTTAGACAAACAGACTTCCTCTGACTTGACGTCTCCCAAAATTTGATACAAATCTATACATTTGGTCTTAAGTCCATATGCTAATTTTCATGTCTAGCTCAAACCGGTTTTGAGTTATCATGCTTGCAGATAGACGTAATCAAAAATGTGTTTTCCGAACTCGGGGGATATGAAAGGTGAAATTTCGTCAAAATCTCCAGTCCGAATTTTTCCAAGATTATAATACTTTCTTTGTATTTCTTATACAAAAAAGTAAAAACGCAATGGTAATAGAATGAACTAATATCTTGAATGTGAATTTTGTTTCACTTTCTACTTTTAAATAAATATCTTTAAAACAGAAAATATGGTAAAATATTTTTAAAGAGTTGTAACACAGACCAGCTATTTTGCGAAACAAATCAATACTATCGTGAATTCAAATCACAAACGTCAGTGGAATAAACTTTTAATAAAAGTTGTAAATTCAACCTTGTTATTTTGCTCGTTTTTGTACAACAATGTTTCACTTCACCGCTGACAGAAGAAAAAAGAGCAAAAGAAGAAAGTAGACGATCCAGAAATTAAAATCAAACAATAAATCAAGATTTTATCGTGAATTCGAATCACATCATCAGAGGAATCAGTGGTAAACAAAGTAAAAGAAGAAAGTGGATGGTCCAGAAATTAAAAACAAACAACAAATCAATATTCTATGGTGAATTAAAATCACAAACATCAGTGGAATAAATTTTTAATCAGAAAAAATGAATACGAATAATTCTGCGTTGTTAGTTTGCTCGTTTTTGTACAGCATTGTTTCATTTCGCTGCTGAAAGAAGAAAACAGAATAAACGAAGAAAGTGGATGGTCCAGAAATTAAAATCTAACAACAAATCAAGATTCTATCGTGAATTCAAATCACAAATATCAGTAGTATAAATTTTTAATCAGAGAAAATGAAAACGAATAATTCTGCTTCGTTATTTTGCTCGTTTTGTACAACAATGTTTCATCTCACTGCTGATTGAAGAAAACAGAGCAAAAGAAGAAAATGGATGTTCCAGAAATTAAAATGATTTCTTTTGCGACAGCCTAGTGACAGGTCGCTAAGTTGAAAAGAAACAGTCGTGGCAATTTTTTATTCTCGTTCATTTACCAGCAGAAACGTTGCCGACAAATAGATGAAAAAAGAACACGCAATCAGCTGCAATGTAATAAGAACCATTCATTTTATTTTCCAGGCATTGTTCTTTTAGAACAAAATCTTTCATCTTCTGAGAATAAGACATCGACGAATATTAATGATTATCAGCTTTCATTTTTCGGAATTCCTTTTGAAAAGAGTTCGAAGACCATTTCTCATACATTCAAGACATTACATGGCAACAACATTTTAATATGAGCGCTGTTTGTATTTTTTTTTTAAAAAAGAGGTTTTAATGACTTGTGACTTTTTTGTAAAAGCAGTTCTTAAACTTGCTTGAAACAGTGATATATTGCAATGTCAGTCGAAACTTCAAATTGGTTTTTTTGCAGCTGCTGCTATACTTTTGAAGACAAAATGATCGATCATATTTCGTTTGCATCAGCAGATGGAGAACGAATTGAATGCGGATGATTTGCGTAACCAGAAATCTTGAATGGATTTAAGTTGAACGACCCTTTAAATATCTTTCTATGCTACTGTCAGATGGAATGCTTTTCATGGTTTGAATCTTATCTTCAGAATAGCGCAGAATCAAAATAACATTGTTTGATGGAAATGGAAATTCATGAAAAAAAGTCATCCTTAGAGATAAACAAATTAAATTTTTTTAAAAAAGAAAGATGCTGTTTACTTTTCATTTTTTTAAATCTTTATTTACTGAAGATAAGTTTATTAGGAAGGCTTTTGACTTTAAAGGGCGTTACTAACTTTCGAAAAACTCTTAAAGTATTCAAAATATTTTTGCTCATTTTTTAAAATAACATTTGCTAGACTAAATTAGATTTTCAAGTAAATAAAGTCAATGAAGGAAAAAAATACTTAAAAGCGTAAATAACTATGTTTCTATTTCATAAAGCAGGTTATTTCATTCTAAAGCAGGCCTGCAGAAATAAAAAGTTTTGAAGCAAAGTAAATAATAATTTATTTGTTTATTATTATTTTTCCAAATCCATTAAGGATAAAATATTCGAAATGAATCGTGTTTGGGAGCTTATCACTACAAGAACAAGTTAAATAAATGAGATTTAAATCATTTTGATTTCAGGTTATAAATTAAGAAAAATATTTCCCCAATGAAGACCACACAGACGACGAACTCAACGTATTTGTCGTTACGTATAACTCAATAATAAATACTCGCATGTTCAAATCCACATGAAATGTAGTTAGTAGTCTGAGAATTTAAAAATATTTTCAAATAATTATATAAATTGCATCTGAATGTTGATATACTTGAAATGATTTATGTATCTATTTTCTTCCTTTGACTGTTTTTTAAAGTGTTTTGTTTTTGTTTCAAAATATTTAATGCGTTTCGTAATGTCTTTACTGAAGTTCTAGAATACAATTTTAAACTGAAACCATCAATCCCTAAAGTTCAATGACATATGTCAACAAAACTGTCATTTCGCAAAATTTGAACTGTCAAAACTTGGTTACTGAAAACAATTTTGTAAAGCTATTTCTTAAAAATTGTTCGAAATGTATCTGTTTACAATCTGGATATTATAAGATGATTGATAAAAGTTTAGTTATCAGTTATGCGATGCTGTTTTGAAAAATGGCGAGTAAATTGTAAATTTATTGCCTTCACTGTCCTATGTTTTGCTGTTTTCTTTTTCTAAATTTATGAAAGCTACAACATCTATATCTCGTATACTTAAATTGAGTCATCTTTCCATTTTTGCTTCAATCTTTTATTTTCCAACTGACAGTTTAGAATATA
>JAPMOR010057291.1:378725-412572 GCA_026543865.1 Argiope aurantia
GGCTAAATTAAGATAAAACCTTGGAAATTAATTAAATTGAAATTAAAGTTAAAATATCATTATATATATATATATATATAACTGTTTTTTTCCCTATGTTTAGATAGTAGGTATGCATGTCAGCATTTAGGACTGAATGATTAAAGACAAAAAAAAAACAAAAAAAAAACGGAAAAACGAATCATGGTTTAATTATATAACAATCTAGATAACCTTTATTACTCTTAAGATAAGTTTTCTCTTTAAATATTATTATTTAATAAATTCCTGCTATAAAAAGTCACGGTTCATATTACGAAAGAGTATCAATTAATTTAGTGCGACTGATTGTAATTTTAGTTATTTATGCTGTAGAATTTTATTTCACTATTATATATTTAAATATTAGAAAGTTTAGAGTTCACTTAAATAAAATTGAAGAAATTTTTTAAATAATTCTATATGACTCTATAGTAATTGGATGCAAACAATTGAAAATAGTTTCATAAAGCTACTTATTTAAATGAGCAACGAGTATAGAATTTAATTTGCTGTAATTATCTTTTGAATAAGTATCATTACAATTTCTTTAAATAGGAAGAGTAGTTTTTTTTCAAAATTTATGCTTATAATTATGATTGCTTAATGACTATGAGTGTTTTAATAGATTTATAGAGCTAAATAATAATTGCGAAACAATTGACTTGTCACCATTCGGAAAAATTTTATCCTAAGGACTAACTTTAAAATCAGGAATGACAGGATTCATAAAGTTTTTAGTTATTCCAAATGTATTTGTATTTGTATAGAGTAATAAAATTTGTATTGTATTATTTGTAAAATTTGTATTTGTGTAGCATTTGTGATTAAATGTGAAACTTCTAGAAATTATGTTTAATCCATACCAATTGGCGAATCTAAATGAAAACTTAAAACGTGATATTTCTTTCTGATAATTACAGCATTAATAGTATTTTTATTATAAATCAAAATATAAATTGCCTCATTGTATCGTTTCGTTTAGTTAGTGAGATTATTTTATTGTTATGCAACATTTTTTTAACAAAGAAAATGTAGTCCAGTCATTAAAGAATAAACACCATTAAAAATATGAAACATCCATAGAAAAGCAAATTATCTGATTTCATAACTTCGGAAAAATTTGAAAAATAATTTTAACAACCGTAAAAACATGAATTTGCAATGCCTTCAAACTAAACTTTGAAACCAAAATAAAACCACGACAAACTCCAAATGAGCCCAAAGAATACCCAACACCACCTTTTATTTCGAAATTCTTTGACTATCTTTTGCAGTGGCAAAGAATATGAATATTTTGTCACCACCCATTTGTACCACTTCTGTCGAAACAAATCCATTGTTTTTAGCCTGCTTGAAAGACAAAGATATGACTCTCTAATTTGAATTTCTAAGCATCCATGCATGATATGCAGTCGCTGTCCTACAGCCGTAGAGGAATTTCACTTCTCGTTGTAGTTCTTCCTCTTCTAAGCGGATAAGTGTGTCACATTCATGGCTGGTTAGAACTTAATGATTTAACAAGTAGCTTTCACACCTTAAATAATCCATTCGAATAGCAATTAATGGTAATCAAGGCTTATTATAGAAAAGCTAAATATAGGCATTCTACAGATCTATTTTCCAACATCCGTTTGTTGGAAAAGCTGAAAGCATGAAGGATAAGTTACATTAACATAGGAAAAAAAATATTTTTTTGTTTATGTCATAAAGTGTATATTTATAGATATTTTTAAATAGGAAAACGTTGGCAGAATCATGAAAAGGTAAGCACGCGAAATGAGACCTAAACTTTGCATTCTGACTGTCTTTCATTTACGTTAGACAGAAAAGAGCATAAATGCAAAAAAAAAAAAAATCTCTGATTCAATTTAAATAGCATCGGCAGATTCGATTGAAATTTGTTAACATTTTAAAAGTGAACGACGAAAAAAAAGTATTTCCTAATAATATCTCAATAATTTTCAATGAAATAATTGAAATCAAGTATCAAGTATCGTATCAAGTATACTTTTAGCACCGAAAACACACGCATTATTTTGTTTATAGAATTATGAATATCAAATTATACATACGAGATTAATCGATATTTATCATTTCGGAATTTATATAAAGCCTGAAATTTGAATTGCCCTCCTTTTGAAATTAAACGCTGCCAATATTCAAGATAAATCAGCTGGCAGCTTTCGGCGGCCAGTAATGTTACCACAATGTAAAAGAATTATTAATCATTGCTATTAAAATGTATACATTTTAGAGTTAGGAACTGAAATCAGAGTTGGATTCTTTTGATATAATTTACACACACGCGCGCGCGCGCACACACACACTCTCTTTTTCAAAATAACAGCGATTTTATAACAAGCTCTCATATATTCTTCACATTATTAAAATTCATGGCAAGTTATTATCAGCTTATGAATTTCAAGTATTTTCATACTCATAATCTTGTTGGATGATGGTTTCATTTACTTTATCTGTATGTAAGTTATCGCCATTCTAGACACTTGCTTTATTGCTATTTTTATTGTTTCTACCAAATTGAATTTATCCACACTCACACCTAATTGCAATCAATAAAATGATTTGCAGAGAAAATATATCAATTTCTAACTGAATATTATCAGAAATGCTGAAAAGAGAGTTAAGGCAAGCAGACCTCCGTCTTAGTTAATTTGTTTTAACGATATAAATTCAAATACTAAAAAAAAAAAAAAAAAACTGTATTTTAGACATTGGTATACATTGAATATATATATATACTGTGTAGTAACGTGTTTCTGTAAATAGGTTTCATTCAAAAACTTGAAAAATGATAGAATAACAGAAGTCAGGTTTCAAAATTTGATGACTCATTATATTTAAAATGAAAGTCAATTAATTATATTTTGCTTTCAGAAAATTGAGAATGTGTTCTTTTATTTGAGATTTTTAAAAATTTTCTTTTGATGAGTTATTTTAAACATTTTTTTTTCCTATTTTCCATTTTGTGGAATATCTAGTTATCATTAATTCATTGTTAATTTTAAAACTTTACTTCAAAGATATGAAAGATAAAAATATTTATAAGGAAAAATATTTTTAAAATTTTTATATTTAAATTAAAAATATTATTAAAATATTTTTCTATTCTTCATCTAGATGGCATTTCAATATTTAATTGGATTTCAAAATTTTTAGGGAAGAAAAAAATATGAAAACATGGAAAAATAAAAATAAATTTATAAGAAACGATTCTCAAAAGAAAAGTCGTATGAACACTTGAACCTTAACACACTCAAACATATTTTTTTTTCATATGCGATTTTACAGCATTAATTAATAAAATACATATATATCTAGCTATTAATTTATTTTGAACTATTATATTATGAATTAATATAATAGTTCTTTTAATTCTTTTAATTTATTTATTGTCTGTTCTGTTTCCTCTATGACTGTAAAAGTAGACGTATCTACAGAAATGAAGGGCAAAGAAACCCCTAGGGCAACGATTGGGGGTTGCTGAGATTTAATATTTTTGTATTTAGTATGTTTTTGCCTGCTGATATGGAAAAGTTGGTGAAAAAATACCGTTCGTATCATCTATATTGTCTATTGCACAGCATTATTGACATATACTAAAATTAATATCAAGTTTGATTTGAAAATTAAAGCATTTCCGAACTTCATGAGTAATTTCTAAATATATATTTTTTAAATAATTCATAATAAAATTAATATATTCATCTAGAGGTTTTATACATTTTATGTATGTTGATATATAAATATGTTTTAATTCTTATATAAATTTCAAAAAAGCAGAATTAGGGGAAAAAAGAATCGATTTTTTAAATATATGAATTTGTGATTCTGTCTCCCGGCCATTTTAGGACATAATAATAAAATCCTCAACATTCGAAATTTTCCAAGGATATTTTCAAATATGAGAGGACTATCTTTAATTTGAATTTCATTTTAGCGTAATCATAAATGTAAAAATATACAAATTCCTGGGTTTTCAGTATGCTTTATAGCTTTCAATTTCTAATGCGAATTAAAAATTGTTATTGCATGTTTAAAACAAAATTGTTATTGCATGTTTTGTTATGTTTAAAACAAAAAATTTCAGGTCTATTAAATCTGAACTCGTAATTCAGCATAATGTCTTCTAATAACAGGCAATTTGTGATTTTTAATCAGAAGGAAATAGAGAATGAAGACTTGCAGAAAAAGCGGAAGCTTATGGATAAAATTAAAACCTTTTTAAAAAACCGTCTAAAGGAAAGTGACTGCGTTTGTTTCATGTCATTTCTTACATAAATTTAAAAAATATTGAACGGATCAACATATTTTTTTTGAAAAACAGAGGATTTAAGAGGTATGTAATTATTCTTTTAAGGTTTTGTGCGGAACAACAAAAGTAAATAGTTAAGTCAAGTAATAATATACCGTAAATCGTTTATGATAAAAAGTTGAACAAAATACCGTTATTGACTTAATTTACAAAATTAGAGATTTTTTCGACAAGATTTAAATATTTATAATTTGAAATTTTATCAGAGAATTAATCGAAAAGAAAAGCATGACTGAAAGATTTAACAAAAATACTCATATAAAATGAACTTTTTGTAAAGTTTTGTTCAGTCTTTTTTAAAAATGAAATTATTGTAAAGTAAAAGTCCGAATTATTGTTTTATCAGAATCAGCAGAATTAAAAAAAAATTTCAAATCCAAATCGATCGCAATTTTAGGAAACACATTAAAATGGGCTGAAATTAAGTCTTACAACAATTATTTTCCAAAATTTATCTAGTTTTAATCTAATTGAGTTTTGGAATTTCAAACAGTAAAACGTTTTAAAATTGTATACGAAATTACCTCAAAAACCTCGTAATTATTAATTTCATCCTTTTCTTTTTATTATACAGCTTTTCACTAATATAATAAAATTTACCCCAACTAAAAAAAATTCTGCAGGATAAGTAATGAGCCAGAAGTTTTGACCTGAAAACGGACAAAATTTGTAATATTAAATTTGACATCTCTTAAATTTTAATTTTAAAAATTTACTCGTTATTATGGGAGCTGTTACATAACTCTTAATTTCCCATTATAAAACAAAGAAATTTCATATTTACAAAAAAATAAATTGCAAAAATAAATTCAATTTAAAAACCGTAATATTAATAGCGCTATTAATCGTGATTTCCATGAATTTTTTATATCACATTTTTGAATTCAACACGATGCATTTATTTCAAAATGAAATCTGAACTCCGTGAACAATTAAAGTTAGTCAAAAAAAAAATACGAATTTCAACTCATTTTATTGAGACATTTTTATATGAGGACGAACAACACCTAAACCAGCATTCTCCCCCTAAGTTCCACGTCACACCAACGAAAGATCGTTTGATTCTTGATATCAGTTTTAACATATACCGATATCTTCGATTAAAATAGATTTTCTAAATCTGCCTTGGCGAATTCCGAAAGTAAAAACCGAGACCTTACCACTAGATCACCACGTTCCTTTCTATACACACAGAAAAAAAATCTGAAATATTATAATTCAAGAAGCAGTTTATGCCATTTTATTCCTAAGTTCTACTTCTTCACAAATCTTACTAAAATTTCTTAAATTTATTGCAGGGAGAAAATGTATCTATGATTAAAAGAAGACTTCAAAATGCACCGATAATGATTGATTCAGAAGGATATAAAATATTCACATTATGATAAATGAGAAGTTATTTGAAATTTAAAATTGATGCATTGCTTTCAATATTTTACTTGAAAGTATGATTATATAAAGTCTTATGTTAAGACATCTATTTTTTCATCAAGCCATTTTATGAGTCTCTCTAACTTTTTAAAATACAAATAAAAATATGTTGTGTTTGGAATTTGTTTATGAGTTAGTGAATATTATTTGTTAAAAAATAAATAATATCTATTAACATGAATACAAAGAATCAGTATTTATGTTTCAAAGAGATAGTCAACATTTGTTTGCTGAAAAAATAATGTATTGAGTAATAACTTAAATTTAAATTTTTATTTAGTCAAGCAAAATTATTTTGTTTTATGTCAAAAATCCCTAGAAATTATTTTAGGTTAATTTTAAATAACATAGAATTTCAGTTTGAATTTGTCGAAATCTTTACTGCTATTTAAATAATTCTGTCAAATTTCAGAAAAAAAATATATTGTTCGATACTACTTTTTATTTCTATAATTCAGATTCAAATTTCTTTTAAACAAAGCAAAGCAAAATTTTAATTGAGAAGATCGTAAGATGTTATAGCATCTGTGTATGATAAGAAAAGTTATCAGAAAAAAAATGAGGTATTCTCATTAAAAGATGGTATTCTAACGAGATTTTACGAAAAATCTCGTTAGATGTCGCCACGACAAGTAGTAGAAAAAATGAAAGAAAGAAATAGAGGCAGAAAAAAAAATCTTCCATAACTTTTCTTAATATTTTTGAAGAAAGAGCATAAGAAATATCGATTTCTTTTTTTAATTTTGAAAAAATTTGCAACTACGATAAAATAACTGAGAAGCTTTCATTCTGTTGAAGCAGACGAAAATGCAGTACAAAACGAAGAGAAATTTCGTCTTCAAATATTAATTTTAATCATAAGTTTTCATTTTTTAATTTCGTAAAATTTCTCTGCTATCTGTTGAATACCGTATTTTATAAATAAGAACATTATATAAAATATTTGAAATTAGATTATGCTTATACCTCAGAACCATACGGCCATTAAATATCAATAGTTTAACTTTTCAAGAAAATGTAGTAATTCGGAAAAAAATTACTTGTAACCTGTGACAATTACGCTTATATAATGCAATCAAATAGAGATAGAAAGTTGTTTCAAGCAGGATATAAAATCTAATTTCACATACAAAACTGTAAAAATCTGGAAATCATCATTTTGCATAAATGTTTATCTGGTTCCGAGGCGTAGATATTATAAGAATTACTTTTTTAAGTTTTATTGATACAAAATCATTATCTTTTCATAATTTGGCATTTTAGATCAAGTTTATTTGATTATTCTGCTTTCTTTCGATCAATTTTAGAAATTAAAAGTCGTACACACATTTTTATGTGCCTTTAATCAGATATTAATTGAATAGGACGAAACACACACACACACCTATAACATAATTTTATAAGTTTTATTTTAGCATTTAGGAACTAAACAAAATGTTCCTTTTAATTTGTTTTCAATAGAAAATATTTTCTAATCATTTCACTCCATTTTTCCTGCCTTTGCTTCCTAATAGGGCCTCAGAATTGTATCTATTTTTATGACTTCAATATCCACAGACATTTGCAACGACATCATTATTTTTAAAATATTTTCAATTTCGATGCTATCTTAACTTAAAAATGAATGAATTTTGAGTGCACTTACCTGCAAAGCAAGTATTCGGGATTTTGGAAACGTGCTCATGAAACAAGAACAGATGCTCGACAAGCCGTGAGCGTCGTCTGTCACACGAATCACAGACTTCTGTAAATAAGGAAGGAAATTCACTCGTATATAAAGAATACAGTTTCCAAATATATCTCACTCAACATAAGTCAAACTGTTCGAAAAGAAAATTTTATTATATTGAGATGAATTCTAAGTTAATTTTTTTAATTTTTTTTATTTAATAATAGAATAAAGAAGAATTGAAGCACTAATAAAATTTCATAAATGAAAATTTGATATATTTAATTAATTAATGATGTCATCAGAATTTGTTAAAAATTAGTCTGTCAGCAGTTAAAAATGTGATTATCTGAATTTCTAATAAAATTTGATTTGAAGGTGGATTCATTGTCTTAACAATGAAAACATCTTAGAAATCAATTAATTTTAATTGAATTTTATTAAAATGTTATACCATTCAAATTATTTTTCTGAATATTATTGAAATAATTATTTAAAATTAAAGACAATATTCCATTAAATATTTCGCAAGAGGAAAAAAGTCCACAAAAACAGAGCCTTTAATGCAGTAGTACTTTTTGTAAAATGGTTTTCTGATCAGATTTTTATATTTTTGCAAATAAAAATTATTTATACAAAACATTATTAAGTCCTTTTTCAGTAATAATTAATTTTAACATATACTTAGATCATGAAACTGATAACTCCTTAATTTATTGAATTATTTTTATATAATATTTATCTTTTTCCAAACAATTCACATAACATTCCAAAAACATTGACTAACAAAAATGAAGAAATCTGCATTTCATTTTTTGTAAGGGTTAAAGATAATAAAAATATTTAAAAATTCACTTTTATTAGCTTACAGAAATACAATTTTTTAATCTTAAATATTTTTTACTTTTTGATTTTAAAATTATAATTAACTAAGGAACATTAAGACATCTTATTATCAAATTTTCCCCTCAACTTCACAGCTAGATGGAGCTCTCAAAATGTAATTATCGATTAATTGTTCTGAAAATTAAAATTGTGTGCTATCATTTAGAACACATTAGTATACAAAAGTGTTCACAATAGTATAGTAGAACACCATGAAATGAATAAAAAAATTGATTACAAAAATATCATTTGTACAAACTTGAAACAAATCAAGTTAATTGAAAGTGTGTAAAAATTTTTTTAATGAAATTTGTGACTTTATTCATTAGCGATTTAGATTATTAAAGTTTCTGTTGCAGATTAATGTTTTTTAGAAATGAATACAATCGTTATTAAGTAAAGGAAGCACCAATACATCTTTTTAGCTTTTTTACTATTGAAAGAATCTAAAAAAATTACTGACCATGATTTTATAATTCACTTTTCTGATCTTTGATGTTTAATCATGGATTATAATGAAGACATTAACTACACATCTATGCTACATTTTCAATGAATAGTTTTCCCTCCAGAGTAAAAAAAAAAAATATGTAATAATATTCCCTTCCACTTTTATTTTATGTCTTAAAAAACAATGTATAAATTTGCTACTATATTTTCTCTTTTATAGAATCTCAATGATAAATCAATAAGAAATGAGAGAATATAATAGCTGTGATGAGATTATAAATTTCTTTAAAAATTTGTTAGCTTCAAAATATATAATAAATAATTTTGAAAAATTAATGGAATCGTTAAATTCGGTGGATTGATGGCATGTTGAGCTGTGAAAATTTTTTATAAATCAACAAAAAAAAAAAAAAAAAAAAATGACGGGACATCTCTGAAACTTTACTGTCTATTTTTACATCTTCACTAAATTAGTATCGATGGAAATGGCTTAAAGGGACAGATTTGTTAAGATATATTAATTGACTGGGTTAATTAACATAGTTAATTAGTATCTCGAAATTGTCCCATTACACCAGCCAATTTTTTTTCTCTCAATCGATTGCTTATCAGGAAATTAGCCACCATAATTTGTCTTGTAAGCTGCTGATGAAAATTTCGAGAGTTATAAAGTTTTGAAAATGGACGCGTCCGATGTTAAATGACTCATAATAGCTTTTAGCGATATCTCGAAAATTATATTTTTCAATTTTTTTTAATTCATGTAAAGAACATAGTTTTACAACATAAATGGCTGAAATAAATTAAAAATTTAAAAAAATTAATGATTTTTATAAATGTTTAAACATGACTGTGATAAAAAAATGAATTATAACATAGCAAAATTTTTACATGACAGCAAGGCCAAGGTATTAAAATATCGAATCCTAAAAATTTTGTGAATATATATAATAGTTTTTAAAATATATGTATAAAAAAATTGTAATAACCCCAATGCCGATTGGTAACGCTTTGACACTTTTACATGTTGAAGGACTATATATTATTTCTAATTGTTTCTATCGATTTACTTGTTGTTTAGTTTGAACAAATTAAGAGGACTTTTATACAAAGTGGAATTCCTTTTCTTATCAATATTTAATCAGTAGATATTAAAGGTGTAGAATATCAAGAAAAATTTCTTATTAGAAGAAAAAATACTAATGTTATTTAACTGCAATTTTTAATGAATCATTTATATTTTTTTTACCTTTTTTCTAAGATTTAAGGATTCAGATATGTCTTAATAAATATTTAAAAAAATTAAGAAAAATTTAAATTATCCCTTTTAGTTTAAATATTTTCGATTTTGTTTGACATAAGTATTTCAAATTAAGGCGATAAAAAACTGCCTTATTTATAAATGATAGTAAAAAAAAGTAACAAATTTCTGCTTTTCATATTGAAAAACCTTACTTATTGAAGAATGAAAAAGAATTTTATTTTATATTTATTTAAGATATTTTATGGTTAAAATTACTGTGTTATCTGAGGTTTAAATATGATTCTATATTTTCCCCCAAAATATACAAATTAAGATAGTGTATCGCAAAGAAATGAAATCCTTGAAACTAAATTAAATAGTGGTCAACAATTACCGTAACGACTAAAGTAAATAAAATTTGACATAACGTTTTCTGTTGCAACAATAAGAGCCCACGCTTTATACTGAACCACATCTGTAAATAGTTTTATTTTAGAAATTTAAAATGTAGATACCAGAAATGGTGTCTATCAACATCGATATTGAATAACCGATTTTATGATGAATTTTCTTCTATTGTGACAGGAATGTAGACTTTTATTTCAAATGTATATCCTCCTCTGAGGCTAATTCAGCCGTATATTCTTATTGAATTTCTCGTTTTATATTGCTAAAAAATATTCGTTTTATATTGCTAAAAAATATTCGTTTTATACTGCTAAAAAATATTCGTTTTATATTGCCAAAATAAATCTCGTTTGATATTGAAAAAAAATCTCGTTTTATACTACTACTCTTAGTTCTTTCATGTTAATTTGGTTATATGTGATTAGCAATAACAACATAAATGTCATTATCATTCAAACCAAACAATAAACCACTCGTTTTTTATCACATAGCGTTATTTTATGAAGAACTAAAAGGAAATTTAAAAAGAATGAAAGTTATATATCCTTAAAATAAAAATATTCTTATTTCATATTCCATACAATCCTGCTTATTGCTTCTCACATTTTTATATTTTTAGTTGCATGTATAATTTTAGATGCGAATGAAAAGCTACATTATCGGAAATTTTATGTGTAAATTAAAAATAATTTTTATAGCTTTTTATTGTGATTGCCCTCAAGGTTGTATACATATTGTTCCTGCAGTGAATTTGAATACAATTACTGAAAATATCCAAAAATGAAATTGATTTTTTTGTTGCTTTATAGTAATAAAAACATGTCTTTTGGAGATTAATCGATTAAATCGAAAATTCAGTTTATAGCTGCAATTTTGGAGCTAAAACTTTCCAACATATTTCATATATTTAGTTTGTTGCATCCCTAAGAAATCTTGCTAGAACACTCAGGAATCGATAGACTAACTGGTAGTTTGACAGAGCTGATTCAAAATTTGATACAAATTAAGTCTTGTGATAAAACATTTTATCAAAAATCATAAATCCGACCTTTTTATGTCTTTCTCACACATGTGGTAGGATAGAGAGAGACATAATAATTTCCCTTATTCAAAGTTAATCGAAACTTGATATCATACTACAATTTTGGTGTAAAAAATTAAGAAGAAATTTCAATAACTCATTTGTTTCCCTAACTCTTCTCATGTTTTTGCATTTCCTTTCTCGCAGACAGACAGACATAATTCCAAGTAATAATTATTTTTATTAAGGAGGAGGCATAAAAAGGATTATATAATAAGGAGGCATAAAACATGAAGTTTTAGTTAATTCATGTGGTCAAATTATCAGACGATTACAATATCTTGCATATTTCGTATAAGAGAAAATTTAAAAAAATAAATAAATATTTAATTATAGTGCAATAAATGAGGAAAAACATTTATTCCGGTGATGAATTATTTTATCACCAGAAATATCACCGCATGCAGTTATTAGAAGAAAATGGAATTTTCTTCAGTGAATCAATTTTTATTTCTGTAATTTAAAATCAAAAACTTACTTATTTTTTTATCTGATTAAAATATTGTTGAAATCTGTTTAAAGCTAAAGTGTAATACTATTATAATAAAATAAAAGTTCTTCTCAGCTTAATGAATTTTCTATCCGATTAGTAATCGGTTCTACTTTAAAACAAAATTTCCTTCTTTAAGCAAAGGCTATAAATTCATTGGCTTAAAATACCTTTGTGTGAATTAGTTTTTTCCGACTGAAGTAAAATTTCGCTTAAAAAGACGTGGAACATTGCATTTTATTCATAATAAAATTTTTTGGATGTTATTATTGAAATATCTAGGGTGGGATAGAAAATATTTTGAAAATCTTTAAATTTCTAATGAATTCGAAGTTCCATGTGTTAGTTGAACTTTGAGAATAAAAGATCAGACCGAGTTTGGTTGATTTTTTTTGGGGGGAATTTCAATGAAATAAAATGAAAGAAATGCATTTTTTGCTTTTAGCAATCTCAGATTTACTGGATATACAGTCCTTAATGGGTTGGCTCTTTTCAGGCGGAGTTTAAAGTGACAAAAATTAATTATATCTCAAGAATTACAGTGAATTTTGGAGCGAAATTTGATACACAAATAGAAAAAGCATACCGGAACAAATTATTGAAAAATCTCGATTTGTATAGTGGGAAAAGTTTTAGATGTTATTTAATTAATTCACTGGGCCAGTTTTTCGATCTAAATAAATCTTGAACAATTTCCATTGACTCCAATTTTGTGAAAATGGGATACTAAATAACAAAATTACAGAGACGTTCTATTATTTCTGTTGACGTCAGTAATTATTTTTAAATTATTGTACAGTATAAATTGTACTAATCTAATCTAAATTATTGTACAGTGTAAGTATTACGATTCCATTATACTGCAGAAGTTAAAGAAGTTCCATTATACTGAAGTCCTTAAAAAATATAAAATCACATATAATTTGCTATTCATTTTATAGAAAAAAATCTTTTATACAGAATGTACTAAGCAGTGTTTCGAATTTAGTTTTATTTGCTGTTGAAAAATGGCATTTTAAACAATTGTAAAGTTCTATCTAATAATTTACAATATATTCTTTCGCTTTTCTATTATATGTATCATGCGAAAAGGAATAAATTGAATAGATGTCTAAGAAGGTAAAACTTTGCTAAGAAAGTTGATGTGTTTTAACACGCTAACGGCTTTAGACTGGAATTATTTCTGTAAATTGCGTGATTATAAAATCATTACACACTAAGTGCAACGGCAGCTGATATCTAACAGAATGAATAAGTGAATCGATTATTTACACGCGCTATTAGAATCGCTTTGCCTTTTTATTATTTTTAGTGAATGTCTGTTTACTAAATAAACTTGAATTATTTATTTGTTTTTATTTTTCTCAGTTTCCAAAAAGTTCTATTTTTGTACTTTTTTACTTATACGGATATTTTTTAAAATTGTTTGGGATTTTATTTAAATTGCTTAATGCAAGAATTTCTCTTTTTAACCTAGCTAGGTTATTAACTGGCTTTCTTTCTATAAAATGGTAGCTTTGTATGTAAAGCCAAGTCTAGATATTATCATGGCATATTGATTAGAACTAGAAGTTTAAATTATTATTTTTTAATTAAAAAAGTATATTTCAAAAGATTATTTCTACATTTTTATTGAATCTTTAAGAATATGGAAAGAAAAAAAAATGAAGATTTTACATTTGTCAGCTCCAAGTTAAAATGACTGAGTGGATTACAGAATTGCTGAAAATAATATCGATATTCTTTTAAAGTCATTTATTTTATTAAAAGAGGTTTAATGGTTGAAGGTCTAGATAGGGCCAACAACTGGCACAGTACATGAAATTGCAGGCAAAACATATCAATTTGCCTATGTATAAAGATTATTGTTTATTTCTATATCTGTCTACTGTATATTTTCTATGTCGGGTATTTCAATGGGTAATTACCAATCACCATTAAAAAGAGTTTTTTTTTCTTTTCTGAATGTAAAATGGTTCTGGCACTTTATTCTAAATGTACTAATTTTTTATGATTTCATTTTCTTCGACGAAAAAAAAAAAGATATTTTAGATTTCCTTGAAAATGAGAAATTATTGAAACAGATTTCATAATTCATAAAATACAAGGTCTTTATCTTCGCTGAATAGTTCCTTTCCTTCACGCTAAATATGCAAGAATTGTAAAAAAGTACATAGGTCATAAAAAAGTTCTTTGTTTTCATAGGTGTAATTAAATGCATACGGTATGATCATTAAATATCTTTGTTAATGACAGAAATAAGTACTCGAGAAAAAGTCACACATAACCAATAGAGAGAACCGAATAGAAAGCCAAATATCGATGAATAACATGAAAAAGAAAAGGGAAATCGTGGGAATGAACTTATTAGATGAAGAATTTGCATTCTAAAAAGGATCTCTTCAAATTACACGGATATTCTCTAACTCGAGTAACTACTTTTTATATACATAATTAAACTATTTTTTGGTCGTGAATTCTCGCGTGATTTGCTTAACGCTTGTCTCTAATCCGCAATCACTGAAAATTGCGGAAGACAATGAAGACATTAACCCGAATTTTCCGTTAAAAGATCCCACTTGAACTTTTTTCCCTCGCCTGAATGTAAATCATCATTAATTTTGGCAGTTAAGCCTTGTTCCCGTCGACGCTAATGCATCTACTATCAGTACTTAGACGTAACCTTGGGTAATATTACATGCGTAGAAAAAAATAACTTTGAAAAATGAAAACAGGGAAGGGCAAAAAAGGGAAGGGTGAGAGTAATTTTATTGTTTCTTGTCAAAGCAGTTTTCACATTCTATTTAGGGTTAATTAACTTTCGAAACCTGATTAAACAGATGTGTGATGTGTTGCCGAACAGCGGAAGCTTGTTTAGGGTTTCCAAGTGCTTAATTTGCGTAAATTATTTCTGGTGAAAAAAAAAGGAACCATCAAATGAATATGTGCTGTTTGTAGTAAATGATTTATGGTTGTATTGATTCGAGGCAATAGTTTTTGCATCCATTCTTTTCCCCCGGATCGGTTAAACAGTTAATGTTATATTATCGCAAGAAACGTGCAGGCAGAGAATATTGGGTTAGCACTATAGGTAATGAATCACGACATACGTTAATGATTATTTATTACGCAGAAATTACACAATAATTGAACAATGGCATTGCCAAAGAAAATATCGACTTAGTAATACGATAGCAAATTATGTTTTTCTTCTCTATCTTTAAATTTTTTAACGATTTTTTTGCTAAATAAATGAATATTTTTGTTAAAAAAAATCTAGATGAGTTCCTTTATCTACACATCGATATTTCCTACTTTCTCTTTTTTATAAATTCTGCACTTTTTGATAAAATTGCAAGAATAAAATAAAATAAAAGATGTGATAAAATTTTGAAACCTTTGCTTTTATAGTATTCGATGATGGGGATTATGCACTATTGAAGTCCCTGATATTTCTTTATTTTTCGTTCATTTATTATTTATTTCTTTAACTTTTTAAATTTTATAAATTTCAAATAACATTTCATATTAATGTTCATATATAGTATTTGAAATACACTAATGTATGAAAAATAATTGACTTGTTTAAAGCAAATGACAAAGTAATGTATAAAGCTGTTGTATATTGATTGATATCAATGTTCCTCTATAAGGAATCTAAAGTAAAATTAGATTATTATATAAAAATTTTTCTTAATTTATACTTTAAATGGAAATAAGTCATAAAAATTCATACGACATAATTGAGCAATTTTTTTAAGAAAAGAATAATAGGATAACAAAAGAAAATTTAAATAAATTGTTACTTACTGGATTTTGAACAGTGTATTTTAAGCACAGCAGACAGTCATACTGAGAGCTCTAAAATGAAAATGAAAATAATTTAGTATCTAGTTAAAATTAGAAAATTATATTAAATATTGATTAATTTTATTCAATATACTTGTAACAATTCTATGGCAGTTATTTTTATTGGTAATAATATGATTTTAAACGTGATATCATTTAACTAGAGTAATTGCTATAAAATTGGGAATAACAACAAACTATTATCTTAATAGTTTGTTATAATTTTATATATATTAAAAAGTTACAATTTTTTAATCACTCATGATATCATTATAATCTTTGATATGTAAAATGAATTTATGTATAGGGTTTAGTAAAAATATATATTATTGACTTCTGAAGAACTAATATTTTAGATTTTTAATTTCTTATTCTAATTTAATTTAACATCTTTACGAACTTTTAACTATCTAATTTGCACATAATAATAATATATGCGATTTTGCAAAAATCACTCCGGTGCATCTATACACAATAGCAAAAAATAAAAATAAAAATAAATAAATAAAAATAAATAAATAAAAATAAAAATCATGAACATATGATTAGTTAGGACAATCAAATACATAAAAAATAATTAGAGAATTGCTTTAAACAAATAATAAAAGGCATTGAATGATTTCTAATTTCTTAACTGATAAACTCAGAAAAAATTAAAAATTACTCACCGTCAAGAAAAATTACATCCAATAAAAGTTATATTGCCGAAAGATAAAGTTTACATTAAAATAAATTCTTTCAAAAATCAATAATTTTCAAAATACGAAACATTTTGTTAAGATTTTATAGAAGTACTTCCTCAAATTTCACATTAAAACAAATTTTTTCGGAAATCGATGAATTTCAAAATGTGAAAAGTTTTGTTAGGATTTATTAGAAATATTTCCGTAAATTTAAAATTACAACAAATTCTTTCAGAAATCGATAAATTTTCAAAATACGATCAGTTTTGTTAGGATTTGATAGAAATATTTCCGTATATTATTGTTTAATTATTACTTCAATACGTCACCTTCACGAGAGAAAAATAAATTTTTCTTAGATAAAAATAAATAACCGCTACCTTCGGCCGAGTCGGTGTTACCTTTTAGTTGAATAAAAATAAAAATAAATTTATACATGGTCAAATATTTTTTTATCAAGAGAGCTAATGATGTAGCTAAATTGAGTTCAAAAGAATCATAATTCCAACCATTAGATTTATTACTTTTCTTTAACAACTAGAGCAACTCTTTTATAAATCATTGAAGAAATGATGATTTACGACAGGAAAAAGTAGCACTTTTGTTATTATCTAACATACAAGGAAAAAAATCCACACACACAATCCACTCCCACCTTTGTAAATATTTTGTATTTTTAGAAGATGCATTAAGTGCAGAGCGATTTCTTGTAGAACTTTCTTGCATGGAATGATAAAGGTACAAAACGCAGATCTATTTTGGTAAAAGCATCATTATTTGAGGTCTATTACTGATACAGAAGTTATAGCAATTTACACACCCTACGATCTGAATACTGAAAATATTATTCTCATTCACATAGTCGGAGTTTTAACAAAAGAATAAGACACTGTTCACAGAAAGGTATATTTTCTTGATACTGTATAATGATGCATTTTTATGGTTTGTTTTTTCCAGATGGTAAATTCGATAAGATAAAGTAAAGATAAGAAAATATTAAGCCTTTCCAAACATTGTATAACAGTCATTTAAAATGTATATTTAGAAAATCTGAAATGGTATTATGATATTTTTTTTTAATTTTAAAACAAATTTATATTTATAGCCTAAAAAATAAAATTATTAGGAAAATTAAGTTTGAATAGTCTCGGAAGAATTCCTTGATAAGAAACCGGTGAGGATTCTTACAGTTTTGAATACAGGAAAGTTTATTGAATTTTTCCAACTTTCAAATGAAATATAGTACCTTCATTTTTATAATGATGTATTTTCTATTATAGTTTAATTCAAATTGCGTTCTGTCTGAAAGCAAAATTACTAATTTACTAAAGAATCTCGTTTAAGAAACATTTTTGGAATAATGGATTAAATTGATCCGTATTAAATCATTATGTAGTTGGCTATCTAACTGTAAATAAAAAAAACAATTTCATAATTTTACCAAAAATATTAGATATTTATATTTTTGTATATGTTGAAAACAGTGGGTTTTACCAAAGTATTCAAAGATTTAAATATGAGTGCCAAGAAAAAAAATTACATAAATTTAGTTTTTGATGTATTTAAACGTTCTCAATATATTACGGTTACCAAACTACTATACTCCTTCAAATGATCCAAAAATGAATATATTAAATTTTTCATACTGAATGGTTGTTATCTAATACATAAAAATGAATTTTTGTTTGTTCGTGTTTTATGCACTGCCGTATCGTTCATATAAATGCGATAAAACTTTTCCAACTTATTGCTTGCACTTGCGTGAAGGTTATAAGCATAGCAGAATTATTATGCCTAATATGTAAAAGTGAAAGGCTATAGGCCGTAGTAGAATTATCATATTATATATAATGGTTAAAAATGAATTTTTATATATTATATATATATTTTATGCGCTACAATGCTGTTCATTCTATTGCGATAAAACATTGCAAACTTATGCTTTGAATCTATAAAATCGATGTTTTTCATATGGCCAGTTAAATGCTCACGAGTCGGGCAGCCAAGAAATTTATTTGTTTTTGCTGAAGACGTAAAAACAAAAAAATATTGTTTACCCTAAAGTATACTTGAAGAATAAGGTTAAAAAAAAAGAATGTTATTTATATTTCTTTATATATAATTAAATTTCCATGAATTCATTCATTATCGAACAAGAAAATAAATATAATTTTTTCTGTCATTCCTAATTAAATAAGATAACTATATCAAATTCCAAAAGATATTGTCAAAATTATTTCTTCTGTGGCAGCAACGCGTCGGGTACCAGCTAGTATTGAATAAAATGTACGATAAACATCCCAAAAGTTGCTGCATTTTCAGTAGCTGATATCAGAATATTTCAAAAATATTTTTTTTCAAGAAATTTGGAATAGCTTCTTTTAACGATTTGGAATAAGCCCATTTAATTTAAATTTATTCCATTTGATAAAACTATATTCTTTCCAATTTTTTTTAATTTAAAATTTATTAGTGTCATCTTATGAAATACCTCATTTAATCAGAAAATTACATATTATCTTACTTGAAATAAATTACTATAATGATAAATAGACAGAAGTCGAAAGATATTTTTAAGTTATTACATTAAGAGGCTAATCATGAATCATCCACGAAAAATGCATTTTCTACGATAAGAAATTCGCTGCTGCATACCACTGTTATGACGAGAGATTAACTGAAAAATTTTAAATGCTGAAAGAAGCAAAAACAAACCCGACTGAATATGAATTGAATTTAAATATACTTCACGTAGCTTTCTTTCACTTTACTACTTTGATAACTACTGCTGCCCTTTGCCTCTTACTGAAAATTCCCACGGAAGCTCTTGTCAGTAACTAATCTAACTTAGTAATTTCTTGGTCGCTTCCGATACCTGCAGTTTGAATAATTACTCCGAAAGGTTACTCTCAAATAGAAATTTCTTTTGGAGCCCAATTCATTAACTTGGCATATTTATGTGCGGAGTCGGCCTTAATGGACTTTTCGTACTGCCGCGATAAGAGAGTGCAAAGCACATGCCACCCAAAACGAGTTCCTAAAACGATTGGGTATAATCAGTTGTCAGACGTAACAAATTGGATGATTTTGTATGCACGGCAGGGGACGAATGATCAGACATTAAATGGTATCATTGTCCTTGTGATCTGTACCACCACCAATTAATAGCTGATGTTCGATCACCAATTGAATGATATAATTAATATGATGCAGAAGCTAAGAACAGTTATGCTGACTTGTAGAACACCAATAAAGGATCTCTTATGCAAGAGAACATACCTGTTTATTTCGCTAAGTGTTCTTAATAACGGGCCTTTTATAGTCCTTCATAACAAGAAGACCGCACACAATGGTAATAAAAGTTAAATAACTGATATGGTAATGAGCTAAGGAAATTAGCATACCATTATTGCTTTAGAACATCATAAAAAATGCAGCCTGTTTTCACCATATGTTTAAAAAAAAGTTATTTGATACGTAGTATAACTTTGCATATGATTGTACATAATTTAACGTACTGTCCAATAATCTAGTTTAAATAAAATTGGGTTTTCAGAAAATAAAGAAGCATGCTTGTATGTTTATTTCCTAGTAATAAATATAAAAAATAATTTCTGACTTTTGAAAGTCCAATTTCAAATGAATAGAGCTTTAATACAGAAAAAATAAGTATAGAGAGTTTTCAGGATATGGCTCCTTTGAAAAATAATGCTACTAATGGCGACTATAAGGCATTTAAAAATGCATGTAAAATAAATCCCTTAATCCATTAGTACTAATACTCTCATTTAGTACTCATTAATGTATTACATATTATTAATGTTATATTTCATTATTATAGTGATAAATTTTCATGTGATAAATCGTTGCATGTTTTGCGCAGATAACTGATCATATATACTGAGAGTCATTGATGTTTTCGGATGTTTGTTGAATATATGGTTTGAACATAATCAGTAAGTATTACCTACAAATTAGACTTTGATAAATCACAGTCTTTAAGATATATGGCACAAAGAAGTAAATTTCACATATTGTCATTAGGGAAAAACAGGGCACATGATCGTGAGAATGAAATAATACGATTTTAAATTATACAATTATTGATCAAAAAATATTCCAGCTCTTTGCAAGCCTTCTTTTTTTTTTCTTAGCTCACTAATGTGTGAAGTAAACCAAAATATAGAAATTTTATGAAGTCTGATAGTTTAGTATAAGATTGGCAGGAGATTTGTCTCTGACTGAATGGAACTCTTGTTTCTGAAAAAGAAACTGTTCCCTATTCCTTGAAAAAAAAATAATTTTCACAATAGCGTTTGTTATAGTAATAGTCTTTGAAATATCAAATATGACTATGGTAAACATTCCGAAAGAAATCTGAACAAATAACAATGAAAATTTTTATTTTAAAGCACTTGGTGAACGACTGATAAAAATTTAAATGTAACTGCCTTCTAAAAAGAGATCTTCAACTCCGTCAAAACCAACACATTGCGCAATGGAATGCTTTTACAAAATAATAATAAACTTTAGTTTATAATTAGTTAATTCGAATTAATTTAGCACTAAAAATAAGAAAACAATCAGAAAGTAAAACGACTAAATAATTTTTCTATGTTAATAAATATTTTTATGGGGAAAATTGACATATGGCTTACATAATTTTTTAAAGCAAGTTCTATTCCATAGAAAATCAAAGAGTAAATTAATATGGATTGATTTTTATTCATGTTTACGATTTTAATATTTAAAAAATTATTCATATTAACTCTTCGCACTCGGAACGATAATTTGTTGCATAATTATTCACTTAATTCATGGACCTGTTTATTACACCAAAAAATAAATACAAGCAACTGTTTTAAGTTGAGTTTCCCTGAAAAATGAATCTAAATCTTTTTAATATTCTGAAAGTATTTTTAACAATCAAAATTAAGTCAAAATGATGCACCGTCTTGAATGGTGACTGCAAGAAAACATGCGAGTGCAAAGGGTTAAAATCTTAATAATATAATATTTTTATTGTGAATACACATGTTGCCTTCCTGATGTTTCGTGCATGCATTTTCAATTAATATTCCATTCATTTTCTCTTGGAATTATTTTCATCACGAGAAACTAATAATTATAAAAAAAAAACTTTGATTTAGAAGTCAAAAAAATTAAATGAAGCATCACTATAATAAATGAAATATCATTAGAAATGGTAAAGTTGAAATTTAAGTAACATTAAAATAATATTTGATATTCAATTCAACTTGTAATACAGAACCTACATGCAAATTATATGTTTCCAGCATTCACCTTTCTGCAACTTAGTTCAAATAAAACTAAACATTTTTTTAGAAAGACTGTGTTATGTGATAAAAATAAATTCAGCGGAATTTAGAAGTATTCACATAAAAGGAACAAATTACACGTTCGAATATGTTACACTAAAACAATGATTTTATTTCTGTGTTATTGAAAAAGTATAAAAACGAAGAGTAACATATGCGATTACACTCTTAGTTTAGATACTGTTTTCGATTATTTTAGAAAAGTTCGAAAATATATACATACGCTGCCATAATGCTAATGAGAGTGCGTAAAAACACCAGCCAGTGCTCTTTTATTTCTTTGAAGGAAAAAATAAAGTAAATTGGTATATATTTTGGTATGGAGAGGTTACAGAGAAAGTCAAAATATAGCATCTATGTTTTACGGCGTTTCGATATCTTATTATTTAAATTATTTTATTTACAATATCTTCAATACCCTATTCCATCACATATTTATATTTTATACATGGTTATGTTTTTGAATATATTTTTCTTAGAAATGTTTCTTAGAAATTTTCGACTTTAGGTTATTTACCTCTTATGTAGAGGACAACAACAATTTCTTTTATGTAAAAAGCGACGAAGTTTTCGAAAATGTTTTTTTAAACAATTCCAGCAATTTTAATTGGATGTTCGAAAACATTTAAGCAAAAGTAAAATCCTGTTTTCTGCCTTCTTATTCGTTTGTTAACAAATCAGACAGACTTGTTCAAGGCCTTTATTATTCGAAAAGGATGGAAATAGTCAAATTCTTTTACAAATAAAATTTATAAAAATAAAAAAAAAACAATCACCTTTTCAAAAACTGATTTTTGAAAAATCATTAAAAAAACTAAAATGAAGACAACATAAGCGTTTTATCAAATATAATATGATAAGTAAATCTTAAAAATTCAAAATACATTCCGTGTATGCTATCAAAATGATTAATGACTTGCGTGTTTTCTCATTTTGCATCCTATATCTGATATTAATGATACTTTATTGATACTGAATTCTATGGTGTACTTTTTTTAAAATTCATCTGAAATTATTTCCTGGACAATTTTAAGAGGTTTTCTTTTCCTTCTACAAGAATAATGAATCACTAAAAGTGCAATTCTAGTTTTATCTGATTCTTCGTTCGACAAGCAAACATTCCCACACCCAGATTGGATTCTTGGACTAAGGAAACAAAGGGCAAATTATTTCGAGAATAAATAAAATACAAAGAGGGAAAAAAAAAAGATTTCTTCCGATATGACAAACCATTCAAGGTCGAGGCCGTAGTACATCAAAACTAGTTATTACGATTTATTGCAGCTATAGTATGGAAAGCGAAAATTTATACTTCCTGATAATCTGAGAGCATGTATCAGCAGAAACAGGTTGCGTGGAATTTTTAGTTTGCCTCGGTCGGTCCTGAGAATTTGATCTCACTTTAAATGAAGTGTGCGGTTTTGCAACGTGCAATTACAGCGGACGTCGATTTTTTATCGATACGATTGCAGTAACTTCGGCGACATGTTGCAAAGAATTGATGTTTTATTGTTCTTCACGTGAAAGGTAAATAACCGAGAGCAGCACTTCGGATGGAAAATGGCTAAGAACAATACAAAAGAGCAGGAATATGTACAAATATAAATAAATGATGTTTTTTTAAGTGTTCGTTTTGTTTCCTCCAGAGGTCAATGTTGGAATTCTAAAAAAACTTTCATTCATTTTGAGTGAAAATTATTTTCTCCCATCAAGAAAGAAAGATAGAGGGAGTTTCTTTGATCAAAAATGAAAACAAAAGATTATTTTGGTTGGATGCTCATTTCGTGGTTTATTTTGGTTCTAAATATTGACAGAAATAATTACAAAGCGGTATAAGTTCAAATTTTCTGTTTAAAATACTATCTGCTTCGTATTTATATAGAGGATAACCTTTGCATGCAAGAGTTGCTCTAAATAAAAAAATTAATTTCAGCATTAGTAAATATTTAAATTTGTTTACTATTACTTTTTTTCATTATTTACCTTAAACCATATTTACTTTATCGTAGTGAGATTTTGCAATAATTATCGAAACACTGGACCTCATCTAGACTCAAATTAATTCCATTATTTACAGCAATTGATACTGCAATATATTGATCCTTTAACACTCTGACTGCGAAATTCTTTAAAATCACTATTTAGATGCGATGTTTGCAAATAAGTTCAAATATTTTTTTAAAGACAGTGAACTGATACTATATGTTACCTGATAATAATATTATATAATAAAAATCTGTAATCGTAAAAAGGAATACTCTAAACTGCGAAAAACGAGGGATGCAACAGAAAATGGATTGATTGCCAACCCGCGGAAATCGCTGGATACGCAGCTGGAGGGTTAAAAGCTGACAAATGATTGCATTCAATTCCTTAGAATATAATATTTTTGAAAACTGCAGATTGTGCTGTATTAAGTAATGTATTTTAATTGTGCATAAGGATTTTAAAAATATTCTAGATATCATTTGTATTGGAGTAAAATCGTTTATCTTATTTTTTAATCGATAAAATATGAATTTCTTAGATAGATATTACGCACGTAATATATAACAAATCTCTTAAAAATGGAGTTATATTTGGTTATCAAAGACGAATTAGGTAAATGATGTGTGTGGTCAAATAATGAGAAGATTATATTTGGCTGATCATTTACTTATTTGTATACTACATTAATTTGGAAGCACAAGATTTACAATACATTTAATCTTTATCCAATGATTTAATGGAACTTTTATTCGTATTCACAGCCATTTTCAACATACCTGAATACGGAATAAATAAAAAGATTTATATCCCTGTCGAATGGTTATAAAAGGCATCAAAATGCGAAATATATATATATCAGCAATTTTATTTGTTTAAATTATTAAGTTGACTATCAAAAATAATTTGCACCCGGATATGTTATCGGCTAAGAGTTGGAGGTGTGGAGGAAGTTGAGATGCCGATTTTTCCTTTTTTAGAAAAAAGCCACTAATCTGAAAAGAAAAAATTAAAACTAAAAATTATAGGTATTAAAAAATTTGTAAAATGAATTGTCGAATGTTACAATTATTTAAATAAATCAAGAGTAAATTTTAATTAAGCGCAAATATGGGAAATTATTTTTATTTTTTAAAAAAAATTCGAGCAAAATATTATGAATTTCAATTAAGTAAGTATTAGATAGAAGGAAATAACTGGCAAAACGTTCTGGCATATCTGCATTATTTTTTCGAAAAATGAGACTTTTTTTTTCAAGAAGAATAGGATCGTCAAAAAATCGTCTATAAGTACGTTTTCATCAATCGGAATTCAGAATTTGCCTATAAAAAACTATTCGAAACGTGTAATTTCTTAATTTCAAATAATATCCTGATGGTCGATTTTGCAAAACAAGAATCAAGAGTGAAGTAAGGTAATGACCGTTTGGCTCACAAACACTAACTACTATTTAATGCTTTTCGAGAATCTAGCCCCCACAAAATGAGACTTATTTTTTAGTTTTTCAAATTTAATTTCCATTATTCTATTGAAATTGATCATCGTGGTATTATTCATTGATATGCTTTAAGAACAGCTTTTTTTTTCATTTGCTTTATGAATTCAGATATAAAAAAAAGTATTTGCAAACACTTTTCTGACTGTCCTGGTTTTTTTTTTGACAAAGTTATTATATATATAATTCAAATATCAATCTGAATTTTTTTTTACCAATTCCTTTTTCTTTAACAAGAATTTAAGCAAAATTCCAAAAATTTTGCTCAAGTAAAAAATATTTGTTTAAAAATTTTATTGCACTTAAAAAAACATTTCTGACTTAATTAAGCTATCAAAACGTTCCACATCTCATTTTTTATCTGCATTTTTTTTAATTTAAAATTTTCCTCTCAAATTAACAATTTTTTACTTAAACCCGAGAACCGGTATCTCAACTTCCACCTCCCTTCCCAAACTTTATTTAATAATATATCCAGGTTCAAACTTAGAGGTCTCTTTTGCATAACCAACTCAACAACTTAAGCCAATAAAATCTCTGTTAAATATTTTTTCCATGCAGAGTACACACCAGCTGGATTAAGCTGAGCTTAATCTTTCTTTTTTGTTGTTGTTGTTGGGCGATCTTAATGAATTATAGGGTATAATGTCATAAGCAACAGAAAAAAAAAGAAAAAAAAGACGAAATGAAATATGAAGGTGTTTAGAAAAGTACTTCTCTTAAAACAACCAAGTCGTAATTTCCCTTATAGAACCACGGAACTCTTTCGATTTTATGAGCTCCAAGCTATAAAGACACTCATCCTCCTGGCGTTTCGCAACTGAACACCCACTTTCTCCTACAAGAGCTCTTGACCCTCGGTCATCAACCGGGCTGAATTTCGAAATATCGCGCTAAAGGAATGGTGGGAGTGGATGGAAAGGGTCGGCGAAAGTAATTGGCCGCTCCCTTCTCGTTTTCCTGCACTTGTCGCAACATGCAATGCAAATCGAGAGTTCTAGGAGGTCACCAAGCACAGCTATAGTTCTCGTGTGGCGTGTAACAGGTATTTTCCAATCTGCATAATTTCCGGCATGGAAATCCTATTAGAGTGGCTTGCTTCAGGGGGCATTGCAAATGGCTTTCTTGATGATGGAAGTAAGGAGTTGTTAGAGGCTAATCGTTTGTTCTCAAGTAAGATACACGCGACTCGGCTAGTTCTAAAAATGCGGTGTGGTGTCTATTCTTCTGAGAACTTGAAAAAGCCATGTAGATATAGTTATGCAACCCGGAATCAACTGTTATTTAACCCTTTATTTACCAAATTATTTTACCTCCAATTTTTTCAAATTTATTTTTGTACCATTAATTAAGTTTGGGTACAGAATAAACTCACGAATAAGAAGAAATTTTTTTTAATGAATTAAAATAATTTAATTAGTAATAAAAGATTTTAAAAGTTATTTTTAGTTGATATCTGCTGCTTCCGATTGGAAATACGTTCTTCGTGTTCTTTCAAATATTTTTAGAAAAAATAGTCATATTGTAAAGATATCAACCGGATACAAACGGTACTTTAAAGTACCATTGGTAAATAAAAGGTTAACGAATTTTAAGGATATTTTTGAAAGCTTCACTTAATAACATTTAAGTTTACCAAGCGGAACTAAGCCAACGCTATTGATTATGCAATCATTTATTTTGGACTCAAACGGAAATTCATCTTTTCTGTTTCTTCAATAATTAAAAATTCTACTTTTATGTTTTTAAAGCGTATATTTCGGATACAAATGACATAGCGTCCATAGGAGCGGGTGCCTTTATGATAATAGATACGATTTATTATTTGGATGCCAAAAATATCATGACATCCAAAATCTGGATGTGATGTGATGTGCATTGGATAATCCTTGATTGTGTTTGTAACTTCTATAAAACAATTAAAATTATTTATCAATTTAAGAAGAAAAGAGGGGAACCTATGAAGAATTCATTGATAAATACAGTAAAATTTAGGTTAGATATATTTTAAAAATACTTATATTTAAGTTGTTAAAAAGCTTTATTATATATATATATATATATATTAAAGTTCAAATTATAATGATTTGTCAATGTGATAAAGGATGAATGCATTGATAAATACAGGAAAACTTAAAATAAAAGTATTTAAAAAAATGTATACATTTTAAAAATTAGATTTTGTTTTGAAAATATGCTTGTAAATTTGGTACTTAATTAGATAAAACTATTCCAACATTAAATACATTTTTCAATATACCTCTTAAAATCTAATTCCAGTTTTGAAATAATGAAATTCTTAAATTTAATATACTTATTACATTATATATGAGCTTGCAACAGCTAATAGAGATAAAAATTAATTTAACATCCACTGATACATTTGATCAGAAAATTTTAAAAAAAAAGTTTACTGGAAACTTAAAGTTACATTAAGGAAATAGAAAAAAAATATAGATTTAAATATTTTGTTATCTCAAGTTAGAATCAAACATGCTAAAATCTAAGTAAAAATTATGGATAATTGTAAATTTGCGCTTATTTCTTTCCGTATATGTCTTAATTGCACTTTATCTTATCTTATGAGTCTAATATCATTATTTGAAAAGCTACAGTTGTTTAAGAATACTTTAATGCTTAATCATAAAGCATATTAAAATTTACAGATTATTTAATGTTTGCAATAAGATGTAAAATTAGTACAAGAGCCCTGAGAACCGAATACTAACAAAAAAGAAAATAAAATTTAACTTTTCAGAAATTTCCGTCCTGTTATTATAACATGATACAGAAGTAATTTTGCCATTATATTTTTATTTACTATTCAAACAGTAACTTGATCATCTGAAAGTTTAATATGGCATGCTGCGATACTAATTTATAATGAATATAATAGCTTATGAAAATTTACAAATATATATTATTGAAAAACTAATTAATTGAAAAATCTAAATTTATTTCGTGATTTAACGTTAATCATATTATAAAATTTTGCAATTTATCGTATTAAATCAAGATAATAATTTTTGACATCAACATTAATTTAAGATTATATATATTATATCCTTATTATCATATAAAAATTTATTATATAAAAATTTTGTAAATGTGGCCATATAGCATTAATTATAGACACCTCATGGAACAATAATTACAGAAATTAATTACAAATTATTAATTACAGACATCGTATGGATGACACACGAAACATATAAAAAGAATTTATTCTTTAATTATGATTTTTGCTGAAAAATATAAAATTTGGTATAAACAATAACGATTAAAAACAACAACGATAATTTCTGAAATAGTTAATACTATCTGCATTTCTCAAAGAAGGCAAATGCAAACTTTTACACAGCGCAAATACTGGTTATTTTAAGAACTTCCCCAAATTGTTATAGTTGAAGCTCGATTTACGTTTACTTTCGAATTATGGCTATGGCATTTGATTCATCTTAATAACGCACAATATTTCAGCACTACTATTCTTTACATTAATATGTTTAATGGAACACGGGTGTGTTTCTTAAAACGAAAATGCATCATTAAATTCTTAATATAATGAATGAAGAATTTCATTCATTAGGTTTAATTAACATATTATTAAAAAAGAATAAATTAGAAGTGTCTTTTCAAAATCGAAAATCATAGCATCCATTACAAGCAGTTTTATGGGTCACTTTGAAGAAATAACGTAGTTGCTGATGAAAATAGTCACATTACATTCCAATGCTTGACAACACGCTAGTTTATCATCGTCAATTTCAGTAGTACTTGGTACGTCAGCTTAAATCATTCAGAAAGGTTGGTAAGATGATTTTATCTTTGATGTTCTTCGAATAGAAAAAAAAAATTGTGGATGCCCAAAAGCAGTGGGATTTTCTATTACGTAAGAGCAGCGAAATCTTGCTTTTTACTTAGATAGCTGTCAGAGAATTCAGTAAATAATCGTTTTTATAAATAGGATAATTTCGGACAAAAAAAATTAAGAATCAGTAAGAATAGAAACGACGTGGATTAGAAACGTTTTTAAAATTTATTGTCAGGTAAGAGAAATTATTATGATCGTTGTTAATTCAATACTAAACAATTAAAAGTTAAAAGTTCATTTTTTAGGGGGAAGATAAGAGCAGAGTTTTATTTCAAATAAACCCATTACACACCCAGTTTATTTCAAATGGAGTTCAAAAATTCAGGAGACGATCATTATAGTCCGTTTCTATAAAACATTTTTCACTTATCTCTGTTGAACCTCTTCATCATCTACAAAGTATTAGCCTCCATTTTTGTGTGTGTGTGTGTGTGTGTGTGAAATAAACACATAAAAGTCTCTTAGTGCTAATTTCGTCAATGAGGAGGATATTGAAGAAGTGTCCAGCCAAATTTTTGAGTTCGTTTTTGTATTAAGCGAATTATTTGAGGTCTTCGTATTATCGAACGTCTTCATCAATTTGAAATGGAATTACGAATGCAAGCAATCCTAAAAATATACAATACACTCCCGAGGATCTGGTCTAATGTGGCGGAAGGGCAGACCAGATAAAAAATATGCCAGATAAGCCAGAGTTCTATAAACGCATTTCTTAGCCCACCATTACCAGAAAACAAAGTTTTTAAACCAATACTGAATTGTTTTATATCTAAGTTACAATGAGTGCTTTCTCACTTATTGAGTACTAAGCCCTACATTCATCTCAAGCCAGTAGCGGCGATCCGGTTAAAAATAGGAGCAGTTGGCGGTAACGCTTCGAGTTAAAATAGAAGGCTCTGTGCTGGTAGTTAATATATGTTTATATACTGCACAACAAGAATTTATCAGATATTAAAAGTAAGTTAAAGGATATAAATTGTTCACATTTTAACATGAATTCTGTACACTTCACTGTGGTATGCTTAAAACAATATTAAGCATACCTCAAGAACAATTTACGAATCCTGTACATACTGTGCAGTTACAACCAGGAGCAGCAGCAACAATTGAGGTCCTTTACACACTGACGAAACAATGAATAACAAGCAGAAGGCTGATCTTTACCTGTCACAACTTGTATTTGGCAGATGACACATAGGAGGATCGTAGCAGACGCCTGCTTCCAATGCCTTGACAATGTTGCCAATGCAATGCCTCACCTTCCTCAATTAATTAATTACGATAAAGAAAATTAAGCCGGATAGTCGCTAACTGGATACATGTGAGTGTATTGTAAATGAATATCATAAAGTTGCATGATGCTCAACATTCATTAAATGCATTCGTTACTATTTTAAGTTATTTCATATCAATTTGTAGCTTATTTAATGACTTTGCTCATTCTTTACAAGTTCCATTGATATGTTTCAGCTAGCAAGAGTTTGTTAATATCTTTTGATTTTACAAAGTCGCTTGCAGGGATGCATTTTTAGTCTCCGAAACTCTGCTAAGTCTGTTCTAATTCTTGAAATAAAAGTAAATATAAACTCTCTTTCCGGGAATGATCAAGATCTTCTTTGATATTTAACAGTATTTCCATCTGTCGTTTACTATTTTCTGAAATAATCCGTAATCCAGCATTTTACAAATACTGGCAAATACGAGGGATTATTCGATGCGGGGATTACGGTGAGTTGCAATTGCGAAGTCATCCTCCCATGTCTTTGCAGGCCGTTTCGATTGAAAAGCGTTTTCTGACAATGCAGAATCTTATGCTCCGCTGCAATTGCAAGTGAAAGCATGCAATTTAATTCTTATTTTTTTGTTTTTGGTCGAATGCCTCTCCTTCAACAAATGTATGTCACGCGTCGCCAACACTTTCTAGTGATCAAGACATAATATGTATCAGGTTCTACGTCATTTCTAGTTTTCGCCCACCATAACATTGGTGTCGCTTGGAATGAGAGAGTAAATAGGACTTTCGCTGTCATTTGTCTCTCTGTTCAACAATACATTGTCTCAGGCTTCAAGGCGGAAAATCTTTTTTTCTGAGTAATTTTTAAATTTTTTTAATAGGCAAATTGTTAAGTGGTTGGTGGTAACACTTTCTATACTTTTTTCCTTGGGTAAACTTTACTTGAGTGACATATCAGAGTAAACGCCCAAAAACTGCTACAAAAGCTTTTTAAATTGCCAAGATACATACTGAGTATATTACTAACATAAATAATTGAAGATAAATGTGACATATTTATGATTGTGTAGGATTTTAAGAAATCAAAGATTTAAGATAAAGCTGTAATCTATACGATTTTGTCTACGTATTTACTTATTATTTTTTAGCGCAACATAATTAAGAATAACACATTTTTTTTTTGTAATGCTAGCGTAGGTATTCAAAACAGGCAAGTAAAATATCTTTTAAGAGGGAAAAATTTGAATATCCTCTCTCTCAGTCTTATAATTACCATTTAGAGAAAATGGTAACTACCATCATCTCGTTTGAAGACAAATGAATTGTAAACAAAATGACTTGAAAGCATACTATTAATATAATATTAGAGATAAAGCATACTTTATCTCTAATAAAATATTTTGCTTTCTCCATTTGTATTTTGTTAGAGTAAATATGATGGATCCTCGTAAAAACAACAGAAACCACGGATTGTCCGATGCTAGGAAATAGATATTCACAATAAAGAACTGTCAAATATAGTCATATGAATTCTCATAATTTACTTAGTAAACGGCTGAAATGTAAAACCAAAGCAGAAATATCTGAACAATAGAAATTTCAAATGATACTCTAAAAATATATTATCATAAGAATGATATTTCAATGAAATTATTTTAAAAATATGCAATAATTTTTGAAATTTAATTTTTTCGTTAATTTATCTTTGCTTATATTTTTTACACTATTTCCTGAATAATATCATCATAGTCTTCCTATTAATAGGAATATTATTTTTTTTACAAACGTTGTTAAATGCAATATATTATTCATTATTTTAAATTTGCTTTTTGTACTTCATACATAAAAAAAAACAAGGAATAATTT
Source organism: Argiope aurantia (assembly GCA_026543865.1). Classification (NCBI taxonomy): domain Eukaryota; kingdom Metazoa; phylum Arthropoda; class Arachnida; order Araneae; family Araneidae; genus Argiope; species Argiope aurantia. Next base: position 411,063 of record JAPMOR010057291.1, read on the forward strand.
TTAAAAAATTTAAAGCAACTTAAAAATTATCATTTTATGTAAATGTTATGTAAAAACATTTATTTAATGGTCTAATTTTAAGTAGTACATCAATAAAAAAAAGAAGAATGTTGTAAAATCAAGTATTTTAATCAATACGCGATTCATATATAACTAACTATATAACTAATAACTAACTAACTATATAACTAATTCATATATAACTAATTGTTTTTTTTTTACTTTTGAAACAAAAAAATATTTTCCGTTGTTTTATATTAAATAGTATTTTTTAAGTACTTTAAAATAAATATTAAAAATATTTTTTTATCAAATTCATCTTTTTAAAATTAATTCAATTTTTATCATGGTATATTTTCTGCTAGTTTTATATTTACATATTAGAAAATATACACGTGTTACAATAAACCGTAAAAAAGCTAACAACCTTAGGAATATCTGTATACTGACGGTTTTTTAGAAACAGATGAAAATTAAATTACTAAAAATGTTTAAGATATATGTCTTGGACATCAGTTTCATTACCAAATTTCATTAATATAACTTCTTTCTTTTTGAATAACTAATTGAATGTATTGACTAATAGAGAGACAATGATTTTAAAACAATTATTATTATTATCATTATTTATATATTTTTTTTATCTCGGAAAGGGTAAATCATTTTTTTAAATTCAATTTCTATTATAGGAGATTCCGAAATACTTTAAAATTCCAATAAAAGATTGTTTTGGAAAAAATTACTTACGGATATTTTTTTCTGCATAGTTTGCTGGTACCTGCCCTTCGGTGCTTTAGTGTCATTTTGGCGAGCTTGGCACACACGAAGAACTTCCAACAAACATTCCACACCACCAGAACCAATAAAATCTTCCATGAAGCTGCAAAATTACAAAATAAAATTAATTAATGCAATCTAAAGTGAAAAAGTATATTAATTATTTAGGTTAATATAGAAAAAAAATTGCTAAAAAATTAAAAATTTTTATGTAATGCAAAAAAAAAATTATTATATTTTTAAATTTGAAACAATGTGGACAAGAAATAACAAGGCACTCGACTTATTTCTGTTGATAAAACAAGTTTAATTGTATGCTTTTCTTCATTTAAAATAATATTTAACTGATTCGGGGGGGGGGGACTTGTAAACTTCGCCAGTCTGCAAAAGTTAAAAAAAATCGTAATTAAAAGAAATACTAAAGAATTATATTAATACAACCTTTTAGTGCTATTCTTAAATGTTGCCATCATTAAATAAGAAATTGGATTTTTTTTTATAATGAGTAAATTTTAGCTTATAATTCAGAAATACAAAATAAATTTGAAATCCCAAGAACAATATTGTCCAATAAATGAATAATAAAAATAAAAGAGAGAGAGAAAGATGACAAATTATTCGGTTTTAAAATCGTCTCCATGTATTATATTCGATAAAAATGCAAACAATTTCCAGGTATATAGTATATATTCTTTTTATACATAGAAAGAGAGTATACTGTTGATTATATATA
>JAPMOR010057291.1:420221-517150 GCA_026543865.1 Argiope aurantia
CATATACCAAATTACATAGGACTAGTTCAAAATATTTTTGGGTTACCGTGCTCACAACAGACAGACACAATTTCAAAAATGTGTTTTTAGGATTCAGAGCGATCTGAAACATTGAGATTCGTCAAAATCCCGAGTTTGAATTTTTTGATGATTATAATTTTCTCTTTTTGCATAGTTTATATACGAAAAAAGTAAAACGTTCTCTGTTTTTGACTTTCTTTTGTACTTTCAGAAAAGAATAGCCCTTTTAGTGTAGGATCAAAAATGATTTTACTTGTGCGTTGTTATGCAACTAAACAATTGCATTAAAATAATATTTATGTATCTAAAAATTATTAGATGTAGTAGTTTTCCCGACACTTTCTGCAACGTTTAATGACTTCCCATATGCCTAAGATCCAACAAAATCTATCAAACTGCCTGCCTTGAGTTTACATGCCATTGTTATAGTGCATAAGGTATAGTACTATTCAGTATTTACCATGTTGAAAACATCGTGATTTCTAAAAACCTTCGGCGAATGACATATTGTGAAAAAGCGATGAAGATATTACAATGAATGAATTATTCACAAGATAATGACAGAGATTATTAAATAAACCAGTAACAAGAAGAAAGGTTAATAGTATTTGTGACAATTCATAGAGGATTATAGTTTTTAAAAAAGGTTTCAAATAATGTGGTTCAATTTTTACAAAAGTATAAAAGCAGTTATGAAAAAGGTGCCTTTTAAATAAAACTTATACAAAATAGAATCGCTGAATATCGCTATGAAAATGAATCGCAGAAAGCTTTTTAGGGTTGAGTTACAGTGAATAAAGCGGAAGAAAGATTCAGTCACCTTTTAAGAATGGATATGTATCCATTCTATTTCTATTTAAAAATTTTCTTCCTAACCTAGCTTCTAAGTGGAATTAAAATTAGTACGGAATTTCGATTTTAGTATCTATTTGTTTTATGCATAGAGTAATTCTTTTAGTCTGCTTAGAATACCAGAAAGCAAAAGTAATTTCAAATGATATTTATTTGAAATTTGATTTAATACGATATTAAAAATTCATGATTAAAATAATATATTTGTTTTTTATTTATTTTCAGCATGTCATTGTGACAATGACATTAATTTAACAATAATTTGTAGTACATTTATTGATTGCCATGGATTCCACATCTCCATTATTTCCTTAAAAACGGAAACGTATAATAGGATGCATTGCAAACCATATAATAAATGATGACAGCAACATACTATTACGAATTCTGCTCAAGCAGTATAATTTATAATCCTCCCTTTGCTACCTTACAGTCTCAGTGAATTACTTGGACATCATGGTTGTAATGTGCAAATCACGATTTCCAATCATTTTTAACAATATTTGCAACAGAGTTTTTTTGCTTTCTTTTCATCAACGCTATTGTCCAGAAAGTAGCGGGGAGTTTCAGAAGAAATTAAAAGACGTCAAAACACGTGTCAGAGACTCTGTGGCCAGACACCGGTTTTGTGCACGTGTGACCTCTGGGTTCAGCCACCTTGCTCATCTATGTATCATTTTTCTTTCTGAAGCCTCGTAATAGATGGTGTCTGCTCCTTCGAGAGGTAATTTCTCGCTTTAATGTAAGGGAAGGGTGAGTCATTCGCAGAATTTAAATTTATCAGACTGTGTGTTCCGAGGCGGGGTGCCGAAGATCACAGATTCACGGTTGTAAATTTGATGGATTCTGCCTATTTTATCATAAAATTGTGTATAATTTGTAGCGTCGGTAATGGAAAAGGACGATGTTTCTTTTTGTGAGTGGTTGGTCAAAAGGTTTGGCTGAGTTTCATCAGATTTTTTTTCTTTTACTTTTTGACTTGTAAAGAAGGGGCCGATGAATAAAACTGACCACCAAGTATTGTAGAATAAATAAGCAAAAGATGGAATATTAAATAGCACATTAAAATAAATTTTCCAGAAAAAAATAATTTAAAAACGGATTATATATTAATTTTAGATTCCTTCCCCTAGGCATCATCCAAGCCGTAAACATAAAAATGCAAATAGAATTTAAACGTTATTTAGTTACTAAATTTTGAAATATTCTGTCGAGTGTCCTATTGCCGAGTATTCTATGTCGAGTCAATTTCTGTCGAATATCCTATTCCCGACTATCCGGCTTCCGTACTGTCCGACCTCGTTTGCTGTTATTGTAATTAAATAAGGAATGCATTGGAAATATTGTTTATTTTTCCTGCATTTCTGTTAAGCATTACAGAATTTATGTTAAAATGTAAACAATTTATATCCATCAAATTTACTTTTTCACAAATAAATTTTTGAAACCTGCAATGCAGTATATAAATATATAAAAACTACCAGTACAGGGCCTTCTATTTTAACAAGACACATTACCGGCATGATTCAATGGACCGAAGCCTCATGGAATGTGAACGAAGCCGCGATCACATTCTATGAGGCTTGGGACGAATAGAGGACTTAAGAAGGCACTAAGAAGAGAGCAATATGAAGAGAGCAAATGCGTTTTATAACGATGAGTTTTGGCAAAAAAACTTTGTCTTCTGGTATCGGTGGGCAAAGAAATAAGTTCCTAGAACTCCGGCCTATCCATGTTTTTGTTATCCGGTCTGCCCATCCGCCACATTACGCCAGACAGTCGGGAGTGCACGGTATTTAAAAAAAAATTATGACAGGTTCCATTTTAATTTACTTAATAATTCTTTCTACTGATTAATTTTGTATCCTATTCATTCTAACAGAGACTGACTTACTAATAAATTATTTTCACAAGAAATTTATATTGTAGAGGGTTATGACATAAAGTAAGCAATGTGCACTTTTATACTATTTTTCAATATCACAAAATGATTTTTTTTAAAATCAGCCATCATATGATACATACTACTTCAGATAGTTTACAGTAATATATTAATGTATTCTACAAATTTGGCAAACATTTGTCATAAAAAAGCAATTAGTATAACTCTTGAAGAGAATAAAAGCTTGACAGAAAATAAAGTAAATACACAAATTTAAGTCTGATATTAATTTATTGTATTTAACTTTGATGGATTTGTTCAATTTAAATAAAAATCGAGTACATATTTCCTGAAGAAAATGAAGTAGATTATTACAAATAAGATAAGAAATTTTAATGATTGATAATTTGGTTGCCAGTTAATTTAGTAAGAATTAAATAATAAATTTTAATAGAAATATCATTTGATTTTAAATATTCTGTAAATATTTTTAGCCATTGGCACATAAATTCAACTAAATAAATAAATAAATAAAAAGTAATAGCAAAAAGGTTCAATAACTTATTTTGACTTCTGCTGAGAGGGTTAAATTCACTTTAATTTACAAACGTTAAATATAACGATGAGCTAAAATTAATCTTTAATGAATTGTAAATGATTCTTTCCTCACGATTCATTGATATGCAAATAGCATTTTATAGACAAATTAGAAAATAAAACACGAAAAATCATCAATAGAATTCCTGTCAAAAGAAAAAAAAAAAGGCCGTCTTAATTTTTATCTTCTTCACACGGTCTGTTTCATCAACAACACCTATTCATTAACATTATCAATTTTAATCTTCTGAATCACGCAGGAAGGTACTTTCTTAGACAAGTAACGGGATTGGCATTCAGTCTGCGCTTGGTCATGAATCAATTTTGCTTATTAAAAAGGATTCCCTTTCTTTGGGGCTAACAATAGAGCATGCGCAGACCAAGGGCCGTCACGCAGATTTAACTGTCTTAATAAGGTTTCAAGCGGCACTTTCTTATCTTGATCAGAATAGAATAGAATTTGAGTGCGAGTTGTCTTCAAGCCTTCCTGGGACGAGAATACAAATTATCAAAGAGTGTAGTCCATTTGTATTCCTTCGACGTCAGCATTTTTTTGTTTGTTTCAGATTTATTTTTTTGTTTAAAAATACTACGATCTTCAAGAGTGAAAATCTTGACCTTGAGTCTATGACAAATGCGCAAGGAAGGCTTTACTGTTAGACTGACTGAATAAAAGAAAGGTGTGGTCTTATCGCCGTCTCTTCATCTCTTACTGTTATTCTTTGTTAGTTCTTAACTTTTTTTGTTTTGTTATTAGATTTTTACTTCGTCCACTAAAAGAAGCTTAGTTTTGTCTTGTCTCTCTTACTCATCTCAGTTACGAAACAGGCTCATTGTTTGGACTTCCGTTACCTCTCTCAAATATCAGCAGACAGTCCTCTCGGGTTTTTCCTTTCCGTTTCTTTATAATTGATGGGCCCACAATGAACTTGAGAAAGAGATAACTACGTCATCACCCAAGGCGTTCAGATAAGTAAAAATCATATTACTTAAGACACGTTTTGCTTTTTTTTTTCTACTCTTTCTTGAAAACTTGATGCTTATTTCAATTGGTGTCGCTTATTCGGGTAGGCAAACTTATATAGAATAATAACAAGTTTGCAATCACAAAAAGTTTTTAGATTTGGTATACACATTTTAATTTTATAAGGAAGTCCTCTGAAATGATAGTTCTCCTTCAAGGTACCCCACCACATTAACAGTATGATTTTCGCTCTAGAAGAGTTAAATGTTCATCTGAGAAGCATAGATGGAATACTTTCGATGGAATTCGCTTGTTTGAGTAATTAATAAGTGAGTATGCAACTTAGAAGAACGGAAGTTTTCTGGATTCAAATCATTCGCACATAGTAATATCAAACCCCTTAGTTTAATGGCATAATTCTTCCAATTTCTACAAATCATAAAGAAGAATATATGTACAATTGGCGTTCTACATGCCAGAGCGTTATACTTACAGCTGCCAAATTTATTCCAAAGAAAGTGGAAATCGCCTGAAAATCATAGCAAGAAATTTTCTTACAAATAAAAATCTCTAACTAGTAAACAATTTTTCAAGATCTTCTTTAAGAAAAAAATTATTGAAACACACATTTTATATAAATGAATAATTTCTGAGTCTCTGCTGATAATAATGATGAAGATAAGTGTGTGTTGATATTTTGCTGTCAGATTGTTTGATTTACAGCTATCAAATTTCGCATATACCTTGAAGGGTGAAAAAAGTGATGCACCGCGGAGCGATTTTTTGAAATTTTAATTAAAAATTAAGCTGAATTTTAGCATTTTCTCATGATAATTCTCTTAAATAATATTTCACGCAAATTTAGCCATTTTTTTAAAAAAAACATTTTTTTTTGCGTGTAATTTTCAACAAAATATAATATTGATGCCCTGAAATCCAAATCGTCATTGCTTCATTAAGTATTTAATGGAGTGATTTTCTTGAACGTTGAAAGTTGAGAAAAAAGAATTATCTTTAATATCTGAGCAGTTTACAAAATGAATAAAAAAATGGCACACAATAAATAGAACTTAAATATGATAGTTAAAATAACATGACTTTAATGTCTGTAAGTTTGGAGGAGTCATAGGCATTCAGTTACTTTAAATGATTTATCTGAAATTAAATATAGCTAGTATTCCCGGCGAACCAGCAGGTCGTCATAGGCGACCAATTCTGTGGTAAACAACAACCATTTCTCTCATCAAACATGCTTGAATATCCTTTTTATTATAGTATTCCTAATTCCACTGATTTTATACGATTTATTTACTTTTTACGAAGCATAGAGAAAATATTGCATTCTTCAAGAAGATGCAAATTCGAGATTTTCACGAATCTCCACTTTTCAGATCACTCTAGATTGGGCAAAATACATTTTTGACTTATGTCTGTCTGTGAACGTGATAACTAAATACCGCTTTGAGCTATGAGGATGAAATTTGTTAAATAGGTTTTAGGACAAATTTGTAGATTGCTATAATATTTTGAATGAAATCCATTCAAAGGAAATCTGTCTGTCTGCGTGTTCAAATACCAGCGATTTCAACAACTTTAAAATTTAAAGAGCTAGATAAATAAAATTCACTACACAGATTTAGTATCTAGATCTTAATTCCAATTTCTTATCTAATTTTGAACCAAATCTGTCGAAGAGTTGATCATCCATCGGTCTGTAATTTCGCAAGCATCTAAACACAATAACTCAAACAATAACTTAAATTAATAAAATTCAGTATGTGATCGTATAACTGCAACTGTAGTTTTGTTTCAAATTTTTGTTTTAATAGGTCGGAAAAAAGGCGCCCAAAATACATATTAGCAATATCGATTTAGTAAAAATGTTAGATCCACGCCAAATATCTATATATAACTATGTTCGCCAATGCATGTAAGGCATTCGTGGCCTTATCCAAGGTTTGCGATTTTATGGAGGAGAGGGGAATAAAAGAAAAAGAAGTAGGCGAGAAAGTTTCAAGGGGAATACTCTTTATGGTTAATATATTTTTATTAAATCCATATTGAAATCTGCACAGTATGCAACTGTGCATCAATTCCAAAATATAAATCTTCATAAATTGTCATTTTGTGATTCATTAAGTTGATTGGCGCATTTTCATTGAATTATGTTGTACATTTTAGATGGTCCTTCGTACTACGGATTAAAATTGAAGAAACATCACATAACAAAAATTGATTCTATTTATTTATCATCTGCTATTGTGAAAACAATTAGTTATGCATTATAGCTAATTCGCGACAGACATAGCATATTTAACAATTATTCTTAGTTTTTTTTTTTTTTTTTTTTTCAAGAGCATTACATATTTTGGGGATTTTACTTTCGAAAATTTCCCTGTATGTTATTAATTAATCAAATTTATATTTTTATTACGTAAATTTATATATTAATGAAGCATCCAAAACATTATTTTCATATGATTGGTAGAACAAATCTTTTAGCGGTAGCATTACTCATTTACCGATCTATAATTATAAATTTGATTTTACAGTCTCTTGAAAAGTTTATATAAAATTTTTATTCAAAATATAATACATATTAAATGTTGATCTCTATTTATAATCAATACGTAAGCACAAAAACAGTATCTTAGAAAGAATTCTAGTGTTTATTTTTTAGATATAAAAAAAAAGTAACGAAACTTGCCTTTCATCACTTTAGGTTCAGGAAATGTTTAGTGATTCACACAGCACATATGAGAAGTACTAGTTTTAATGTACTAGTACAGTATCATATTATTCCATTTTAATATTAAGCATATTTTTTTAAAAGTAAACAAAGAACTTACAACGCAAAATTGATTAGAAGTATGAAGAGTTTTTTTAAATGGTCTCATAGATAAAGGTGAAATCCGATGAAGAGCCAATAAATGGATTTCGCTGTGTTACTATAAATTCTCTATGATATGCTCTACATCAGTGGAATGTTGCTTTCAGCGATTAGCTCTACTTAAATACATGAGCAAATTTTTAAAAATTAGATTTAAGAATTTTTTTATAATGTCAGTTTTTTTATTTTGAGCAATAAAAATAACTCTAGTATTTAATACTATTTACTTGACGTAATTTTAGATACGCTCCAAATTTCAAATAATTTTAATCGCATTCAAAGTTTCTGATGTCATTTTGGTTCGATTCGCTAACTAACAAACTCGAATAAAGAAGGCATGCATCATTAAATGTTTAAATACGCTGATATCCCGTTGAATCGGATTTTGAATTACATTTTTTCTATCTCATAGCTAGGAATTTGTCAACAGAACATCATGGTCTCATGAAATCTGTTGAAGTTTGCGACATTTAGAAAATCTAATGTGCATTTGTTCTATTGTGTTTTCTCGAATATATGTATTTTTCTAAATAAGAGTTATTTCTGAAAAAAATAACATATGGACACTGTAGTTTAAATTTTGATTCTGCCTTAAATGAAGTTTTTATCGAAATTTAAATTATAAATTATTCCGAATTTCAACAATAACTTTAATCTAACTACTTAATTTCAACAATAACTATCAATAATTCCTGCTATTAATAAAAATTGTGTATTGGTGTATGTGTGTGTTGGCACTCTACAGGCCATACCAATTGACTCATAGCAAACAAATTTGGCGCATGCATATTCTGGAGAATGAAAATAGTACTTGGAAAAATTATAATTAGGATTTTAATTAATTAGAAATTAAACTGATTTTTGGCATTTTTCCTCTATAATTTCTAAAAATATTACTACAGAAAAACAAATTTTAGATTGTTTCAAAATTTAACAAAGTGCCTTTTTAGTGTTATTGTTTCGTGAAATTTTTTGAATTTTGACAATTTAAAAAATAATATTGTTTAACTGGCAACACTAAATTACAATCTATCTTTAAATTCGTTCGTTTTCCTTGCTTCATCAAATATTTAATCACATGATTTCCTTCTGTTGTTGAAAGCTGTTGTTTTTCTTAAGAAGAATGTCTAATATTTGACCAATTCACAAGGTTAATAAAAAATGGAACTGCAATGCCGCGAAGTTTAGAACGAAAATTAACCCCACATTTATATTTTTAATAGCGCTATGATGCCATGGAATTGTTCTCTGTTAGAAAGACTCATGTATACGATGAGCAGAACGTATGCGAGACAATTGAAGTAAACGGTTTTAACATTTGGCAATATGGGGCGTCCAAGGCAATGAAACTTTGTCGAAACAATTTGACTAAAATTAAATATGATTCACATTTCCTGGCTAAAATGCTAATCCTCAAAGGCAACTAATTGATAAATAAAAATAAAATGATAATTAGATTAGTATTATAAAATATGTTAATTATCATATATATTGTGAGATTCATTGAACTTTTAATCCCGTCTTCTGCATAGCAATTTTTATAATGACAGCATAATTACATATCGAGGTGCAACTAATAACTGAAATTAGCATTATGTTATCAATGACAATCTTATTTCCTGTACACAGTGATACCTATCAAATTTTACAACTTCCTCTCTATTTTGTATTAAAAGTTAACAAGTGCACATTTAGTATATTTTATCTTGTACATATAGTTTTATTATAGCTTCTCTAAAAATAACCCACAGTTCTACTTTATTTAGAATTTCTTTGTTGCATTACATTGTTACTGTTTTTTTTTAAATTTCAAGAATCAATTTATTTTCTGGATATTTTGAACTAGATCCACTAAAATATCAGCATAGATTTTGACGCATGCCATATATACTCATACACTTAAAAAATTTGATGAAAAAATATTCACATTGTATTTTTATACAAAAATTCAATTTAACACTAAATACATATAATTGCACTAAGCACACATTAAAGTAAATACATAACATTATTACACATAGCTTTGATTTTTTTAAATCTTTCATTGAGATTTAAATGGCCTGTAAATGTCATTAAAATAGGTTGAAAACATAAATTTGGATAAAAATGCGCATTTTTATTTTTTGCAGCTTTAAAAAAATTGTACTTTTTGATTTCTAGTGATATTTTTATTTTGTCTCTATGTCAGTTAGAAGACAAATTATAGCAAACTATTGACATGCAAGTGATGCTTATTTATAAGCATCTAAAAATTTCAAATCTATTTTCTGAAGAACGACTTTTTATAATTCTCCTGTACGAGTATCGTCATATCTCAAAAAATAATCAAGATATCTTAATGAAATTCGTAATTAGTGCTCGAATTTACATTGTGCAGAATTTAATGAATTAAGGATTTAATATGGAATGGTCTAGACGTGGATTTATGATTGTTTGAAGTAAATATTGTTGAAAAAATTCCAAAATTTCATAGATTATTTCATGTATTACACATAAAAATTTAATTTTGGATATAATTCTTAGATAAAATTTGTTACACTGTAAGATATATTATACATGTAATGTTTCAACGAAAAATGAAAACCCGTAAAATTTTTTTTCTCTAAAACAATCTTGCAAATAAATAAAAAAAAAATTGCATCATCAATATATGTTTTTTTAAACGCTACATATTTATATATATAATGATATTTTAAAATCTAATTTAAATTAAATTAAATTCCTAATTTTTAGTTTAATTTAACCATATTAACTTCATTCTAAAATGTTCTCTTATTTTCTGATCCAATTCCAAATGTTTTTATTTAATTAATTCAACACGAGTTCTAAAATTGATGAAGTCGACAAGTTCCCTCACTCGGAATGAAGGGATGAAAAATTGTCTAGCTAAGCGAATTCTTTTTAAAAGGTACCTAGATTTCCCTACCTAAATCCCCACGTGTAAAGAAATCCCTATCAAAATCTCCCAATATATAATCACGGGGATAAATATTTCATTAGCTTTTCCTCTTTTCACTCGTTCTGTGTTGATGTGCTCGTCGCTTCTGTTTGTACATAAATTATGCCTCCCGGGAGGAATAGAAATTTAAAATTCGAAAGTGTCTTCTCTGTTTCAGGCCACAATTCTGCTTAAAAATTATGTATATACATATATATAATTTCAATTTTATTCAGCAAAAAATTCTCCGAATCTAGACGGATACTTTTAGAAATGACATTTGATCTCATTTTTTCTTTCGAATGTAATAAACTTTGTGTGAACATTCCAAAGTTTTTTAAATTGCAAAGGTCTGATAAGTTATTTATAAGTTTTGTCCACTAACAAGATGATCAATACGCATGGAACTTTCTTGTTGAATTTCGAACACACTTTTCAATCAAGAAGATAAAACATACTTCTTAAGGAAGTTTATAATTTAAATGCAAACAAGATTGACGAAGATAAATATATAAGCAAGATTGTTAATTTGTCCTTGCTTTGTTTAAAATCGTCTCCACCTAGAAAAACAACAATGATTTGAGTGGTTAATTGAAGTTAAACACGTAATCACGTTGTCAAATTACAGAAATTATCTTTCTGTATTGGATGATCAGCGAAGAAAAGATTTAATTTGCTGGCCATTGTTTAGGGAGACATGCCCTTGAGGTACTGATAGTTAAGGCTTCATTGATTGCAGATAATTGAGTTGGGCGTAGCAAAATATCGTGGACGAATCAGATGGTAATAACATCATTAGATAAATATTGATTTGAAATGCTTTTTGCTGTACGCATATTAGAGGTTTATAAATTAAAGGAACTATGCTCGTGTTTTGGAAGTTAAATTTTTAATAACGTTTACAATGTTATTCACTCTACTGTCAAATTAATTTTTCCGTTTAAATTATTTTTTTTATTGTCGGAACTAATAAGTAACTAATCTATAAATATTCAAACATTTCTGCAGTATTAACAAGACATGTAGTATTATGCCTTCTGAAATTAAGCGTATCTAAAGATTTTAATATAACCGCTTATGACTAAAGTCTATTTGATATAATACATGTAAAAATAGTACAAGTTTCCAACACAAACACTTCTCTGAATATCTCATGAAGAGTACAGGTAAATATTTGCAATTAAGCTGCCTTTTGACTTTTTCGAAATTAAGATCAACTTTTCAAAAGTAAGAAGCATAATGACAATATATAAAGACTTACTAATTTAAAAAATGAAACAGATCAGAGAATTAAGTCCCCCACAATGCATTTTCGGTAGAAAGAAGTATTTTCTTAAAAAGTTAGAATAAGTAAAGTCGAATTTATATTGGCATAGTACTATATATGAGCGAGAAAAAATTCAATTCAAATCCTACAACATGAAATAGAAAGAAAAAAAAGAAACAATAAGAATTATTTAGAAAAATGGTATCAACTTTCTGAAAACATTCAGTATTTATTTTGAGGCTAGTATAAAAATATATATGCATAATAAACCACCACTAAATTCCGAACGGATACTGAAATTTCTTAATGAATTGACAGATAAAGCAGAAAAATGTTTTGTCACGTAGGATCATTGGTTGCTGTATAATGTTGACATTGTACCTATATTTAACCAAACATACATGCAAACGTGATATTTAAAACTATTTTTCATTTTCTTATTAAAAGAGATTTTGGCATTCAAATCAACAGGGATGTATTTGTTTCAGACTGCTCTTACAGAAAAACGGAGCAAGTTTAGAATTACTAATGGAGCACTTTAATATAAATTTTACATGCCTAACTTTTCGTAATTATAAAAAAATTAGTAATAAAAACTTCATATTTTGAAAATTATAAATAACATTTTCTAATAATGATTCCTTCGCTTGTAAAACATAGTAACTGTATATAACATAAATGCTTGAATTATAAAAAAAAAAGTATGATTTATAGTAACATGCTACGGTATATTTAAGATATCTTCCAGTTTGTGATAATATTTTACTTCATCACTATTTTATTTAAGGCAGTCATCATTTTGCACAAATATAATAATAATGTAGCCTACTTGTAATATTTATTTTTATATTTCATATTATAGGTATATTTTCCTGACATGTCTTTTAAATTGGCGAAATTTTCAAATATTTCCTCAGAGCTCACAAATCTAAAACATAAGTAGACATGTAATCATTCTTTATAATACAAGGAGTATTCAAATGAAAAGGTACGAAACCACACTGTGGGTATAAATGAAGACTTTATTCAAAGTATACACCATAGGCCTGAGCACAACGATCTCTTTGATTAAGCCGAAGGATTCCTTGTTCCCAGAATTCATGTGGCCGTGACTAGCCCCAATCCGTCACAGCTCCTTGAGTTCGCCGTCCGAATTGAAGCGCTTCTCTTTCAGATATATTTTCAGGGGACCAAGCATATGAAAATCGTAGAGTGACATGTCCGAGCTGTAGGGCGGATGGTCGAGCTGCTGCCACTTGAACTTGGCCAGTTCCGCGTGTGTGACCCTGGAGACGTGTGGATGCGCTTTATTATGGAGTAGAACCACACCCTCCTTGAGTAGCCCCGGTCTTTTGTTCTTTATGGACTTGCGTAGTCTTCGGAGTGGCTCCTCAATCGTCGAATTTTGCAATGCGAACGCCATCCTGTCTTCACATGCACTGCCACGTCAATTGGACGGCGCTCTTTATAAGAGCCTCTGCTCTCTTCTGCGCAAGCGGGTGCCCGCGCGTGTCCGATCTACATCGGAGACTCCAATCGCATCTCTAGATGTCTTGCTACGTTCTCCCATAGCGGAATAGGCAAATATGTTAACGGTTAAGTTGTTACGACGTTTCGTACCTTTTTATTTGAACACTCCTTGTATTATGACAAACTATGATGAAACACCATATTTCACCCCTCGGAACTTACAGTGCTAAAATTTAAGCAGATATGTGATTATTTATTTATGCCAATATGCCGAAATGTAATGAAATACAATATTCCACACCTTTTTGGCCAATCAAAGCCCAAAATAAACAAACATGTGGAATGCAAGTAAATATATATAGATGTCATGCAATTTTCAGTTTTTTTTTTTTTTTTTTTTACTCTTAGTGCATCATTAACATAAAATAATTTAAGAGTATTATTTTCGTCTAGTTTAAAGAAGTAGCAAAACTTACATGGTGGTGGCGCATCTGAGATCGTCCTTCAAGGTGGAGAGCAATTGTGAACACTTTGGAGCCTCTGTGAGACCAAATTCTGGAACTTTAATGACACTATCCAGATCCTTGCCTTCTGCAACCACTTTACTATAGCGCTTCAGAAGCACAGCATAATCCTTAGCCAAAAGGTTCATCTGTAGGAAAAATGTTTTGTTTTACAATCAAAATTTATCATAATTTATCAACTTAAAATTTTCACTTCTTCCCGTATGAACTGAAACTGCAGTTCATGGCATCAATATAAAAAAAATGTTGCAATAATGGCCAAAAATTTCTTGAATATGCATCCGATTAACTATTAAGATATAGTGACAATCATCTCCAAAAACAATAAGCAGATATTATTACAACTATGAAATCATGTTAAATCCTTTTTTCTGATTATTTAATGTGTTTTAGTAATGTTCACATTGTGTAGTTATATTTCTCTATTCATAATTATAGGTGATGTAAATTTATAAGTATTTTTCTTCTAAAAATTAAATTATAATTCAAGAATTAGAAGAATAAACATCTGTTAAAAAATAAGAAATGAAAACATATTAATTAAAATATTTGTAAATAGTTAATTTGAAATAATTTAAAAAGAAAATAAATTAAAAAATTAAAAACACGAGCCCATGACTGTATTCGAGTTGCCCGAATACTAGACCCACGACTTATCCACAGCGCCTTTGGGACCCTTGGCAGCGGGGACTCATTAATAATATATAAGTTATAATGAAAGTTTGACGGCCATTTGCACGAAATTGGCTTGCTACTGCGTTTTAATATTCTTTAACATTCTTTTTCTGGTTTTCTTTATTTTCTTAAAACTTTTTTAAAGAAACTATGACGACTTAAACAAGAGCAGTAATTGACAAGAGTATATTGCATTCGTTTGACAGTAAATCTCAATAATTGCCAAGATATTTGGTCTTAAAAGTCAACTAAATTTTGCTATCGTTCAATGAGCTTAGACAATCTATCAAAATTGGGGTCGGATGGGAAAAAAATCTAAATTGAGGTATTAGGCTCTTGATAAATTTACATTCAGTATTATGTTAGCATGCGTTACTTTGTTGCTGTTGTTCTAAATACCATCCCATTGAGAGCATAAACAAAAATAATGGTGGTTAAATTTTCAAATTATTTATTAAGAATTCATATAAAATTGTATTATCATTCTGTTTCGTAATCCAAAGCCACTAATAAATATTAAAATGCACACATGATTAGTTCGAAATTTCTCTAGTTGTCCCATTGACCTTTATATGTTTCAAATGTGACTTCTTACAATCGAAATAATATCATTCAAAGGCCGCGGTGGCCTGGTGGTAAGATCTCGGCTTCGGAACCGGAGGGTTTCAGGTTCGAGACCCAATTCCACCGATGAACCGGCGTGTAAGGGGGTCTGTTGCACGTTAAATCCGTCCTGACCAAACGTCCTCCCGCTGGTGTGGTGGGGAGAGAGGGGTGCCAGCTCAGGTGTAGTCCTCGTCATCTGACCGTGGTTCAAAATTACGAGGTCCGTCCCAAAATAGCCCTAGTGTTGCTTCAAACGGGACGCTAATATAACGAAACTAAACTAAACTAATATCATTCAACAATATACACTGATGTGCAAAACGTAAGCAACAGGTATGTTTTTTGCCATAACTTCACGAGAAATCATCTGAGAGACATGAAATTCAGAAATGAGATACAGCATTTTGTTCCGAAAGAATGACGAAAGCATAGTTGCGCAGAAATGAATACAATGCATACAGTATGGAATCAAACAAAAAACGGCTTTATTGTACTCATAGTATCGTTACACATGATTGTCTGTCCAAGAGGAAGAACAGCAAGCAGATGTTCCTTAGTATGGGATATGCCCTCCCCTTACTGCAATGGTTGCTTCGCACCGTCTTCCCATACTCAGAACCAGATTGTCCAACAGTTCTTGAGGTAAGAGTGCCCATTCCTCAATCAGCATCTGTTTAAGTTGTCGGGTGTTCCCAGGAGGATGTAATCGTGCCGCAAGGCGTCTCCCCAAAGCATCCCACACATGTTCTATCGCATTTAAATCAGGGGAGCACGCCGGCCAATCCATTCGAGTGATATCTTCACTTTCCAGGAGCTCCTCAGCAGCATGAGTCCTGTGTGGCCGTGCATTGTCATCCATAAAAACGAAATCTGATCCAAAGGCACCTCGGAACAGACGCACATGGGGAAGGATCGCCTCCTGACAATAGCGATCTCCAGTTACAGAACCTCTGTCGAAAACGTGGAGCTCAGTCCGCCCGTTCATCATAATGCCTCCCCAGACGACAACTCCAGGACCACCGAAACGGTCTCTTTCCGTGATGTTACAAGCGATTCCCAACGCCAGTTGATTTAGAGAGAGGTCGGGACAATTTTCATCCCAGTAACATCACGGAAAGAGACTAACGCATGCTAACATAATACTGAACATAAATTTATCAAGAGCCTAATACCTTAATTTAGATTTTTTTTCCCATCCGACCCCAATTTTGATAGATTGTCTACGCTCATTGTACGATAGCAACATTTAGTTGACTTTTAAGACCAAATATCTTGGCAATTATTGAGATTTACTGTCAAACGAATGCAATATACTCTTGTCAATTACTGCTCTTGTTTAAGTCGTCATAGTTTCTTTTAAAAAGTTTTAAGAAAATAAAGAAAACCAGAAAAAGAATGAAACCAGTTTCTTTTAAATTCATGCTTCTAAATTAAGAAAACGAAACCCTTTACTCTTTGATTTAAATATCAATAAATTATATTAATAGATAATCCTTAAAACTTGCCCTAAAAATTAGCATTGTTGCTGGACATATCCTTGAAATCTAAAACTTAACAATAGTACCGACACAATGGAGTTAATTCTTTGGCTGTAGATTATGAGAATTAAGCCTTGTCATGATTTACAAGGAATGTTTAAACAGTGGAATGATTATATCAATCAATTACTGAGCTAAATTACACTAATCGCACGAAAATAGATAACTGAGATGTGTATTATTCTAAGGCGTGGGTGAACTCTTCGGTACGCTGAAGAACCACAGATAAAAATCTCTTCTTATGCTGATCGAGGATAGGATTGGCAATTCAAGAAAATCAATGACATGAAGTACAAAATCGTGAAGCTATGATTATGATTTGTATTGCGATCAGGTTATTGTCATTATCACCGTATCGAATTTCATCAGCTACCGTTCACGTTTTTGACATTGATACGTGTATTTATGAAAGTTAAGATCACGGATCTAAATGCATAATAAAAACAGGGCTGAGCACAAAAGTATAATGCAATAGGTTAATGTACTGTTGAATATTATTGGAAAGTAATGAAAGAGTTAAGTAGGAAGAAAAAATAAAAAGCTCCTCGAAAATGTCAATAACATTAGTAGTTAAAAGTAATAATAGTGGTATATTTTTTGTCACTACTCTTTGTCAGTATAATACAATCTATAGAAAATGTTTTTTTATAATCTTTATATAATATTCGGTTTAAAACTTTAATAGGAAGTCTGTAATATCTTGAAATTTTTTTATATAAAATGCTGCTTATAACTAACTGCTTTTATATGTTTTGATGCATTGTATTATATTATATTCATATTTTCTTTTTTTCTATTAAAATTCTTATTACATAATTTTATTATTATTTTCTTTTACTATCATATGGTTATTAATCAAGAACTTTTGAATAGAAGAATAAAGATTGATTGATAACTTTAGAATTTTGGCACTAGGATTGCTTAATATCACCATATATTTTGTGAAATAGTGTGCCTTGTATCGAATTGTTGTATTTCGAATATCGATTACTCTGGCATTCTTCGGAATTGCTAATATCCAAAATTGTAATTTTAAAAAAAGGCAAAATTACATTAATCTAGCTATATTTTATGTACATCTTGAAACTAAAGATTAAACAGGTATAATTTTTGATATTACACTTAAAGATTTTAAAGGCAATAAAATATAAAATTTATTCAAAAATTTAAAAACATGTTCTTAAAGCCGTAGTAAACGTACTACTTTCTGACGCCATTGATACGGAGTCAAAACTTACCCTAAGTAATGCTTAACTAATAATTAAGTTCTAAAAATAATAAAAATGTCACCAAAGATATTCAGAATTTCATACTTCTAGAAAATCATTAAATGAGTGAAAACCGTTTGTCAGATTCTTATCTTCACAAATATGAAAAGAGTCAAAATAAATAAAAATGCATAATAATTGGTCAAGACGCTCTCAAATTAATTAAATTTTTAATTAAAAATTTTTCTATGAAAACTAAAAGTTATATTAAAAACTATGGTTTTTTTCCATTATTATATTCATTCAAATGACTTTGGGAGACATATTTTGAATCATGGACATGAAAAATAAATCTAAAGAATTAAATTTAGAAAATTTTTAGTTAAAATATCTATGCATCCATTAAAAATATAATGAAAAAGAACACTGATGTGTATATTTTGATTGAAAATTCTTGGTAAAATAGTTGTTTGAAACTGCTAAAAAATTGTCTCTTAACATCATTTTAGTCTTCGGATAATTTTGAAAATGTTTCTATAATTTTGGAAGTTATAATATATGCATTAACATATCGTTTTATGCTCTGAATAAATTAACTAAACAACAAAATATTAATAAGAAAAAAATGAAAATAAAATTTTGCCCTATATTTGGTGTTAATTAGAACATGAAATTCTTATATAGCTGCGGGAACTTTGAGGAAATTACGAAAATGGAATCTTGATATGAACGCCAATAAAATATTTATGAGTTTTCGGTGTTTTGGATAGAGATTTTATTTGGCTACAGAAGTATTTTTCCCTTTACTAATTTTTGCATGCGACAAAGCTACATCCCAGCACGGATGCGTGATCTGAAACTCGTATATATATTTTTTTTTGTCGTACTTAAAAGCGAGTTTAATTACTTTACATAAGTAAGGCTTCGAATCTAAAAGGATAATCAAGCATAGCATGTTTGAGCACATCATTTCTAGATCAGCATGAATTCCTATTCTTAAATAATGAAATATAGATCAGAAAGATTTTATTGATCCTGTATTAATTTCGGCACGTTTCTGTTATGGATGAAGAAGATTCGGAAATGTTTTGGAAAAAGCTGAAATTGATGAAAATTGGATGAAAAATTGAATGCTGTACACAAATATCTTATAAAAATATTCAGTACATAAATGTTGTCAGTTGTAGTTACTGATAGCGAAATTTATCATTAAAAATACGTTTGCACACGAGGAACGTGATATGAAATTTCGTAATTCAGTCTGAAAGTTAAAAATTATTTTGAAGAATTTTGTTTAACGGTCAAGGCTTTCTTTTGAATTTTCGTGAAACTTCGATTAATCGCTTTTATATTTTAGTGATTATAGTGTGGCGCCTATTTCCTAACAGAGATACCACATTTTCAACATTTAATAACTTCGGAACGGTTATTAGTAACAGTTTTTTAAAATGATATTTCGGGAATGTTTTAAAAAAAGCACCGTTTTTCATAAAACCAGAAAAACTGAATACTATACAAAAACATTTTATAAAAAAAACTGTCAGTACATAAATGATATCAATTGCAGTCAGTATTGCACTGATAGCAAAATCTGTCATTAAAATGCGTCCTCCATACAAGAAACGTGATCAGAATTTTCGTAAGTCAGTCGGTAAAAATTATTTTGAAAAATTGTATTGACAGGACATGGCTTTGTTTTGAATTTTTCGTGAAATTTTGATTAATCGCTTTTATATTTCAGTGTGGAACCTATTTAATAAAAGAGATACCACACTTTTGCAACATTTAATAACTTAAATTAGAATGATCATTAGTAACAATTTTTTTAAATACTGTTTAAAAATGAAATTCGATTGCTGTATGACAGGGCCAGACAAAGAAGTTTTCAGAGATATAGAAAATTCAGTAGCTTTATTTTAAATAATTCAGAAATTAAAAAAAATTAAATTACCACATTTATTTAATTGCACATAAATTTTACCTTTTTAATGGATCCCTTGTCAGGGGATTTGCCTTTGTATTTATCTATTTCTGGCAGCATGATTTCTTTTCTAAAAAAATAAACAACATATTTAGTATAAACAGTTCATTCAAAATTTACACACAGATTTTTAAAAAATTTGCTTTAATAAATTTCAATAAATATATAGCGTGAATGCAAAAGACCAAAATGCAATTTTACAATATATTCATCACTTTTAATATAGAAACGTTGAGTATAATTGGATAAATAAAAATAATGTTATGAAAAAGTTAACCTTTCAACTTGTTAGATAAATAGGATGTGGAGAATTTTCAACTCGTAAAACATGTGAATTTCGAATAAAGAGTTAGCAACAAAATTTGGGAATGTCAGTGTTGTTCAACAGTTATGCAAATTTTAACCGAGTAGCAATTGCTATACTTATACACGCAAAAATACCACCAGTAGGGGCCACTTCGGGAAATGATGTGTCCCCAGTGAATAAAAAATATCTTGCAAGGAAATTTTCATTGGTATTTATCTATTTATTTATTTTTCGATTTTCTCCCTGTAAGTAATGTCTTTATTTCACCAGAAATATTATGATATTTACTGTAAACATATAGATTGCTAAGTCCTAGAAGCACTTATACATGAAAGCATCCATAAGCATGAGTAACCATAGCCTCAAACATTCTTTAGAATAGAAGATATTATTGCTTTTGGCCAATTATATTGCAACAAATTACAAGATTTTTAAAAAATGATCTGGACAATACGTCTTGTTTTTTGCAAGAAATTAGGTTCATCTAAACCGAAAATATTACTGCAAAGACAACAATAGATTTCTCGTGTTACTGGTGCATTTTACGAAATAAAATTGATAAAATTCGCATGCACTCCAACAGCGCCAAAAGAGGTTTCGAAACGTTTAAAACTGTTAAAACTTATATATGTAACTACAATGATTCAGAATAAGTTTCAAAATCTCATGATTTTTGAATTGTATAGTAGCAAGTTAATGAAATAGATTTGCATCATGTATTAAAAATGCTTGTTTCTAAAAAATTCGAATTCATCTGCTCGAACTGTCTAGTTATTATATATATGGCCTGGCGAATCATATTTTTCAGTAAAGGTTGCTAAATGTGTCCATTTGTAATTATGTCGATTTTGAGATATCACATTTGTTTATTATAATTCAAAAACCCCTTTTTGTTATGTGAAATATACTGTTGGATACTTGGGAATGGAAGCAAAACAGTGCTCTCTATTTACAAATATTTTAATTAAATGCCTTCTCAATTTAAATATATCGCATATACTCTTATATGTAAAATCTTTGTGAAGAATGTGATAAGAAAATTGTTAAAATTTATTTAAAGAATGTTCTGAGCTACACAAATAACACATTATTTAAATTGAATTCAAAGATTTATAATTTTATCATCGTATTCTATTACTGCGTTTTGTATGAGCATTATGTAAAACTGAATTATATAAAAGCAGCTCCAATGAATCAGAATTGCATGATTTGAGACTAATGTGATGTTTATAAATGCTGACATAATTATTTCTTTTGAAATGTATGAAACCAGAATAATAATTTGCATAAAAAAAGATTTCTAAAGATTTTGACAAAAATTTTGTACTCCACTCTATAACTGCGTTAAAAGGGGCTGTTCAACTAGAAGGTAAATAAAGCTCTGTCGAAAATGTAAGAAGATTATCATCCCCCTCCTCCCCCTTCTTCCTCTCTGTCGGCCAGAGCATATCCCTGTGTTTGGTAGATTATAGACTGTGATCCCTGTTCGACAGACTCCAATGTCACTGATGGATGTTTGGGGAAAATAGTTGCACAATTCTGCTTATCAAAAGGCATTTTTTTTTTTTTTTTTGCTTACTTAACCCAAGTTAAAATAGATACTTCAGAATTATATTATATATTGAAATGCTGTCTAGTTACGGAATAAATACTCGCTTGTTATGTGAAAAAAAATGCCTTTAAATAGAAATATAAAAAAATTAAAAGTAAAAAATTAAAATTTTAAATTTTTAAATTATTTAAAAAAATTAAATTTTAAATTAAATTTTTTTGATTCAATTGAATTTACATTTTAAAAATAATAATTCAATTTTTTTTTTAACTTTCAGGATTTCTATTGAAATGTTCAGAATTTTAACATGTTTTCGGAAAAAAGCCGTTTTTCTATGTACAACACTGTTTTGTTTTGCTCCACTTCAGAAAATTATTTATATTAGGTGTTTGTGAATAAATCACTTGCTTTGTCGAATCTTCTACTCATGGTAAATTTTTCTTTTCCATTCACTAAGGAATCAGCCTTTTTCGTTAACAAAATTTTAAATATACAAATTATATTACAAACATTGATTTGCAACAGTAATATTGATATTTTAAAAGAAAACTTGCACTTGTTTGAGTCTTTTTTATATATATTTTTATTCAATTCGTAATTTTATACTTTGAGCAATTATGGTAGAATAACATTTTTTTTTTCAAAACACAAAAAGTACAGAACGGCTTTAGAGATTATTTTATAACATCTAAACCTATATTTTCCAAAATATAATTTTTTCAAATATTTTCTTTTATATTAATTACATCTTTTGTTACCTTCACTGAGGAATCGGCACTAGTATGAAAATAATTCTGAACGTAGTTGAAATTTTTCATGATATTTAAAGTAGTTTCACGCGTTGGACATAAAAATATCTAACTAAAAAACACAAAACTATTGAAAAAATAGCTATAAAAGAGCTACTCTGGCTAGTTTCAAAGTATTTGGAAAATAGCTGAAGGACTGGAGCAACTCGGCACCATTGAAGAGAACTACAGTTGAGTCTTAAGGGCCATCACTGACTAAGTTACAACCCCTTCCGTAGGTGACATATCCTATCATCGGTAGGGGATAACTAACTCCATACCAGAGTGGAGAGAACCAGTTACCCTATTGGCACCTTCACATTACCATTTTTGAGGTGCCCCTGATGAATATTAAAAAACATTATAATTAAAAATTCAGACGAACAGTTTTCCATTTATACAGCGATTCATCCGCCTGTGTACTCCTATCTAAATACATGCTGCAGTATTCATCAATCATTATACAGGGAATTATAAATGAATATCCCAATTGTGCAGGGCTATTAAAAAGGAAATAAAACAAAGTACAGCCTTCGTGTTCATCAGAAATTTCAAATAACAGTTGAAAATTTAAATTTAACACAGTTATAAGCACATCAAAAATACGAGCAATATCAAGCATATCAAATGTGATGTTTTAAAAGTCTGCAGATATGCACGTCTTAAGTGTATCGACATCAGTTTTTAAAGGGAGAACAAACACCTGCTGTTTGATATAGTCCCAGAAAAAGAAATCAAGTAACGGCATGCATATAGTATATCTGCATCCTTAAAAAGCTTCACTCTAGGCATGCAAATAAATAAATAAAAAATTAAATCTACGATCGCAAATTTCAAGTTATCATGTGAGAATATTATTTTTAAGTCATTATTTGTCTTAATTAATTTAAGACATTAACCAGTTTAAATCGGTTTGAAACAATCATGAGACTTATCTATCGGCCTCGGTCTCTCTCTCTCTCTCTATATATATATATATATATATATAACAGCTATGATGTCATAGTTCTACGTCAACATTTTAAAAACGCATCTGCTGTAAAAGAAGCATATGTAATAATAAAGCAATACTGGTAAAAGCAGGTCAACCTTTTAAAAATGTATCTGCTTTCAACGAAGCATAGGTAATAATAATGCAATACTGGTAAAAGCAGGTAAAAAAATATAGGCAATTAAAAGATGATGATGAAAATTGCCATTTATACTTTATTCATTGCCTACGCGATTTCGAGCTTCAAAACTCCCTAACAAAACATGTTCTCACATGATAAAAAAACAACAACTGTGGAATTACTTTTGTACTGATTTAGAATCCTCCGAACTTCTGGAGGAGGTAAACTGTAATGATGTAACTGTATTGAGCTTAAACTTTCAACTGTTATTTTTGATTTCCAATAAACAATAAGGCAGTTCTCCTTTTTGTTATCATTTAACAGACATGCAAAGTTGAGATATTCATTTATAATCACCCTGCATTAGAAGATATATAATTCTTCTTTATCTTTACAGCAAATTATATGTATTCATTAAAATTAAAGTCATTTAAGTGTGGAACTTTCATTAAACTAAACATTCTTTAATGGAATCCTCACCAGAAAAGACAAACCTGTTGAAGGAAATTACGTGGGAGATCTTACAGTTGGAGATCGTTCGTGGACGTTCGAGAAACTCAGGAGAATTACCTAACAACTATCATAAAACTTAAGGTACTAAACAGGGCATTTACCTTGTTAAACTGTTTTATGAGTCCGAAAGCTATAAACATAAATCTTATTGACTATTTTTAATACTAACCACAAGATAACATTCTTTTTTTTTATTTAGGGATCTGACACTTTTCAGTTTATCTTAAGAATGGCTTTCCCATAAACGCCCAAATCTTTCTTAGAAATCAACAGTAGATGTCAAACGTATCTAACAGATACGCTAAGAAAAAAACTGAATAATTACTTTTAAAGCGATACTTGGATAGATAAGATGGAGACTATTTTATAATAGAGATACGATGATTTAAATAAATATATACATTCTAGAAACCTTGCAATATGTTTCATTTTAAATCAGACTCATGCTGTCTTTAAATTATGTTCTCGGTGGAATGATGTAAATGTGCCAGTTGCAAATGTAGGAGGATCCCAGTATTTTCAAGGACAAATGTGAGTAGGTGGTTTGAGAATTGATGGGTAAAATTTTCTTTAAGATGACGAAAGCATATGTACCATTCATTTAAATGCATGAGTACAATTCTTGCATTCAACTCTAAATGGGCTCATATACTTTTGTTTGAATTAATTTACATGTCCAAATTGTCTTATTAATTCACACTTTTATACTTAAACGGATTAAATTCATCACAAGATGATGAATCAAAAATATTCGGGGTAATTACTTTCTTCTGAATAAGCATAAAGGATTAATTATACAGTTATGAAACATAATTTTTATTTATCATTGTATTTTACTTAAATAAACTATTGCTGGGTGAAATATGTTTTCACCATTAGAAAGAACGACATTTACGAAGAACGAACTTTTATTTTTCAAAAACCGGGAAAATTATATATCTTTATAGAAATAAATACGTGAAAATATGCTTGTAAAAATGCTTTTGATTCTTATTTTTTTAAAAAAATATTTCAAAATTCAATAAAAGGCAATGTCATATAAATTGCTTTTAGATTCGTCTCTAAATTACTTGGGCAATTAAGACATAACAAGTGAAATCGAAATTATTATTGTATACAAAGCGAAGAAAAGTATGTTATTTCTTTTATCAAATCATGTAGCTCGTAAAGAGTTGATTTTCCTCGAAATTCAATTAAGACTGTTTCCTTAAAGAATTGATATAATCTAACATTTCTTATCTTTTATATTGTCAGAAATATATAAAAAATAATCAGAACTGAAAATGAATATCATATCTCACATTCGAATTCGGTTCAGTTTTAGAAAAATGAAAATAAAACAATCAGTATCTCCACATCTTGCTAAATGCAATTTAGAATTAGTATAAACTATTCTTAACTTTTACTTATTTTTTAAATTTTTAACAAAAAAAAAAAAAATTTAGAGCCTTTATATTCATACTGGTCCAGAAATAGATAACTTATAATTTCTTTATAATTTTAATTCTATGGCACTTTTAGTAAAAGTATAAAATTTGAATAAAATGCTATATACAGTTACTGGAATTTTATAAATCCAGTATACATGTAACATTTTTACATACTATGTTTCAACGCTGGGAAATATGTCATTATACTCCACTGTATAGTTTCTAAGCATTTCAATCATTGGAATAATATACGGATTCTAAAAAGGCATAAAAAATGTTATTTTGTAATCTATTGTTAAAAGCAAAATGAATTTGTAGAGGGACGGGATTCCTTATAACTTTATTAGGAAATAGATGAAAATAATAGACGAGTTTCAGGAACAGTTACTTAATCATTTTCTAAGTTCCACATTTCACAAGACAAAACAAACATGCAAATACATGACACTCATTTAGAATACAATCTAACAATGGCCCCCAAGGAGGATAATGGGAAATATACCCGGATGTTAATAAAGTAACGCCATCTGTTGTATGAAAACAGAAGGTAGTAGAGTTAAGTAACCGCTACAATTTTTGTTTAGAAATGAGTTTTCAAATATTACAAGATTAATACTTAAAAAAAATTCTTTAATATTAAGACATTTCAAATTATTTAACAAGAGACATAAACGTCAGTTTCGCTCAGTTTGGTAAGGAAGAAGGAAAAGTTATTATAAGGCACTGATATTGAATACTACGTGGTGAAATGAATGGAGTGGAAGGACAAGAGAAGAATCTGTAAAACTGCTATTGATTTAAGAATTCATTATGACAGAAATATATTATGAATAACGTGAAAAAATATGAGGTCGGGGAGAGGAGGCTAAGTCCCGGAATACCATCTACTTTTTCTAAAGAAAAGAATTAATAATCTTTCATCGTGGGATTGAGCTTGGCGAAATCGATACAAATATTCGGATTCATAAATTTACTAATAGTAAATATAATCCTTGTTCTTATTTTATTTGACCTTCATATACTACTCAAATCTATACTTATATAAAGCTCAATGTGTGTGTGTGTGAGTTGGCGCTCTACAGGCCAGAACTTTTAACCTACAGCTACCAAATTTCATGTATACCTTGGAGGTCGGGAATGTGCACCTGGGTGTTATTTTTGCGAATTTTTAATTAGAATTTTATTTATTTAAAAATTAAGAGAAAGTTTGGCGTGTTTCTTCTATAACTTCCGAAAATATTACCGCACAAAAAAGATTTTTACATGAAGTAAAAGATCAAAAATTTATCTTTTAAATGATATCAATGTTTTAACCTTAAAATTAAATTAACTGGCGTTGAAAATTCACGCATGCGCATAGTGTTCTGATTGTTGACAACGAATACGGACGTTTTGAAGGCTTAACCTGTTTTCGACCAATTATTTTAAACGATTCTGTTTATTTTCTTAGAGTTTCATGCATTTAAAACTAAACATTGTTAATAAATTGATCTTTTCATGAGGAATCTGAGAAAATTTTGTAGAAAACTTCTTGAGATATTATATAAATTAAGAAAGCTATTCTTTAGTGCCCATAAGGTTTAGTTTAAATACTCAGCGACTCTGTTTTCAGTACTCATATTTAAAAAAAATGCTTCGTTTCAATAAAAAATTTCCTTATATTAATTGCAATTTAACCATTTCCACTTTAATTTAAAGCATAAATTCTACAGGAGCTAACAGAAAATTAGAGAGATACACATTACGTTACGGTTGAAGGCTTTTATAATATTATGAATGAATTATATGATTATCAAAATTTGTAGCTTTAAAATATTTTGATGAAGAAACTATTAAAATAGGAGTTACATAAAATATTTAATTATTAAAATTTTAACGAGCATTAAGATTGGTGAATCGGCTGGTCGCCAAAGGCGGCTAGTTAAAAATAAATTAAACACTAACCAATTTTTGTTGCTCAAGAGACAAATATTTTCTTGTTGGTGGTAATTTTGAGCTTTAATCGGAGATAAATACTCTATAATTTAGATACATCGCAAAGTTCATGAGAAGGAAGTCAAGTTCATTCCGTACATAAACGTGCAAACCGAAATCTCTTTGACATAACAAAATTTTCATAAAATGATCGATGAATGTGCCATCAACTGTCTGAATGCATATTTAATCAATATAATAAATGGAAAATAAATCGGTTTCGTAAAAATATTACAGCTAAGTTAAAGAAAATATTTTCATTTTCCTGCCTTATTAAATGTAGAAGCAAACATTTTTTGTTCTAGTTAATGGATATAAACTATGGTAAAACATTATCGTAAGTTATGTAGGAAGTTTTCATGCTTTATAAACTGTTTATTGATTCGTCTATGATGGACAGAAATTTTCCTTTCTTGAACAAGACAGTTATCAATTACATTTTAATTTTTGTGAAATTACCGAGGGGTAAAATACAATTCGCATTCATTGTTTTTATATAGTTTAAACAAAAATAAAAAAACTCCTGACTTATTTATTTAAAATTAAATTATAGATAACAAAATAGCGATGATAAGTGATTGAATCATATAAGGTTGAGCGATAATCATGAAACAGCGAATTCCACGGATAACCCATAAGTTATCGAAGAAAGACATAGATTAAAATAAAAAATGTTTTGAAACAATTTTTATATACAATTATGACTTTCTAAGCAATAGATTAGTACGCTTATATTCTATATGATTTTTTTGCAAAAATGTCAATTATTTATTTATGTACAGCATTTTTTTGTTTGTGATCAAAATTTTTTGAATAAGATTTTTTTCATGGAAGACCATGAATATCAACCAACAAATAATGATGACTGTAATTTAAAAACCACATTTTCCTTTAATTTTTCAATGACTGTAAAAAAGATTTTTTGAAATTTCAATTACATAAATCATTTTGGCAGTTAGAGTCCGGTTTTCTGTGTATCGTATATATAAACTAAAAAAAAATATTTCTTAATAAATACTCCCACGTATATCCTTTCAACTGACAGGGAATCCTAGAGATTCCAAGTTCGGGGATATTCTGTGGCGAAAGAAAGAAAGTTAGAGTCCGGAAAGAGGTAAATTAAAACCAGCAAACATAGAAACGATTAGCAAACTAATAAAAAATTAATAATTAAAACAATCCCATCAATATTAACTGGACATTTGGAAGTGCCAATTATATTTGCTGATAAATTTTTAATATGAATACAAAATCATAATAAACGTATCTCTATTATCTACAGTTTTAATCAATAAATTGACTTATAAAAGAATTACTGTTTTAACGGTAAGAATTACGGTTTTAACAAAATCATGAAAAACATCTTGACCGGCAATGGGGCAATTTCAAACCGTCTCACACAATAAAACTGGCACTTAATCAAACAAAATAGAATCCATTAAGAACTTTATTTGTTTTGAGTCTTCACACAGAGATATTTTATATCATCAGTGATGGAAATTTACCCAACTCGCATTATTTATTTATCACCAGGAGAAAGGATAAATCGTTTATCTATTCAATAACCTTCTAACGTCGTACTCGAAGCGCCCTTTCCTACTTGTTGTAAAGATCTAAAGGCACATTTAAGATTTTATCTCAAAATATGCTTCATACACGAGAAAATATTAAAAACTCTTTGTTAAAACAGCTTGAACAGTGTTCAACAATTCAGTCATTTATTAAATATTAAAATAATTGGTATTCCAATTACTAAATTCTGAATAACAGTTTATTTAATAATTTATTATTTCCGTGAGGTAAACAAGAAAGAATCAAGAATAATTCTAGTTCATATTCTGACTGTTGATTCAACACAATTGGTTTGCTGTTAAAATACAATTTATAACTGACAGTAATTTAAAATCACATCGATAGTTACTAAGTGTTTTTTAATCATTTGAAAGATTCGACGCAGTTTCGTTAATCGTTAAGTGTAGCGTTTATGTATTATTTTAAAATTAAGTATCTATTTGGATTTTTTTTTATAATCTAAGCTATTGACACCGTTTAAATTTTTAAATATTCAACATCTGCAATGTGAAAGAATCCCTAACATGCTACTTACTGGAATAAGGGAAAACATTAGGCGATTTTTATTACATCAAACTGGAAATTTCACAGAAAATATGATTTAGAATTATATTTCTATTCTTTCTAATATCCTTACAGAACTATACAATCAGCTACTATAAACAATAAGGGATGGAACGAGAAAGAACATTAACCTATGACAAAATATCATAAGCAAAGGTAAACAGAAAATATAGAAGAAAGCAAAACTATTTTAATTCCTCTTCTAATAAGCTTTGGTGAAGATCCAATAAAAAATCCCCGTGTGAATCAAATCGGAGATTTCAAAACATGATAATCCTTCCAGGGAATTTCTTATTCTTGCATATCAAAGTTAATAATAGTTAACTTCGACCGTAAGAACAGGTGGGAAAAATCAGATCGCATAATCATGTATCGCTTAACACTAGATGTCAACAACTTACGTTTTCGCAGTAGACTGGGTGAAAGAATGAGTGATTGAATTATCACTGAATTACGTCAACCGAGATAATCATAATAAATCGAGGTACCCAGCTGTATAATTCAAGGTGCAGATCTTTACAGAATAAAATAATTTTCTTATTGCTGCATTTATTTTGTAGAAAGGAATTTTAATTAATCTGTGCATGTGAGAAGAAATGTAATTTTCTTCTCGTCATTAATATATACAGAAATCTTAAGATTAGAGTTCGAAAATAATCTTGAGCGAAGTTGATTAATTGAAATTATAAGTTCGTTAAACATTCTCGTAGGTATGGCAATTAAAACTCAACAAAAAATCCAAAAAATATTTTTTTTAGTCTTTTTTTTCTCTAATTATTAGAGAAATAAGGAATCATTGAATGTTGTATATTATTAATTAATCCTTTACTATTAATAATTTATAGTTAAAGAAAAATGCTATTAATTATGACTTAATAAATTTTCTCTATGAGTGTAAGTAGACTTGCTGACGTTTTATTTCTGTGCCCTTTGAATACATTCCAGTATCACATGCTGGAATACACAAAAACTAAACAAAATAAGTATAATCATGATGAATTTATCAGTTAGTAATCTTGAATTTGCATACTAATTTATTCTAATGTATTCTTATTTTAGCTCTGCAAATTTTTATCTACTATTCCTTGAAATGACTTCATGAAAAAACATATTAATTATATAGCATATATAACGTAACGTGAAGTAATTTGGAAAAACTAATTAACATTATTTAATATTTCAAAGCACCTTATTTTACACTGTGTAGTAAAATCATATTTTTTTCCCCTCCTGAAAGATGTATAATGGATTCCAACAATAAAATAATGTGGTGCATTTCATATCATAACAACGTGAATTAACACCATTGAATTTATCATTGAAGAATATAATATTCCGTTTCCATTCTTTTCAATATACGAATACGTTTTAACACATTTCTGGTTGATTAGAAACTAGATACAAGCTCGTAAAAATAAACAAGTAATATTTGTGTTTTTATTTTTAGTTCACAGTAATCACAAACTGACTACTCCGACTCGTGGAGGGCACACAGAAAAACTTGAATGACCGGACTGCCATAATAGCAACGTTGGCGGGAACTGTGGTTGAGTTCTAAGGGCCATCACCGGCCACGGTGCAATCCTTACCTGAGGAAGTACGTCCCGTCATCGATGGGAGGAGCCAGATCCCACCTTTTCGTGTACCCACTAGGGTGACGAGAACCAACCATCATAACGGAAACTTCTCATTCTCAATTACGAGCTATCCTATCCCGTGGGACTTTAGTACATAGTAAGGATGAATATTTTGGAATAAATGATTATAAATCTACTCTTATTTTTGTGTGTCACTTTTTCGAATTCATGATATATCCGCAATATGTAAATAAATCATATGATATATGTTTTTATAACGCCGACTTGGCAGTTATTTTAATATCCACTCAGCTTTCTATTATTTTTAATTTTGATATTGATTTAAACAATTCAAATTCGCTCTTAACATTTCAAGAGTATTTTTCCTTAAAATTTACCACCCGTAATGGCGAAAAAGTTTTAAAAATATTTGCATCTCCCATACAAAACATCGTAGCTTGACAATGCAAGAAATCATAAAATAATTTTCCCTGTTTATGAGCATCAGCAATGAAATCTAATGAATGGAATGAAATCAAATGAATTAATCACGGAATGAAACTGAATTTCATAGGTAGATTTTAAAAATCACAGGGAAATAAACACACACACGATACTGCATCGACACTTTATGTATTTATAAAGGTACAATCAGTAGATTGAAAATATGATCCTAATGTTGATTAGTAAAACAGTTCTGTTAATTTCATATTACATGCTATTTAATGCACATGCATTTTTTTATCATCCGAATATTTATGAAATATTAAGTAATCCATTTCCCGAGTGTTCATGATAATCATTGATTTCAATGTTTTTATTTAAACATCGCTGAAATCTCTCCTCAGTGGCTTTTGTAACTATTCTTTATGCGATTCTTTTTTTTTTTTTTTTTTTTTGCAGAAATTTTATTTATTTATTATTTATTGCAGAAATTTTTTTATGGAATTTGTCTTCATTTGTATTTAACAGTCTGTATACAAAATTTGATTTGATTTTGTTCATTAATTTTAGCTTCAGAAGCCTCCAAATAAGGAAAATTATTTCACGGCTATCCTATATTTTAGGACTTTTTCATTTTTGTCTTCATTTGGCTTGATGCATCAATCACTGTATTCTGTGGATGATTTTTACATCATACACTATACAGAAAAAAAGAATTATGTAAAGACTAATGGTAAAAAGTCTTTAAAAAAATCAAATCTTTGTACGTACCTAAAATGTAAAAATATCAAATAACAAAATGTGTCTCATATTTATCTATAAACACACAAAATTTCACTTTTTCATCTACAAAATTTTCAAAGATATGTTCATTTTTAAATTTATAGGGACAAATTTAGATCAAAACATTTACTTCAACAATGGAAAATGCATACAATACAGAAAAATTTTCAAATGTAAACATCTGTTTAGTAGTACGTCATCCAATCGTTATATTTTCAAAGAAATTTGTTAATCACGCATAATGTTGTTCACATTGTCTTCGACTAGGATTTCGGCTTCCCAACTTCGACTTTATAAAGAAGGAAGAGAAACTTGATAAATAGAAAATTTAACACAGCTAAGAGAAGGCGAGAATGCCGAGAAAGAAAATAAAATTATTTGCTAGCAGTTCTGTGCTTTCTAAAAGAATGCTAAGAGTTTTTTCTGTATATAATGGTAATGCTGGTCAAGTTGTAGAAGATTACAAATGACATTTTCCGAAATTTTGGCATTCTTCTAAGAACTGTACTTACAGAGCGGTCTGGCGATTGCAAATCAGGATTTTACTTTTTTGGAGATGGAAGAGGACTTTGACAAATTAAATATATGATGAAGATATTGGCGTTTTTGGCTTATTTTTCCAAGATATCTTCATGCTACTATTGTACGAGCAATGAGTCCAGAACTCAGAGTTCCAGAACAACAGTTTAGAGAATATTTCAACATAATAATAACTGGCACCAATACTATATTGGAAACAAAAAACAAATCAAGTCAAACAAAATCATGTGATAATTCTGATTTTTTTTTATTAAACATAATATGTTTACTTGGCTCAAAATTTTTAACACAGAAAAAAAAAAGTTATTGGCAGATTAATATTATTATTTTTTAAATTATTTCTATTCTAATGAATATAGGTTTTTAAAGCCTCAACAAACCGACTTATCAAAAATAATAAAAAGAGAAATCAGACGAATTAAATGAGTTAGGATCATTAAATTTAAATAGAAAAAATAGTGAAATCCAGAAGTTCAAAAAACTATCGTACGAGTTTAAAATATGCTAACATATTTTTTTCAACCACTTACCTTCATCAGCATGTAAAATGAATAAATGGAAGTGATATAGATGTTTATAAAAATGATCACGTTTCCCCATAATTTAAGAGAAACGGATGTCATGTGTTTTAAAATATGAACTTTGTAACAGCTTTGAGTATATCCATCCTCGGCAACGGATGTAATAAAATAACTTATCATTAATGCATTCGATGGTTATTTTTATTGCTATTTTCTTTTTGATGAAAGCATTTCACAAATGTCAGCTTATGATTCTGCTATTTATATTTTTCTATCACTAAAAGTTTATTTCCTATTATTTAATAAATTTTATTTGGAAAACTTTTCTTATTTATCCAACTCTAAAAAACTTATTTATATGAAAATTTTTCTATTTGCGTTTTTGGGATTCTTTTACTGCAAATAATGATTTTTCATATCTACGTGACTAATGCAATCTTATCTCATGCGTTAAAAGGTCCTAACACTTTTTTTATATAAAAATTATCAAATTTTAATACAATGAAATAGTGAAATTTGAATTTTATTACAAAAGAAACGGATTGGAATATTAGTTTTTTTTGTGTGTTTTTTAGTTGTTTTGTCTAGAGAGGCTTTTATAATGATGCAAATATCAAATTTAGTAAAGCATTCGATTGTTTTTTTAAAACGGTCATTCATATTAGCAGTAAAAAAATTAGACGATTTTTTCTCTGAATAAACTGCCTAATTATAATTCTTAGAATACTTTCACTACTACCCCCATAGCCATGTGAAAGTGTTCTGGCGTCAACATGTAGCTGTTTTTTTTTTTCTTCTGCACACCAAACAAGAATGGCTTGTTTACCAGAATACTTTACCCCAAAGAACTGCTTAGCCACTAATTAACTTAATAACAACGATTATCGTTCCTTCAATGTAAAAAATGCTTCTCCTTAAAAACCAGAACACTACTTTTTACAGTGGCATAGTTAAACGAACCCAAGGGCTTCATTCCAAGAGACCAATCCATAATTCCATTCTGTATTTCTTTTCCTTTTCTCAATCACTGCTTAATTTAAATGGTCCCCAGGGCTAGTGGTGAGTCAATGTACTGTCCAGATGGCATTGTCGCTCTTGTTGTTTCTCCTTTGCCATCAAAAATCGACATCGGGCTCTCTCTTGATCTGGGACTTCTGGACGATGCGCCATTTTGAATTGCGCGCAAGTCGTTAATGTGCGAGTCACGCATCTCGACAAAGTGTTGAAGTTGAATGGGTTCTTAATTACAAAGAGTTCAATGTTCGAAATTAGCTTTTATGGGGGGTTACAAACGGACGGCGGTTTAACCCTGCACTGGAGGTTAAGTCAATTTCACCTTTGACTTGAAAGGATGAAGAGTTTCAGTGAGTGGTTGGGATTGCGTCGAAATGTAATGAATGTAAACTTTTTAATTGTGCAAGTATGTGGAATATTAATTAATTTTTTTAGTTTCTGTTTCGTTAACAAGCAAAAGGCTTTATTTTGAAATTATTTTTCTTTAAACAATGTATAGCAAAATAGATTAATTTTTCTATTATGTGAACATCTTTCTACCTTTTTAATTTAAAACAAAATAAAATTTTAATAATAAACAAAATAAAGGCTTTTTTCCACAGATATTTTGATATTTTCGCTATTTTTCTATTTAAATTCAAGTGAGCCTTTTAAAAGGAGTTTCTTTTGTATTCTTTAAATTCTGCTGAGTTAGAATAAATAATTTCTCCATGTAATATAATAAAATATTTGTATTTCTTTTACATATAAATATTGTTTTCGAAACGGATAGGGTCCAAGATGGACGGATAGAATTTTTTTTAATAATATGTTTGCATTTGTAATACGTGTTTAATTTGTAATATAACAAAAATGTTGGTTCTTAAAAGGTATATTACTTTTTTGCACTTTCAAATAATACAATAAGCATATTAGCAAGTTACAAACAGATTAAACCTGCTTGAAGAATAGTACCGACAACATGATAGCATTGGTTTAGATATCCTCCTCAATTAATTACAGTTAAGATTTATGAAATTCATTTATAAGGTTATTCAGCTTTAAGGCTGGGAAGGGATTTGATAAATGAAATAAAATAGAAGAAGTTACAATCTTTCAGTCTTCTCGATACTAGACAGTAAGAATATAAAAATATTTTCTATATGAAATAAACAAATACACTGAACCACAATTAAACGTAAATACAGGGCATTTTTCGTAATAACAAAATACTTGATAATTTATTAATGTTGATAGTTAAAAGTTCTCTTTCTTTGATCTTGTTCATTGTTGATTTAATTTTCTTCGACTTTTAGTTTTTTTTATAGTTTTCTTGCTAGTTTTTTTTAAGCAGCAAACATTATAAGAATAAAATCTTATTTTTTTTAAACAGCGAACCTTTTAAAAATAAATAAAAGCTGAAACACGTAAGTCAAAATTATGATTTTTTAAAAAGGCAACCATTTACCAGAGACTCACATTTCAAAGGCTACATCACATCAACAACATTAAAATCAATCGTAGTGTTTTCAGTCAAATGATCATCTACAAATCATATAATAAAAGGTATCGAATGAAAACCAAAACCAAAATAGAACAAATGGATCGTTACAGCTTTATGGAGGTTAAGGTCAAAAGCACTCGCAAAATCTAAAAGCAATATACCAATATGCTATTAAAAATAACATCTAGAAACTCTTTTTCAAGTATTTATGATACGACGATAAATATGCAATAAAACTAATAGGACTCGAATCTTTTATAAACTTGTTCTTTTCGTTTTTTGCATATTCAAAGCTATTGAAAAGAATTTCCCTCGATGAATTTATTATTTTACTACATTTATTTCAATATCGTTTTTTACACAATAAAAGGTAGGTGCAAAAGAAATATTTTTTATTCTTATCTTAACAATCGTATTCTTCTTCCTTTTAACATTAAAATAATTAATGCAGTTACTTAAAAGTGTTGAGATGGGTGATTAAATAAGCAGTCTCTACTTGATAGGAAATATATACTTTAGAAATAAGGAAGTTATTAAA
The DNA here is from genome assembly GCA_026543865.1 of Argiope aurantia. Classification (NCBI taxonomy): domain Eukaryota; kingdom Metazoa; phylum Arthropoda; class Arachnida; order Araneae; family Araneidae; genus Argiope; species Argiope aurantia. The sequence goes on from JAPMOR010057291.1 coordinate 456,347, forward strand.
CATGCTGTTAGAGAATGTTTTAAATTTAAATATATAATGATCTTGAATTTAAAAAGAATGCCATTGTTAAAGATTTTTTATGGAAGCATTCTTAATTTTTAAATGAAATTCAAGGAACAAGTTCGTTTTATTACATATTTAAGCACATAAGATATTTTCTGCCTATGGCCAGATTTAAAATTTCAGACGCTCTTGAATTAGCATGAGTGCAAATTCAAAAAATAAGATACTTGCTCCGATGTCATCAACATCATTTGACTTTGTAGGTAAATTTTAATATCCGTCTCCAAGCTTTTTGTTAAAATAGGACATTGTTGTATTAAATTCAATGATATAATTACCCATTCAAGTAAGAATCTTATAAAAAATTATTTCAAAAGAGCAAGAATGACGATGATAAACATTTATAACTAAATGAAGCAAAGAAAAATTTAATCAGAATGAATAAAAATTAATTTTAATTTCATCTTAAACAGTTCTGTCATATATCAAAAATATACTTGAAAAAAAAAGCTAATTACTCTTTCTTTTATAAAAATAGTTTTATATCAAAAGTTCTTGCTTTGGGACGAAAATGTTAAAAAAATGCTTCACTGTTAAAAATAACAAGAAAATTCCTTCAGGAAACAGGAATACGAAGGTAGATGCCTTTTATCTGGAGATATTATAAAAGGAAGAGGAAATTTCATGTCCCCTCACTTAGCCATTTTCTCCTCCATGAAGGCTGGAGTTATAAGGATAACAGGGGTTGGAAACCAATGTAACTGATGACAGTTTTTCCAATAAGGTATTCCGAGTTTAAATAAAAAACAATCGAAATTGAAGTTTGAAATATCTCTTATCAGTTTCTGACTTCACTTATCAGCAATTACTATCATCGAAAATTTTTTCTGTTCAGAAATTGATGAAGCAACAATTCACCTAATTAAAATTATCTTTTGGTCTTTAATCAAACGGCAGTTAAGAAGTTAATAAAAATCAAAACTGATCCTCCATCAACTCGTTCGAGATTATTATGCTCACATGATTACATGGGTATTGCACATTAAATAACTCATTGCAGTTGGAAATATTTCTACATAAGGAATCTAACAACCTTCTAAATATAAGATTTTTTAAGCATAAGTCTTATCTTACAAATTTATCTAACAACTTTCTAAATATAAGATTTTTTTAAAACATAACCTTATCTTACACTTATTTATTTTATAAACTATTTTTAGCACTAAACTATTGATACAGATCACAAAGTTATCTATTATCAGTAAATATAAGAGAAAAAAACGACTGCTACACCCATTTAGAATGTATGGATTTTCGTAATAATAATGCTTCACTTGTGTTCTAGAATTCGTATACTTCTCCTTCTAAGGACTTTTCATTCACTGAAGTTCTTTAATGTTTAAGTTAAAAGACATGTAGTATGCCCCTTTTATTTATCAGAAATATAAAGAACGCATCGTTAAACAAAGTGTGCCAAGCGTAATAAAAAGGTTTCTTCCTTTCCATTATATTCAAAGAATAAAAGTAACTGTGAGTTCGATCATTATGGTAGCTCTATAAATTGCTTTGTGAGCGTTGCCACAGAGAAAAGCAAATTATTATCTTCGTCTCGATGCGATAAAAAAACGATCCAATAATTAAAAAAAAGGATACAGAATCCTTTAAGATAGTTCAATGTTCCCTATTGTCAAAAAGAGGTAAAATTATTGTTCCAATAAAAGAAAAAAAAATCATTGATACTTAAAATAGCAAGTAGTATTTTTAGATTTTTTTTTTTACTTACGACCGAACTGTAATTAACTGACAATTAAAAGGTTTGATGGCGGAAATTATAGAGGTCACATTTCTCAAACATTCTCCGGAGATCTTTAAGCTATAAATTTTTTGCTGAAAAATGCATTATTCCTTCCTCCTTTTCTTTTTCTACATTTTATACATATTTTCATTCTTATAAGTAAAATGGTTATGAGGATATAGCCGAAAATCTATTAATCGATGCAAGTGCAACGAATAAAAATGTAATGAATGTGTGAAAATACTTTGCTTCTATTAATTATCTATTTATCATACAATTTACTAGAGCCTTTGCAAGAGATTTAAAAAATAATTTTCTTTAAAAGTGTTTGACATTGAAAAAAGGTTTTGTTATTTTGGAACTTTAATTTTCTTATAACTTGCAGTTTTTCTACAGTAATATATTTATTTTCTTAAATTCAGTTTTTTTTTATATTTGTGCCATTTTGATATGATAATGTTAGAATATTATCAGAAACCTGCATCATGTGATGTGCATGATAAAAAAAATTGAAAACCTTCAAGGTGCATCATTGAACCTAAATTACCAAGTTTAGGACGTAGTTACATCTTAGGTACTCACTAAGAAGCAATTTCTCAAAATTTGAATTAAAAATTAATATTTTTCTTAATAACTTCAATGTATATTATTATACAAGATCCATTTTTAAAACAATTTAACAATTTCACTTTTCAGTTACGTCAATTTTATTTCCGTGCAGTTTTTCTTCTGTACAACAATACTTTTGAAAGTTTTAGAAACACATTTGCGTTAGAATGATAATAAAGGCATCGTTTATGCGCACATTACCACTGCTTTATAACTAAGCGGCAAATTTAAAAATAAAACAAAAATGGATAATTTAAATTCAAAATATATTTGAAATGTAATTAAAATTTAAAATGATATGCAATCCTTTATTTTTTAATGGGATCATTTTTAAATTTTAGCGTCAAATTGCATTAATTTCAGATTATTTTTGCTTAGAAAAAATAAAAAGATATTATTAGACTTCCTTAATATGATCGCAATATCTTTATAGAAAGTTTTAAACTCAACTTCCCATTATTTTCTAAAATGCGAGGTAGAGTTTAATTTTCTACAGATAATTAGTGAAAGTGCAATCATCTCTGACTCGGTAATCATTTCTATTTCTTATTTTGAGAATTACCCAATCTTATTCGGAACTTCGGATTAAAGCTAATCTCTTTATGATTCGAAGAACTTCAAATATTTGCAATCTTTTCCTTATGTTACTTTCATGATCCAGTCACAGTTCAACAATAAGAGGAAAGGGTAGCTACAAACACAAAATTTCATCATCACTTAATTCATTCGCGCCATTTTGTGAAAAAAAGAAGCGTGGGATTCTAATTGTGGTCATTTACTGGAACAGAATCTATGTATGGAGGTACAAATGCATGAAAAATGGCGATGGTTATCTCTTCCGCCTTCAGACAGGCGATTAATTAAAATGTCGAACTCGGTCGCTGAGTTAAATGTCTCACTTAACAGCCTCCGTTATCTACAGTAGCGAATGTGGCCAGTCAGCTAAAGTGAAGTGAGGAATTGTTGTTGCAGATTGACAGGTGATAATGGCTGTCAGTTTAAAAATAATTTTTTTTTCGAATTTAAAAGTTTTATGAAAAGAATGTGCGAGTCTTTTATATGAGTAGTATCAGAAATTATAAATATCTTAAAAGCGTTTACATGGTATTTTCATATCTGTTACGACAATATTTTTTATTTATGCTATGACCATGAATTATAATTTTGAATAAATGAGTATGATTATCAAAAACTGGCAATAAAGCATATAATTTACATTGAACCGAATTTTGCAGCAAAATTATATAATTGTTCAGCACAAACGCCACTTTTTTTCATTGACATCATTTAAGTTACTTGAACTTGAAAACTATTTCAAAATCTGAAACTATTTATACATTTATGTGCAGAAATAAAAGTTAATGATCTCGAATGTCTTCAACACTTAAAATTTTTTTTTGAAATTTTGGGAAAGTATTCAAAATTATTGCGTCTAATAAAAGATTGTAAGCATTTTATATTTTACTTATTTTAAAAACATTTTCCAACAATTTCACTATGAGTGTTGAATATCTTAACAAAGCATAGTTGAAAATTCATGATTTAAAAAATCTTAAATAACATGAATTGTATATTATATAAAATTCGAATATATATTATTAGGAACCAACATTTTAATTTTGGGAAATTTAAAATTACCTACAAAAGAGTCTTTGAAAATCTCATTCCTCATAATTATAATAACGCAGATTACACAAATGTAAAGTTTTTATTTTTATTTGATTGAATAATTCAATTGTTAGTTTTTATGATCAAAGAATATACATATACATATATTCTACGCATAAACGTTTTTTAAAGCGTTTGGACTTACTTTTTTCCCCCTTCTCCATAAAGAATTTCTGGTTTGCAGACAAATTTTCTTAGGAAAGCTTGTATATTTTCTCTATTTGTGCAATTATTTCTTACAAGGTTCTCGATGACAAATGAAAAAGCCATAACTAATATCTAGAGCGGTTTTTCAAGGATTTTGCGTCGTTATTTGTCTATAATTGCATTTCTAAGGACGTAGGACGTATTTGCTAACTTGTAATTACATGATAATTATTTAAATCGACAATTTCCAATTGCAATTATTTTGAATTAAGTTGGAATGTATTTGTGATTTATTTATTTATTTGACTTTAAAAATTTATTTAAGACATGAAATAAAAAAATAAGTATAAGTTGCTTTAAAAAATAATTTTTGGCATTAAACCTAGCGATATATCAAGCAGAATTTGGTGTGTTCGAAGTTTCTAGGAAAAATTTGATATATTAGATATATTATAAATCTAGAAAAAAAAATTGTAACTTTCATGAAACAACCTTTAAAACGAGGAGACATTTATTATATTTTATACGCTTAGAGTACAAAGGATAGATAGTTAAAAGGTAATGGTATATGCTTGAATATATTTAATTTTATATTTATCAGATATTGTAGAATTATGCAGTGAAATATCAAATATTTCATTTTACATTTTAAATTAAATTTCTCTCAAAGAACCTCTACACTTTTAAGCTCTTTCAAGCATGACTGCTTATTTCCAAACGTTATATCCAAGTATTTAATGCACGAGAGTGCATTTTTAACTTCTTGAAGGAAAAATATTTTTAAACTTTAAAATGATTCTTTAAAAATATACTTTCTTTATTAAGTGGTTTTACAATTGAATAAACATGCTTTGAAAATTTTGATATGGGTGCTTCAGGAAATAAATCATCATGCTTTAAAGAGTTAACCTTAAGATTTTAGTTCCTATTTATTTATTTAAAAAAATTTCTCTGGTGTTCTCGAATTTTTAAAATGAAATAACGTCTTCATATTCCTTCTTTATCTGCACATCGGTGCCTAGTTTTAAAGCTGATAATCAATAATTCCATTATTAAGTTTTAATTTGTTTACGAGTTATTTATATAATAAAATAAATCATTTCTTGTCACGGAAGCGTAATATTGACTTGGGACAATGCAACAGCCATTCAGATGTTGTCCTTCGCGCATGCCATAACGAAGAATTTTAAAACCGTTTTTATAATACGAATGGAAATTGCGTAACTAAAGGTGCTCCAACTCCATCTCGAGATCACGAGTATCAGCAATAAATAAAAAAATTTCCCACTACCTTTTTCGCTCTACTAACGAGGCAGAGAACATACAACACGCCGAATTCCAATTCAGGATCAAAGTGAGGAAGTAGTAACAGCGTGAGAAGGTTGAAGTCGAAGCACCTGGATTTGATATCATTGCAGTAGAGCGGAATCTTCAGCGAAGTCTAATCAATTTACCGTTTTGATACTTTTCCATTTAATTTAGAATCATAGAAAATAATAGGCCAAATAAATCATTAACGAACATATGCTTACACTTAGTATTTATTGTGGATTAATAAATGCAGACAGTTTAACATTGAAGTGATGGGCATTAGTTTAGTTTATTAAGATTAACGTCCGGTTTTGATGTTACGCTAGACCTTGCAATCAAATGATGAGAAAGACATCTAAGCCAGTAAACCACTATTAAAATTTCCAAAGCATACCATCGCGATGATGTTCGAGACAGCGGTACTCTACGCTTGCATAAGTGATGGAGTTTCAGAGGAATCGAGTTTCGAGGCTGCATTTCTCTTTTCCATTATTTCCAAAGTTAAGATCTTATTATCCAGGCGAGAATACCTACCGTAATCACTTTCAAATATATCAAGAAGATTGCATCACAGTCTTTTATAAACTGTTATCCAGCAACGAAGATTGCGCTATAATATCACAGTTGATAGCTTATAAGATTTTTTTTATTATTATTATTTGTAATTACATGAAGGAAAAACAATTTTTTCCCTTAATTCTTCATCTACTGACAGATTTTACTCTCGATACTTAATTTTTTTACATATATTTGGTGACTCCGTAATTATTTTTTTTTACATGTACAGCTAAGGTTTTCTGATCAATAAGAAATAATACTTTTATACTGCATAACTTTTATTGTAATACAGCATTCTATTTTTATTGGCTTCAATTCAAGATATTTCCAATGTAAGGATTAATAAGGGAGCTTTTTCTTTTATTCTCTATATGCTTATCAAAGAACTATGCATTAAATATGCTAGCTATTTAACATAGGAAAAATTACATAAAGTTTCACACTCTATCATTAATGGTTACGGATTAAATCGTCTAAATATGAACTTTTTTCAAAATACACATTAATTTAATAATAAATTAATTATTTTATTATAAAGTAGTAAACTTCGTTTTGAAACTTCACATTAATTTAGTATGAAAATCTCAGTTATAGTGTTCTCAAATTTGTCTCCATATACATGATAGGTTTTATGTATTCTTTATATGGAATAGAAATCCGGTAGTGATGCCAGTTCACGTATTGTGATTATCATCTAATTACAGTTCAAAATTGTAAAATTCGTTTTTATTACATGAACTTCGAAATTTGGAGTCCGTTCAATGAATGTGGTTTACACTTTAAGGAAATTCAAAGAGTTCCATTCAGAAACAATTATTCAGCTGATTAAAATCATTTGCAAAAAAAATTATTTAATTAAGTCTATACATAATTTCAAGACAAATAAAAATCCGTACTCCAAATTCAATACATCCGAATTTTGTTTCTTTCTTGAGGAAGTAAATCGAATTCTGAAAATATGAGGAAGCAAAATTCATATTTTCTTATCCGTCTAAAACAAACTAATAATCTATGTTCGAATATATGAATAAGGCGCGAAAAATGTACTCTATTCACAGCCCGAAGGAAAAAAAATACGGATGTTCATTGTTTGTTTTTCATAGTCAATTAGGAGTTTGTTGTTTATTGGAAGGGAAAATAAATATCTGATCGATTTTAACTAAGGACTCTCATTGGCCCATTTATAAACTTATCACTAAAAGAATTGAATGGAAAGTCATTGTCCTGAAATCGATTCTATCTAAATTGGGTGAGTCTCCAAGCTTAATGCTTCAAGCATGCTTTCCGAGGTGTAGGAGGTTAAGCGGAAGTATTCATCAAGAATAATTAAGCATTCTTTGAAAAAACAAAACAAAAGATTAATGCGCTTAGAATCAGCGATGCCAATCATCAAATAAAGTAAGTGATCGCATTAAATCTATAAGTTTTATTGTGTGTAGCTAGCTAAAAGGTAATAGTCAGATATATTTGAATATATTTACATTTTAAGAGGCATATTTTAATAAGCGATTAAATATTTCTAGTTCAGAAAAAAACTCTGCAGCTTCTGTAATACTACAAAATCGGTTAATCGCCATCTTTGATAGGCATTGTTTAATTTATAATGCTCGCCTTTAACTGTTTCTGACTAATTTCATTTCTGACCATCATTATAGCGTAGTTTATAAGTAAACTCTGGAATATGATTTGTTCATCGAAAATCTACACAAGATTGCGTTTAGGATCTTGTATAGCAAATTATTGCACATTAAAATTTACTAGAACTATAAGAGATCTTTGCCTTGAATCGAATCAGCTTGGATTTAGTAACTGAAGAAGGGATAAAAAGTTTCATAACTTTCATGTACATATAACGTTAATGTTTGATTAAGCAATATACATATCCTATTAATACGATAGAAATCCGTTTTTAATTTAAAACTATTATGATTACTTCATTTTTATACCATACATTTTAAATTAAAGTTTCTCAGTAATATAACAACAAGTATTAGGTATTTGGAATGCTATTTAACCTCTTTTCTATTATAATAAAATAATATTCTACTTTTTCAATATCAATTTACAATATCAAAATTTTCAACTGAAATTTTCAACTCAATTTACAACTCAAAATTTTCTATACAAATATTTCAACTGAATCAATTCACAATATCAAACAATAAAACCTTTTATTGACAGTTCAAAATTAGAGAAAAATAGTTTTAACTTGATCTGATTTCCAAAACGCGTGATAAATATAAATGTTTATTAAATAATAAATAGTATTAAAAAATACCTCTATGTAAATGAAAGTTTTTCAAACTTTTCTTTTTACATAAAACTATTGTCTGAGAAGATCTTAGTATTAGAAAACGTTCTCAGAAATCACAATGAAAAAAAAAATCGATTCACAAAAATAAGTTATTATGATTTGTTAAAATGTCCTTGAAGATTCTCAATTTTTAAATCAGTGATTGAAAAGTTCTTTGAATGGTCCGCCAATTAGATTTTACATGTACTGCTTTAATTCTTTACATAAGGCCTTATGACTCCCCCTCAAGATCTTCGACCCCTGATAAAAGCAGCCGACTTCTAGAAAATAATGGCCTCCGTGGGGAGAAAGTGGGCCCCAACCTGTTTCAACATTAGTATCCCATGGGCCTTGGGTCTCAAGGTTAAAGGTTCTTTGCCAGGAGACAGTAATTATTGGTTTTTGAATTTCGATTCGTTTTTGTATTCAAACAAAAAAAAGAAGAAAAAAATATTTGTTGTGCCATGTTCATTTTTGATTTCTCTAGGCTATTTTCAAACGTCTTTTCCCATATAAGTCGTATTTTTATCTCATTATAAATACACAACTTCTCTTTTTTTGATTATCTGCGAACAAAAACTGATATTTTCTATTGTGGTTCTTAGAAAAACATTACAAATAATATTTTATGTCTTTCTTTTTCCAACTCTCATTATCGTTTCTTAAATAATAATGAAATACGATAAAGCTCTTTCTGAAAAATTCGTTCAAAGATAATCCTTACCTATTAAAGAAAATGAAGTTTATTATTTGCAATGATTTTTATGCTTTGGAAAGGAGCGTTTTCTTTCCTTGAAGAATGAAAATTACATGCCATTTTCTTCTTTTTATAGAATTTAGAAAAGGTTTGAGTTCTATAGAAAATTTTAATTTAACTCTAACAAGTGGTCCTACATCTGAACAAAATATAGCTATGAAGACTAGTTTTTCGAAATGGTAGAAAAAGGAATTCAATAAATACCGAATACAGACTTTACACAAGAATATAATATTCTTGACACTGTACAGATGAAATTTCAAACTCTTTTCAAAACAATATAGTGATAAATCTGATTAAAAAAGAAAGAAAATCTCCTGATTTTCTACATACAAAAAAAAAAAAAGAAAAATACACAAAAATTGTTTAGCGTGAAAAAAGCAAAATAAAGCTATCGAAATTTTATCGAAAAAGCAAAATAAAGTTTTCCCATTTATTTATTTATTTTTTTTTTTTTTTTGCTGGATTTTGAACAATTGAAATCCTTTGTAAAGTCTTTTTTTTTTCAAAAGTAATTATTAGTTAAGTAAAAATGAAATAGCATATATTGTGTGAAATAACACCATATTTACAAAATTTTGCAAGTTAAAAATGATAAAATAATTCTCTTCCCCTTAGCGAAGTATTTAAAATTTTCAAAACCCTATCAATGCATGCTTATAAATGATTACATTTTGATGTGTTTTGCACGATGAGTTGAAAAATTTTAATTTTTAGTAAGGGAATTTTTTAAATTACATTTAATTAAACTTTTATTGAGTAAAAATTTTTACTCAGTTTTAAAATTCCATTGTATGCGTGTAATTTTTAAGAAATCCTACAATCACTTACAAATTTTAACTGGCGAAGCTTGATCTTACCGGAATTGTCTAGCCTATTTTCTAAAAAATGTGTTATTCCTCCATATAAAATTACAGATCTTAGGCAAAACCGCAAATGCCACGAGTGTACAGATTGCTTAGTTTCTATGTCCTGTATATGAGAGTTTTGCGCTTCGTTGTAGAATAAAGACAACAGAATATGCTTATTTTCCAGAGTGATTGAAATCAAAATTGGACACTGATCTAGAAAAAAGTTCGCATAACATATTTCTTTATCTAATTATTCCAACGTACGGTTAACCCCTTGACGGATCTGATTTAAAATTTGATAGGCATCTACAGTTTACATGCTAAAGCCGTGTACCTAAGTCTTTGCGTTTTTGATTTCCCGTATCTACAGACAGGTAAACACTCAATGGATTTGGTTCAAAATTTGACATGAATCTACCATTTAGATATTAACTTCATGCGTTCAGACTCGTCCTAAATCAACCCGTTCGACAAAATCCTGACTAGGGTGTTGTTTGGGCGCATAGCTTATTTAGGAGGGAAAGGTAATTCGTGACCAGCCGCTCATATGAAACGGACGTTTCCTTATTTTTCCTAGTATGAAAGATTATCCCGAGTTTTGAGGTATTGGAATTCTTATACAAAGCGGGCTCACAGAGTTAAATCTAAGTACCAAATTTTATCCGACTAGCTTTTTACATTTGAAATTATCGCATTCACTTGTACTTGAGCAGTCAAATAGATAGACTTCTGGATTTCATTCAAAATTCATGACAGACATGATTTTAAAAATTTGTTTTTCTGAATTATGGAGATCTGCAAATGTGGAGATTCATTTAGTTATTGAGCTCGAATGTTTTGACAATTACCAATTACTCTTTTAATGCTTTGTATGCAAGAAAGTAAAATAGAAAATTAACAAACTGAAATAAAAGTGGAAATAAAATGATTATCATGAGTTGACATTCACTTAATTTTACACCATTAAATCATAAAACGGTGTGTTTTATAATTTATTAAAGCTATAATTCACATTAATGGAATTAATTCCATTAATAATCAAGAATTGTGTTTAATTTTGCTATAATCAAAAAAGACAATATCAAATACCAAGGAAACAAATTAAATAATCGGTTAAACATGCTCACATTCCAAGTAAAATTAACTTTGTTTTATTTATATCTTAATTATTAAGCGTCATTTCATTATTTATTAGTGTTATATAATTCATCTTTTATTATTTATTTGCATCACATTTTTCCGAGTTATACTACGCTTGACATTGACAATAAACATATCTTTTTTTTTATCACATCCTGCCAACGAAGGGAAAATATTTATTATTTATACCCGAAACAGGTAGTAATGCGATAAAGGACTGTTTATACACTTTATTCTGATTACGCTTAAGGCTAAGAAATAATTCATTTACTCGGCCCTCTTGGATAATAAATTGTCCGCCTCCTTTCATTTTCTTATCTTGTAATTCGGTGACAGAGCAAAGGTATTTTATTTTTTGATCATATTTTTAGTGATGTAGAAAAAAATTGCTCTTCTCTTTCAGTAGTGTTTTACTGCTGCTTTGGTTTATTAGCATTCCTTTATCCGACGTAAGATAGTTACAGGAATGTGTTACACTCAGCTAGCAATTCTCTTCAAAGCGTGTTTTGAATTTATACCCTATTAAACTAAAGGATGTGCATTAAAAATGTATCGGGCAATAATTTCACACTGCTCATATCCATATCAACAGGTTGTCAGTAAAATGCATAAAATATGTGAGATAATTTGATTTACAATTTTTTTCTTAGCTGTTAACTTTTTTTTTTTTAGTTTTGAACTTATGTAATTGGTCATTGTCCCTCACGACAAACTAACTTTGAATCTGAGGTTTTAAATCATATTGAAATTTTAAAGGATTACTTCAAATTCTAAGGAAGAATTTAAATAATAAATCATTTTGATTTACAGATTATCTTTTTAATTCAGTTTTTTCCCTTTTGGCAATTTATTCTTTTCAATTAATTTGTAATTCAATTCTTTATTTATTAATTTTTATAATGATCATTATTGTAAACATTTTTTTTTATTTATGTTTGAATTTGAAATATATATTTGGCAATTCGTATATCTAAAATACTCGATGTATAAATTTAACAAAGAAAATTTATTTTAAAAAAAAGAGGTCAATATTCAATAGAAAATTTCTTGATATTCTGGATCAATCGTATAAGTATATCTGATTCTATTTTGACTTAAAGATTGTCATTATTATTAAGCTAGGTGTATTAAGACATCCAATCGCCTCCAGATCAGTTGTTTCATGGCATCTGGATTTGGTGCTTCAATATATTTCTGCTATAATTTCAATATTATTAATAACTTTCTTTACAGATAAAAATATATTGATAAAAATATGAATCTTCTTATAGTTTGAAAATTTAAATTTACATTTTTAAAAACAATATATAAGATGGATAATTTCTAAAAGGAATGATACTAAACACATTGTGTTGTAATTAAAACTGACCAGATATAAAGACACATAAATATATATACCCGATTTCATAGAAATATAACAGAATTTGATTTGCATTTTTTTGTATATAGAACAGATTATTCATTACTTACGTAAGACTTAGCAGAAAAAATAATGGGAAACTTTCTTCATAATATAATATGCTAACGTCTTTAACGACCAGCTGGTTGACCAAAGGCGACAAGTTTATATATTAATTATATTTTAATAAGTAAATAATATCCTTATATGGGGATATTATTTATATCGTTTGAATATAGTTTCATGCCCATGATTGTTAAAGCTATCAGACATTAAAGCAGGGTTATTTTAATCCCTCACATATTCATTGTATATGCGAACTGTTTTCAAGGAGACTAGTCCAAGGAATCACAGTATTATTAAAAACGTAAATGTACTGCTCATATATATTCTGCGATTCATCTATCTGAATTTAGCCATCCTTTCGTGTATTAGAAGATATTATTTACTGTTTTATTTCACATTTGGTATTGATAATATTATAACAAAATTCGCACACGATGTTATTAAGATTACAATGATGCTCCATTGTATAGAATTAATAAAAGATATTATTAGGTTTATTTAAGACTAGCCGCCTTTGGCGACAGCCGGTTCGCCAATCTTAATGCTCGTTAAAATTTTAATAATTGAATATTTTATGCAATTCCTACTTTAATAGCTTCTTCATCAAAATATTTTAAAATTTCAAATTTTGATAATCATATAATTCACTCATAATATTATAAAGGCCTTCAGTCATAACGTAATATGTATCTCTCTAATTTTCTGCTAGCTCAGGTAAAATTTATACTTTAAATTAAAGTGAAAAGGATAAATCTGCAATTAATATAATATTTTTTACTGAAACAAAGTATTTTTTTTGTAACATGATTACTGAAAACAGTCACTGAGTTAACTTTATGGGCACTAAAGAATATCTTTCTTAATTTATGTAATATTTCAAGAATTTGTCAACAAAATTTTCTCAGATTCATCATAACCAGATCGAATAATTAACAATGTTTAATTTTAAATGAATCAAACACTAAGAAAATAAAACGAATCATTTAAAATAATCGGTTGAAAACAGGTTAAAAAAAACTACTTAAAAAACGATGTACTTAAAACTATAAGCATATATAAAAAATATATAACTAACATAAATACAATTACAAAAGCAGGCAACTAACCTAAAAATAATTTAAATCAAGTCCGCATCCGTTGATAATGGTTGTCAACGATCAGAATACAATGCACATGCGTGAATTTTCGACGCCAGTTACGATAACGCAAATGCGTGAATTTTTCTACGCCAGTTGGGGTAACGCTATGCAGATAAGAAATTTTTAATTTCTTTTATTCTGTTTTTATTTTAATTCAAAAGTACTTCAGAATGAATCTGAAAGATCGATTAATTAACAATGTTTAATTTTAAATGCATCAAACATTAAGAAAATAAAACAGAATCGTTTGAAATAATCGGCCGAAAAATGTAAGCCTAGCCTCATTACTGTTGAAAAAAAAAAAAAAAACTGAAGGTTTACTCATTTGGCGGTGGGGAAAATGAAAAGATTTTTTGGTGGGAAAGTTAGTTTTTAATTAATAGTTAAAATTCTAATTAAAAATTCAAAAAAAGGGATCCCAGGTGCACATTCCCGATCTCCAAGGTATACAGGAAATTTGGTAGCTGTAGGTCAAACGGTCTGGCCTGTAGAGCGCCAACACACACACACACACACACACACACTGAGGTTTATATAAGTATAGATAACTAAAGGAGTTCACGATTATTATTATTACTAAAAGATTTCGCAGTTATTATTTCTAAAAGCATAATTTTTTTTTCCTAGCATAGGAAAAACACATGGGACAAAATTATAAACTGCATTTCAATTAAATAGAATCAGTTCACATAACATTACAATTTCAAGAAAATTATAATTTATCATGTCATTTGGCATCTTGCTGCAAGATATGCTAGACAGTAATGTCACGTTCTCCCCATAAGATATGTAATATACTGCAAAATTGAATTGGTGCAAAGATTGTATGACCTCTGCTTTATTATAAGTCAATAATCATATGACTGATAAGAACAAGATGAGACTGGTAATGAGATTGATAAGAACGCGATTTATGGAAGAGTTGCAACATTTGAAACGTTATCTACAAAGAGAAAATTTGGCGAAATTTTACTAATATTTGGATGGACTTGTATTGTAACTACTTTGCGTATAATAAAAATGAATAAAAGATAAATTGATAAAAGATTATGAAGATAAATTGTGCATTATAAAGTAAAATTAAACTGCATTTTTCTTTTTACCAAGGATAGCAAATTTTTAGTGAATCTATATTAAGAACACACTATCCATCCTGTTGATGAGCTATAGATAAACTTTATTGAACGTAATACCACTTTAAGTAAAAGTTCTAATACCTGCCGCAATCTGTATGGTGTATATCAAGTGTTGAATAATTGATTCTATTAAATCTTAATACCTTGAATGATTTTAATAAAGCTAGTTGAAGTTATATTTTCACAGTTTTTTTTCTAAGTGGGTAAGAAATTAAGATTGCAGAATGAAATTTTCTTAGATCATCTCCAAACTAGCTAGTGTTTTCTAGAAAATGCTATTAACATTATCTTCAAGTATCTCTGCTTAATGCTGTTATTTTTCTTTAGGTTGTGTTTATAAGCGATGAGTTTTGAATTAATAAAATGAGAAAACCTATCACAAGGAGATGTTGAAATCCTCTCCTCGAAGTGTACAGGGGGTCGACTTTCGCAATGGCACAACCTGTTGCCATTTAAAGATTTGACAGTAATTGCAGTCGCCCGGGGCCGTAATTATTCAGGGAATGAGAGCCCCGGGGCGACCGGATGCTGCCTGATGGAGGTCACGCAACTTTCTCTTTTACGCGGCAGAAAGTCTAATGATGGGAATATTACATGGAGGGAATAGAAATATTAGTGATAAACAAATGTCTCTCTGTATAATGTGGTTCAGTGTACCTCAGTGCGCGTTTTCGTTGGAGGCAACGTTTTATGATCCATCCCTTGTTTAATGTACTTTCTTTTATGGGATTTTCTGTTGACTGTACTCTCACTTTTTAAGTTTTATGTTTGACATTAGTTTTAATTGCTGGTGCGAAATATAAAATCTGAATCAAAGTGGGGCTGCAGAAATATATATATATATATATAGTTGGCGCAATGACCTTGAACGATAGGGAATTCTAAAACATCTTTAGCCTCGTTTGGATAATTCTATGTGTATTTTTTAAACAATTTTAGAATTAAACGCATACTGTTTTAGTAAACATCGTTAAGCATATTTAATGTTTAGAAAAACATAAATCGAAAATTTTATAATTGAAATAAATTGGAAAAAATTTAAATATATGTAAATTTTATTTCTAAGATTATTTTGTGTATTTTCTATCGTATAGTTTTGTATACTACATTTAGAAATCAACAAATTAATGAGTTTTTTTTATTATTATGCTTTCAATCTGCTTTGGTATACGCTCATCCTTATTCAAAATTGTCGGCACCCACAATCAAAATATTTCTAGAACGTGGAATTACTTTGTGTTTATAGGCTTAATACTTAAAAAATCAAATTTAGCTATGTTGCATCAAACATATTACAAAATCTAAATAAAATTGATATAAATAGGACTATAAACATTCACTTGTGAAACTGAAAGCTGAATACAATTGCCGTAAAATAGCAGCAATAAAATAATTTAAAAATCTAGCATATATGACAAAATATTTCAATTGTTTTTCATTGTGTGTGTGTGTATAAGAGAAAATAAATCTTATATATTTTTTTTTGTTTTTCAAAACGAGAAATTGTTTTACACGTAGCAAAGGACCTTCTGGTTTTATTAATAGTATGTAGTTTTTAAGGACTTTTAAAATAAATAATGACATGCCATGAGCAATCTAAAACTATCATAACCAAAACATTTTTTTTTTCAAAACATATTTAATTATATATTTTGTTGTATGAAATTGTCATTCGATTGAAAATCATGCATTAGTAACCACATTTTTCTAATCTCTGTACACCATGCTCTTGAATAGCTCAAATTTTCGATCGAAATAAAATTTTCGATGTCTTTCTTTGCTGAGTATTTTATTTAATTCGATTATCTTTTATTGATATTTCTCGCAATATTTGTTATTTTATTTAAATAAGTGGTGTAATGTTGAAACATTTTATTAGTTGTTTTAATTTTAAGATATCTAGAGATGTATTATAATTCACAGGAAAGAATTCTTCCCACAGAGAACATTATTTAAACATCAAAACCCGGATCAACCAACAATCGATTCAGTGTTTCTTAATAAAACATACCACAAGCAGTGAAACCATTCGTGCCGAACCACATATCACTATCGAGAATTTTCAATGCTATCTGATGGAGTACATATAAAAAAAACAAGCACTTACATCAACGCCCGTGGGGTATCTGTTTCCTGCGGTAAAGTCGTGCACCCCTCTGTTGGATTATCGCCAGAATCAAGGTGATCTCTTTAACAAGCAGTGTGTGACTCCATATCACAGCTGGATCTTAGGTGGGCAAGTTTATTGTCTTTGTGGCGAACCTGAATAACCTCTCATCAACTATCACTGAAAAGACCAGACTCGGGGTTTGAACATGGGATGCATTGTTGCGGGATGGTCTAGCATCCTCTGCTCGTCAGATGCTCTCGGTCGCTAAAAAGAAAAACGTATGTTTTAGTAACAGTCTAACAGCAATGGTAGTGAAAACAAATGAATCAAATTTGACAGAGATTACCCGTAGGCGAAGGTAATTGATTTATAAAACTAAAGGTTTTAAAGGTTACTAGGCCGAAATTCTTATTGACATTTGCAGATCTGAGTGTATGTACCTACTTTCAGGGATACGCATTATTGATTCTTTTTTTTAGATGATTGATTAGATTAACATCTCGCTTGCATTTAGACTATAGAGTGATTTAAATAAAAATTATAACCCGAAATAAGGAATAATGTATAACAATGCAATGTTTATGAGAAAAAAAGTAGAATACAAATGAAAAACGATCATTGCGCACACGCAAATTCATTTTATTACAATTTATAAAATAAAAATAAAAAAATTTTGTTAACCAATACGATGTAAAATATTTTCATACTGAACGATTAAAAGACAGAATAATTATCATAACACAATCATTGTACATTATTGGTGGTTATCCTGATTTCGCTTAAAGGTATCATTATACCAATGCTAATACATGTATGACTTTTGAAAAGAAATTAGCTATATTGTCACAATAACTTATACAAGATATAAAAATTTGAACATGTATTTCATTCAATTTTCTTCGATCAAGATTTCATTAATTTAAAATTAATTATTGAGAAAGTAAAAACTCTATGAATACAAAACTAAGTGTATGCAAATAGAAAAATTACTTTAAAAAATTAGGAGTTTTAAATGAAAAGGAATAGTTTTCAAAATCAATAAACGATTGTTTGAATATGATCCTTTGAAATCTGTCATGGTAGTTTTTTACGTGCAAAAAATAAATTTCATATAAATGATGAATTTTATATTATTTTTTACAGAAATATTTCATGATTAGATTAAA
Organism: Argiope aurantia; assembly: GCA_026543865.1. Taxonomy (NCBI): domain Eukaryota; kingdom Metazoa; phylum Arthropoda; class Arachnida; order Araneae; family Araneidae; genus Argiope; species Argiope aurantia. The sequence continues at coordinate 474,495 of JAPMOR010057291.1, forward strand.
TATCAAAGCATATAAATAAATTAATAAAAACTAATCCTTTATCTCTTTTTTATAGAACCTTGTAAAAAATTTTTGAAGCTCGTAAACCGCACTTTCACTTTATAGATTTAACTTAAATATAAATTGATTGTGTCCCATTCATTTGGTGAAAGCAATCATTCATCACCTATAATAATTTTGATTGAAGTGTGGAGATAATTCTGCATCAACTCTCTTCAACAATAATAAGTTTATTTAATACAGATATTCAACTGTGAAAATAAATCTAATTGATTCTCCTCTCAGATAGGATGAATAAAATTCAAATACAATAGATATGAATCCAGTTATTTTTTAATAACCTTTGTTTATTGTATAAATTAATTGCTTCCAAACAAAAAAATAATACAATAACTTAAATATCAATGTTGAAATAATAAGTACTGAGCAATATTATAGGGCAACAAATAAGAAATAATTAAATTTAAATATACTCTTATACAGCTTCCTTTTACGAATTCAAAAATAGATAAAACATTAACATAATAACAAAAGAAAGCTAATCTATACTTATAATAAAGCTCAATGTGTGTGTGTGTGTGTGTGTGTGTGTTGGCGCTCTACAGACCAGACCATTCAACCTACAGCTACCAAATTTGGCACGTGTATACTTTGGAGGCCGGGAATGTGCACCTGGGGGTTATTTTTTCGAATTTTTAAATAGAATTTTATTTATTTAAAAATTAAGCGAAATTTTGACGTGTTTCTGCTTTAACTGCCGAAAATATTACCGCACAAAAAAGATTTTTACATGAAGTTAAAGATCAATAATTTATCTTTTAAATGATACTACTGTTTTAATCTTAAAATTAAATTTCTATTTTTAATGAATTTTCAAATAAATATTTTAACTATGTTTTTCAATAATTTTTTTCGTCAAAAATAAAAATAAAGATTAAGCACGTTTCGCATTCATGGAAAAAAAATTTTTTTTTAAAGTGTTGCCATCACATTGATTAAAGCTCTAACTGAAAATAAATGAAATCTTTTTGGAAATGAAATCTGCCAAAATATAATTTTCGGCACGTGTCTGTAGGAAATGAAACAAATATGAAATATTATTTTTTCTAAAAAATAAATCCAAGAAAAATTATTTTATGATATTTTACACTCTCTATACAGGGTGTGTATTTAGTCCCGGACCAATTTTGATGTTTAATGACTCATAAAATAATAAAAATATAAACAAACTTATGGCATTTATTGATGGAATAACTCATATATTTTCCGTTTCAGGTTTGAATATTTTTACTTTTGTAAATATCGTCTGCGCGTGTTTTTAATTTCAGATAATTTCATTTTCCAGTCTAAATATCTGTACTTTTCTAAATATCGTCTGCTTATTAATTGCATTTTCTCTCTTTTGTTTTTGGCAACTATTGAAATGTTATGTTTACTTTTGATGTGTTTGATCTATGTAGTACTTTTGTATGTGATGTTTTATTCGAGCGGATATTAAGGAGAATGCATACATCACAAGAGAAAGCACAGATTTTATGGTGGTCATAGAGTTAATTTCCAATCAACTAAATCACTGACTTTTAAGAGTTAATTTCCAATCACTTAAACTGACTGATTTATGAAAATTTGAATATCACTATTTAATATAAAAGGATAATTTTAGATTTTCCATCGATCGCTTCAAAGAAAATACGCCAATAAGCGCGCAGGTTTCTCAAGATTAATTGGCCTAAGATTATGAAAATGGTGAGTTTTTCTAAATTTTTAACATTTAAAACTTCATAAATAAGTCTTAGCTGATCGTGGAAAATAGAAACATTCATTCATTTATTTAAAATTTGGTGTGTCCAGAATATTTATCAGAATATGATACCTTACTGCATTAAATTTAGACTTCATAATTTTTGAAATATATTTATAAGCAAGAACAAAATATTATTATTGATTTCATTTCAATCCTTTTGAAAGCAAAACTAAAAACTGAATTTTACACTGAATCTCAGAAATTTTTGTTGAATTATTGTTTGAGATTTTACATAAACTATGAAAAATATTTTGTAGTTAACATAAGATTTAAAACGAGCGATTCTGTTTGCAATACTCATATTGAATAATAATAATAATTAATTAATAACAATAAAGATGATAAATAAAATAAAACGCTTGATTTTATTAAAATATATCTTAATATTAATTGCAATTTCGTCATTTACATTTTTAATTAAAGTTGAAGTTTTACCGGAAATGGCAACAAATTAGCAAAATATATATAATGAATTGAACGAGACGATCTAAACAATATAAGTTTGGTATGACTATCAAAATTTGAAGATTAAAAATGTTTTGTTTGAGAATCCTTTAAGAGACCAGTTACTTAAAATATTTAATTGGAAATTGTAGCGAGCGGCAATACTGGCGAACCGGCTGGTCGCCAAAGGCGGCTAGTCCTCAATAAAGGGAAAGATACAATGCAATACAACCATTAATATTTTGATAAAATCATTTATAAAACAGCATATATCGATGGCTATCCTTATAATACATAATTTTAATCAATGTTAACTTTTTTCTATGAGTAATATTTTTGTTCGATATAGTAATTAACAAAATTTTAATTCTTCCATAAGAAAATTATTTTTGCAAATTAAAATATAAATTTTCAGATACGGAGTATTCATCTCCATAACCAAGTATTTAAAATACTAAATGGTGTATATGTTCTATGCAAATTGTGATACTTCAGTTAAATTAAAGCTTGCGATATTTCGTGATTTAATATATCATAAAACTTTACGTTATACTTAAATTTATTATCTGATAATTAATTTGCAAGCAAATGATTTACCACTACGTAGTATATTTTACTTTGGCTTCCCTTCCATTGTGAATTTCATATTTTTTTCGAAATATAAAAGAATGTAATTACATGGTATGTTAATGGAGGTATTATCGGAATGTTCCATGGGATTATAAGTATTTCAATAAATATTAATTGTAAAAACCTATCAACAGTAATCTTTTCATGGATATGTTTGTTATTTTTAATAAAATATGTGTATATATATTTACCTCCTAAATTTCTTGCATCAATATTTTCGAAAATGAAAACACTTCTTTAAAAATGCCATTGATTCTTTTAACTTTTTCCTTCTACAAAAATTTCTTCTATGCTTTTCTTAAAATGCTAACTATCCATCATGTTTCACATTTTTCAGTTTGCAAAGAAATTTAATTAAGATAATTTCTGTTATATGAGAATTAACATTACAATTTATAAATAAAAATATTTTAAATCAAATTTATCAATGTTCATCAATTATTAGTCCATTAACTACAATTTTGTTGTTGAAATGTTTGATCAGATAAGTTACATGCACAAAAAGTTGTGCAAATATGTGATTATCTTCAAATTATGTTTCATTTTGAAAATATTTGATATTTTTAAAAGTGGGTATTGTTATAAAATGATCAATAAAATAATTTTAATAATAACAAAGAAGTTTATCGCTTGTATAAATAACCGATCGTTACTATAACTGCTAAATTAGATATTTATGTTAAAAATAATGTAAAAATATATTGCATTATAAAAACCAAACCAAAAATATAATGCTTCAAGTGTTATTCCTATATGCTCAATTATTCAATGTTATGTATATTATTCACATATGTTAGATTCTGTTCCGTTTTACTTTGTTCGGTTCAACTTAAGATGAATTTCAAATTTGTTCTCTTGTTGTAAAGAAACGAAGCACAGAATACTTTCTGCTACACACAGTAGATATATATACAAAATGAAATTAAACTGTCAGGCGTGATTTTTGGCGCCGAGTGGTGTACATAAAATTCCAAAATCCCAAAACGGGGTCGTTGCAGCTAATGGGTTAATCTCCCATACTATTTTCGTCGATAATGTTTTTTGAGGTAAAAATAAGAGGGCTCCATATTTTTCCATTTGAAAAAGCGCTGCAAGTGAAAAAAGTAAAAATCTCTGCAGAAATAAAAACTCGCTGAATTTCATTACTTTCATACACTTCTGTGAATAAGAATTCCCTTAAGTTGCATTGAAATTCTTTTTCATAACTATTAATTGTTCAATAGGAATCCGCATATCCCGCACTTTTATCGCTCATAATCCCTCATTCTGAAATCGTGTTTAGGTAATTTCAATTTGCATATTAAAATAGAGCTTTTATAATTTATTTTATCATTGTTAGCTTATGTTTAAAATCTCATTTTGGTAAGAGTAAGTAACGATAGACTCCTATCTATCGTAACTAGTTTAATTTAGTTTAGTTTATACATTAGTTTACCACAGTTACATTAACATCCCATTTTAAAGCAACAATAGGTCTATTTTTTGGGACGGACCTCGTAATTTTGAACCGCTGTCAGATGACGAAGACGACTACTGAGCTGGGAGTCCTCTCGCCAAACTTCCACATCGTACCAGCAGAAGGAAGTTTAATAGTCACAGACCCACTTACACGATTGTTCTTCGGTCTAATCGGGTCTCGAACCTGAAACCCTCCGGTTCCGAAGCCGAGACCTTACTACAAGGCCGCCGTGGCCTAAGATTATACCAAAAACACCACAACTAGGTTCAAGTATCTTTCACAGAATTGACCATCGAGTTTGAGATCTTCTGATTTCCAAGCCAAAATTTTACATTCTATCTTTTTATTATAATGAAGAAATATTTGTGGATGATCAACTACAAAATTCGCCAAGATTTTCATTCTCTTTACAATATATTTCTTACTCATTCGAAACCGGTCGAATTTACTTGAGTTATTTTATTCACAAATTAATCTTTATGTTAAATATGGTTAATCATGAGTTAAAAGTGGTATAATTTTTGATTCTAGGGACCATGATCGTAGAAAATAGGAGGAATTTTCCTGAAATTATGCCACGAGAACCTTTACAATAAGAAGACTCCCTGAGAGAAATCAACCTAAATATTCTATTAGTTTCGGTTAATCACCTGAAATAGTCTGTTTATGCGCCATAGACTAAATCTAATTTTAAATCGAAACAATAGTATTGACGACACCCAATTAAAACGAATAAATACCTATTATATTAGACAATCTTCGATTCTACTTTTTCCCATATGATTCCCAATTAACGAATAATGAGTCCATTGAAAATCATCTTGTTTACATATATAGGCAATCGCTCTAGATCTCAGCTTTTGAAAAAAGAAAACAAGAGCTCCCACGCCTTCAACTGGACTCAAAAAGGAAAAGACAAGAGACCAGAGCCTTATTGACCTGGCCTTAATTTGGAATCCATCGAAAAACGATTGCGGAGAATCCCAATTCATCTAGGAAAAGATGAACGTCAGGAAGAATGAAGGTCAGAAATACGAACCCTTTCGCCTTATTATGAGACAATTTAATTCATAAAGGACCAAAAAACAGTTTGCAATTTGCGGGGGCTGGACCCAGGTGAAGTTCATGGTGTATAGAAGACGTTGCTAAAAGTGGGGTACGGGATCGACTCGTATCTGAAGATTAAATCACCGTCATTATTTGAGAAAATGTCGACTGTTCGCACCAACTGAATTGATTTCGTTTGAAACTAAGGTTGGATAATGATCATTTGGCTCATTATAATACAGTTGGTTTATTCAAAAAGTTCGTTGAGAAAAAAATAAAATTTGCAGGAAGTTGTTTCAATTTTTCGAGGAAAAATAACCTCTATAAGTTCTTAGAATAAAGAGAATAGAAAATTTATTTTATTATGAAAACAATTACTGACTTGACAATATATAATTTTCATACTATTTTATGGGTATTTAAGATTTAACATCTTTAATCTGGTAAAGCCAGGTAGATTAATTTTTCTGCTCTTCAAAAATATATTTCGATGCCTAGGAAATTTCTTAAAAGTAGTAGATTTGATTTTGAATGCTTATGAAATGCTGGTTGAAGTTTGCTGAAAGAATATAATTTAATATAATTTCAAGATCTGATATCTATTTTTGAAATTTAAATGCAGAATTTTCTACGGATTTCTACGGATCATAAAAAATATTAAATTAATCAAAATAGACTCAACCGAAATTTGCGGATAGAATCATTTTTAATTTTATGTTACAGAAAGTTATAGCAAAAATTCGAATAAATTGATATATTATCTTATCGGGTAGTTAAAGAATGTTATCATAAAAATAAAACTTAAATAAAAAAATAGAATAAAATAAAAAAATTTAGTAATTCAAGATTGTTATAAAAATTAGTTTTTGAATATGAATGGATCATAATAGAAAAACATATGGAATAATTTAGAAATAATTAAACAGAACAAATTTTTGTTCGCAATAAAGTTCAATTAACTAATTAAAAAACAAAACTGAAAATTAAATTTGCTATACTTAATTAATTGTTAAATTTGAAGAGAATAAAAAATTTTATCATAATTATTATATGAAGTGTATCACATTTTTAAAAAATAAAGCTGTAATTAGACAAATGACATATATATATATAAATGAAATTATTACGAAATGTAATGATGTCTAATGCAATACTAATTTATTCTTAGCATTTTCAGTTTGTTCTTGATGTTTCTTCATTTAAGAAATGAATATGAAATTGCAATTAAAAATCTAGGGAATTATACATGATGTTTTTTCAATGTAATTATTCTCATGACAGAAATTCTGCGATACTTCTTTAAATATGGTCTAAGTTTTTACTGAATTATTCTAAAAATTTAATCCTGTAAATTTCACATGTTTCATACTCCAGTGCATTTTATAATATAAGCTAAACGAATTTTTACTATGTTAAAAGAAGATCCTTAAAAGAAGTAAAAATTAAAATATTTTCATTTCCTTTGAAAAATCAGAAATTCTCCCTCCTTTCTGTTTTTTTTTTTTTTTTTTTTTTTTTCATTTCTCAGATATGAGAAAAAAGAAAGAAATTCTTGAAAAGAATTTTTAAAAAATGAAAAAGTGCATTTACTTCTATAACAAACCATTTTATATTCTAATTTTCACATTAAGCTACTGTAACTTTTTCATCAAAATTTCAACACTTCAGGACAATACAAATTTAGCTTTTGAAATCAGCGCCCGAATTAACAGTTGAATCATTGAGCTCACTTAGCGCCTCGTTTAAGAAAATATTCTGCTTAAGAAAAAACAATTATCTCACAAACCAGTTGAGATACGAGTTTACGATCTGCTGCAATCGTGCTTGCTTTACGAATGAAAATTTATCTCGATTGGGGAAAAAGAAAAAGAAATCATCATTCATATTTTATACGCCATTCTGAGAACTAACTTCAGGGATAAAAACTGCTTTACATTTAATATTTGTCAAGAAATGAAGAAAAATACAAACTGCTTTTAAATATTTCATAAAGAAGAACAAAACTAAGGCTTACGTCAATACGAAATTTGTGAAATTTCATGGTGCAAAAAAGCTGCAGAATGAAAGAAATGCGTAATGTTTAGTCTTAAAGTATTCATAGCTGTTAATGTATAGCTAAAAAAATCTCAAAATTAAAAAAAAAATTAAAAACAGACAAAAATAACGATATAGACAATTTACTCATTTAATATTATGTTTATGAAAAATTTTATATTTATTTATATTACATTATATTTAATGACAGAATAAATAAAAATCTAAGATGTTTAGGCTGTTGCCATTACTTTAATCGTAAAATATTCACATAAAATTTTAAAAAAATACCTAACGTTTATATATTGCCTTATGTTTTCGTAAAATAAAATAATGATATATATTTGAAAGCTTTATGACTCGGTCTGTTCAAGAAAGTTGTTTAACCAAATAACTCAATATTTTTGATTTAGAAACGGTATTTAATTAAAATAATACTTTGCATCTCTCAAAAATTTAATTTTTTAAATACTCGAATAAATTAATTTTTATAGGAAATTAATACATTCATCTTTATTCACTAATATCTTTATATGCATAATAAAAAAATCGTTAATTTTTAATTAATATCACATGATGAGTTAAAATTTAAAAAAAACATATGAGATGTATTATACTTATTGCCATATTTTGCAAAGAAAAAAAAAGTTTGTTCTTTTTTATTTGAATTATAAAAAGGGCTTGAAAAATTCCAGTTAAATGAAAATATTTATTAATATTATAATTCGAAAACATTCATAAGTAACTGAAATTCCTTAATTTCAATATTAAGAAAATTCTAGAAAAAATTAAATGAAATAATTGCCATACGATATCAATAAGAAAAAAATTACTTTCTCTGACATTAATTTTTTTTTCATGTTCGAAATATTAAAATTAATAAATGGATTAAATAAAAATTTTTTTTATCTATAATCAAAATCATTAAACACGATACTCGTTTATTATTTATACTCATTTATTTATAGGTATTATTTATGTACTTTATAGTTTGCAAAATAAAATGAAACTATAAATAAAAATATGTTAAATAAAGTTCCTAAATAATTTAAATTGCTACTCTATGTTCATGGGAAAATACACGAATTGTGTGCTATTTAGAATTTGAATAATTTCTGAAATCGAACTCAATAAAGAGGGAGGCGGGGACTAGATATTTCAATTTGAAAGGTTTCTGTAAGTATTCTCTATTTCTCTATTCTAGATATTTTTATATTCTTACATATAAAGAACGTTTTAAGAAATTCGAATATTTTTATATTAATTCTGTTTATTTTTTATATAAATGAAAGACTCAGTTCCTTTATGATTTTTACTTTGGATTAAAAATCCAATTCCATTCATTCTTATTTGCAATATTTTGATTCATTGCATTTGGCTTAGTCAATTTTTAACCAGAATCCCATAAATAAGTCCATAAAACGATATAATTTTGCAATTTTTGCTCAACTCATCGCTTAATTAAAAAATTATTTAAAAAATTACATATCATGATACTTGTAAATACTATTCGTTCTAAAAGAAAACTGGTTGATATTCATATATTTTATACGATCATTTATCATCATTAGCGTAAGCAGTAGAAGTCAATTATCGCAACTTAAGATTGATTGACGAATAGCGAATAGTAATAGCTCGCGATATTCATTACAGAACTAAGGAGTAAAATTACGCGACGGAAGTTCTACAAGTATTAAAGAAGCAGATAAGTTACCGTAAAAAGTATTTGCTAAACGCGAAACATTCTTGTGAAAAGACGCGGGCGAAAAAAAAAAAAAAAAGAAGAAGGTAAAGAGACGCAGTTCGTTGCACGATACAAGAAAAAAAATAATAAAAAAAATTTTAATTTGGAAGAGTCTGAGGCTCATGGATGCTTGGTTTCCCATAAATTATTTATATACGAGTAGCATGAATTTTTTTTTCATAAATGCGTTTTCTACTTTATTCTTTTTAATGTAGTTTTTAAAATAAATTTGATTGTTGCTTCAATATCATTTCCGAATCATTCTTCTTTCAGTGCTTTGTTTAGTTAAACTCTTTTCAGTTTCTCAACCAAAGATATTTAATATTACACGAAAATTATTAATTTTGTAATTCGCAAATTTACTAACATATATTTGGATAGTAATTGCGGTTTGAAAATTTAAATGATTGACAGTTATACTGCAGACGCTATATACAGAATAATGGAATTGCAGAAATGAAAATAATAATAATAAATAAATAAAAATAAATAAGGAAAAAATTAAGAATGAAAAAAAACAGTTAAAAGTCGATTCAATTTATTTTCATGGTAAGTTATTTTGTAAACTTTTCAAAAGAATTACAAAGGAATTTACAAGATTTCTTGTTAGGGACATTCTAAATAGTTCAAAAGGTTTGTTGTCTTCTATTTTTTTCTCCGGATGTAAGACCATAAATATTAACAATTTTTTTTCCTGACATCTTTGATGTTATTTATAGGCGAGATTATACGCCCTAAATCACATCTTTAATGCTTCTGTTCCGAATCTTATTGATTTATCTGTATTCTGTTTACAGTTCAATGAAAAAAGATGTAAGCAGGCATTAAGACGAAATAGAATTTTTTGCATTTGGTATACTTTTGATTGAAGAAAATTCTTTAAATTGAATTTTATTCGTAAGTAATTATAAAATATTCTCAAGAACAATATGTTATAAATGCTGATCTATCAGAATAAAATATTCTGCTTAGTAGTTTACACAGCCAGATAAGGAATAAGGTAAGGTGATAACGAATTTGTAATTATTTGTTTATTTCTCTGTCAACAAAAAACTTGTAAATACTGCTTGTTTTGAGCTACGCCCCTTTTTTTTTTTTAACTAAAAATGTTTTCATCTTATTTGAAGGTCACTTTTTAAAAGTAGAAGTTAAATTATCTTATTCAGAAAAAAAAATAATAATTCGTGCTTGCTGTTACTTAAGTTTAGGTTACTTTACTTCATAATAATTATAGGGGGAAGTAGACGTATTCTATTTAAGACGCCAACAAATATTTTTCAAATCATTTTTAATAAACGTTTTTACACAACAAAGATTTGTACAATTTTAATTTTTTTTATTTGGAAAGAAAGCTTTTATATGTAGTTTTAATGCAAAAACATGTACTGAAAGAAGAATTCTTTTTTTTAATACAATTGTGCTATGATGTTATTAAAATACGAACCGCTCGAAATAAGGTAAAGCATTTTGAATTTGCATTCCTCAACAAAATGTATTTGTCCGAGTGAGAATTCACAGTATACCTACGTATATAATATACATTTTACGATGATCCTCATCATATTGATCACAATGAGTCTGATGCAAAAAAAAAGTAAAATATTAAAAATAAACACCCGTCTTTTCCTTCTTCGCCCACATAAGATACAAAATATGATTATTCTTAGATACTAATTTAATTTTACATTACTATTCATGGGATGCATTCTAATAATAATTTTACTACAGAAGAATATTATATATTTAATATTTTGCATTCAATCGAATTTAAATATTTGACTATCTAAGTGCAATGAACTTATTTGTATGATATTATCTTATCACAATTCTTTTCCTCCGCAACTTCTTCTAATCAGTTTTCACAAATATTTAAAAACTCTAGAAAATACTAAGGACATATTTATTTTTTAAAGAGATAGAAGAAAGAAAAAATTGTTATAAAAAGTTTGGAAACTCATTAAAAAATTAGTTACAAATTCTGATAAAGTAAAGATACAATGAACTTAACATGATCTACTGTTATGTAGATTTGGCATGCGGTCGTAAACTCCCAATATTATTGCAAGTGGGAGATCTTTTCAAGTAAAAAGAACGCCTCCTTAAATCCTTATGCTTGTACTCTTTATGACAAGCGTTCAGATAGACAGGATTTCCGATGTTCAATGACCTTGAAAACTTTCAGATTGAATAAATTTTTCTGCAGGTATTTTAGAGAGATTTTGACCATTGCGGAGAATGGAATAAACCTTTATTTCAGTATTAATATGATTATTTTTAGTTTTAAACAAAGTGTATTCTCATTATTGAAAAAAAAAAACATGATTAAAAATAACACAGCTATACATTGACAAATCGTTGCTTCCAAACTTTAAAATTGTCGATTGTAAAAAAGAATCATAAAAACGAAGTGAAATTTTAGAAATTAATGAATGCTTAAATACCTGACTCAGTATATTATTATGAAAAATAAAGCAAATAATAAATATATTTTAAACTGCATTTAGTATTTGTTGTACAAGGCAATATAAGCTGATCAAAAATGCTTTATGAGTTTTCAAAATAAGTTTTTTCCCAAGTTTTATGGTCTGGTTAAAATTCATGATTTTATTTTGTTTTGTTTTATTGCCAGTCTATATAATTTTTCCTAGAGAAAAACTATATGATTCAATAACTTACATCAACGAAATAAATTACAGCTAAAATAAAACTTGTCGAATTCATTACTACATCATTTTAATTTGTGCATTCTGAAGAAATTTTTCTTCACATTACAGACTGCCATGATGTTAGATGACATGCGTGGTAGAATGTATCATGTGATGAATTCAATTAAATTTATCTTGAAAAGCAGTTTACATTTAATTAAAAAACGACAAATTTTCCGAGATTGATTAAAATTTTTAAGGAAATGACAAGAAATTAAAAACGTTCCCAAGTAAAAACGCATTCAATAATTAACAATTTTTTTTAAACAACGAGTAATTTATGAAGAAAATAAAAGTTGCATCATTCAAAATTTTTCGGGAAAATACCCAGACACTTCAGGATTTTGGAACATCTATGTTCATTGTGAAAAAAATGTCCTCCTATTATTACTCTAAATTTCGAAGAATAAATATTCTCTTATGCGTACATAATTTATACATTTAATATTCTACTAGAATAGGAAATATTTACATCCTATTGATAATATTAGTATTCTACGAATACTTTTTAAATTTTCTTTATTTCTCTTATAATATTTTAATGTTTTCTTTAATTCAATTTCTAATAAAAAATTTGGATCTCAAAGAATAAAGAAGCGAAAATTCTGACAGAATACTCATCATAAATTACAGTTTTGATCACATTTAAAATACATAAATTAATTTTGAATTAATATTCCTGAATTTGTTTTTAACACAATTCATTTCTTCAGAACTCATTTTATCTTAATTCCTTAATAATATTATTTGGTCTAAGTTTAAAATATATTTCTACTTTTTTTATTATAACTAATATAAAGGAATTAAAAACGCTTTTTACTTATATTAGTTACTGCTTTTAATATATTGCTTAATCCATGTTACAAATAGTATGGAATCTAAAAATTAATACTTCTTAAATTTTTCTTTTTTTTTAATGCATCAATTCTTTTATATGTTTTTTTCATATGTATCAATTGATATTTAAGAGCTTTAAAATTGTTAAAATATTATACTATCATCAAATTCAATATTTACGCAAAAGATTAAATTTTTAGTATAATAGGTAATAAGTGAATAATTCAAATTGAATACAAATCGCATCCTTAAGAACATGAAATATGCAAAATTAAGTACACATGTATAAAAACTAAATTTGCATGTAGTTGGGACCATTCTTGTAAAAAATAATCATTTATAAATTGTATATATAGTTTTCATATCTTTGTTGAAGCAAAAGCGAAATTAAAGTCACACATTCGTAGGATAGTTTCCATCTCTGAATAGCGAGTTTAGATCGATTTTTCTTGTTTCAAAAACTAAGAATTATCTTTATTTTTCATTGCAAACTTTCATCAAAACTTTTATACTTTATGAAACGTGAAAAACACTTTTAATTATTTCCTTTTATTCTTACTGTTACCTTTTAAAGTGTTCATCACTCTTGCCTTTAAAAAAAAAAGAGAAAAAATAATTAACTAAGTTAAGCATCAACCTTTCTTCAGGAATAATGCAACTTAAATTCCGTTAAGCCAATTCAACCGCATCTTGCTCCATATTTTTACTTTTTTCTTATCTCTGGTGATCCGTTTAAAAGTTAAAGTGCCAGCGGTTAAATGAAAACGCTAACGGATGAAAAGATGCATTAGAGACAAATGTCACTTTTTAAAGAGCACACGGTTAATAGCGTAGATTACGTTTAATACAGGAAAAATTTGATGCTACCTTTTATTCAGTTTCCCTTATTTTGTCAGATCTGTAATTGTTTGATAATTATTAGAGCATTGTTTATTTGGAATGTTACGCAAAGGATTAAGTTCTCAATAGCATCTTGTGTTATTAACATGAACTTTTACAAACATATCATTATATCAAAAAAAGCTTCTAATGAATAGCTCGAGGTAAATGTTAATCTGTCGTAAGTGATTATATGGAACATGTAAATGAAAAGAATACGTTAACTATATTTGAGGTTAATGTTTTTAATCCTAAGATGATACCTTCTGTGATATTAATTTATATCATTTAACGAGATGTGAAAGTTAATGGTGCGTACACCTTTCCAAGGTCGTTTCCATAAGCGTTTCTTTTGCTTCTGCGTTCATCTTCAAAAATGAAAATTAAAATTTCCTTATATTACTTGTTTTTGTTACTGATTTCATTTCATTTAAAGCAGAGCAAATTAATCAGATACTTTTGATGGATAATAGAAATGATATCTTACAGGATGATTAAAAAGTATTTCGACACATTTTAATGATAAGGAAGATATATAAAGACCAAATCAGATTTATACTCTAACTTAGAAACGTCATGTATGGCGATTAAATAGCGTTATTTGAATTATAAAGGATAACTAATGTGAATTTGTAACAATAGTGGCTTTCAGATTATAGTGGAACACAGAATTCATTTAAAAAAATCAATCCTTTCAAGGATTGATTTTTGGATATTTTTAATTTAGCATTCACTGTAATTGAGAAGGTTCCTTAATACGGTTCAAATGTTTCCTAAAGCTCTTAATTTTGAAAACCATATCTCCATTTTTTTATCTTAATTTTTCTTTTATATCGGAGTATATAAATAACTTGCAATCATAAATTCTCCAGTAAAATCATTTATTTTGATTTTTCTGAATCGCCATAAAAATTAGTCAGAATCGTTTTGAATTATATTATGCCTTTTAATAAAAAACAGTCTTAAAGCTAAGATGATACAATCGGTTTCTTATTTTACATTCTTCTCTGTAAATCTTTGACTCACAAACACATTATTTTTCTTATAGTTTGTTTTATAAAGAGAATGAACAAAGACTAAGACTTTTTAAATACAAAAAAGTCTTTTTAAGAGCATCGTTATACAACAAGTGCTCAAAGGCATACAATTGAGTTCTGCTTGAATTCCACTTTATGCATGATAGAATTCTATGTAACACTAAGAACTATTCAGAAGAATATACTCGATTATAAAAACTACATATTTCACACAGAAATTGTAAAAGACAAGAAACGACAACCAATATACTTTTTTAAAAAAAATATTGAAATAAAATCAAACAAATTTAAAAAGCAGAGTTTAAACAAAATTTTTATTGAACATGAAATATCACAATTTATCTCGAATGATAAAGTATATAATATTTCCATTGTATTCCGGCCTTCATCGAAATTTATTCGCTTAAACTCTCTGTCGAACCATAGAAATTTTCTGTATATAATATCCTTTCCAACATAGATGTCACCAAAGGTAAAGATATTCTATAAAAGCAGGTTAAGAGAATTCAAAATCATTCTCTTTAGAACAATTCCCTCACATTTTAGGAAAGTAAGAATAACCTTGGATAAAGACTAATTTTGGCACAGACATTGTGCAGCCAGATTAAATCAGCTCGTTGTTTTCAATTATAGACCTTTCCCAAAATCTATTGTTTACGAAAAAGACATTTCCTATTGTTAAGAGACTTCTTTGATGATGGGAAATATCTCCAAAATCAGAACGGATACATTAAGAAATACAACAAATTGTTTCAGCGTTGTCGTTCAATTTTATAATAATAATCGCATAATGTATGTAAAGAAATGTAATAAAATTGATCACATTAAAAAAAATCTGAATAACATGGCAATAGGGTTCTGGAAATTTATATGAACAAGCTTTGAAATGTCAAACAACCAAGAAAAAAACTCTGTGCATGCGTTTTTCAAACAAAAGCTAAATTAAAAAAAATCATCGCTATTATTAAAATGTTTTTTGAAATGCACATAAATTATTTGGCAATCTATAGAACTCTATAGATGGAATCCATAGAATAAAATATACATTATAGATGATGATTATGATTAAAATTATATTAGAAAATAGATATAATATGGTTAAAAAACTTGAAAATGAAGAATTCATTTTTTTAATGTATTAGCTTTGTACATATTCTGTAAATTGAGAATTTCTCAAAAATTTACAAAATATTTAATTCACATTAATTCAACTTAAAAGAATATGGATAGAACAGTTTTTGTTGGATGCATCTTTTTTTCCACAATATTAATATTATTAGCATTAATTCGATAATGTCATCTAATTTTGATGATCCAATACTTTACATTATTTACATAATTACATTATTTTAAATTCAACTTGCACAATAACATAAAGCATACAGATATTTCAATTATGTAAGCATAGAAGGAAATTAATTAACAAATAAAATAGGAGAAATTGGTCTAATTATTAAGGTTCTTTCGCAATTTAAATTTATATTTTTCGAAAATAGGAGATGAAAGTAAGTAGGTGACAATTGATGATGTATTTAGATGTCACGAGCTTATAAATAAAATAAAAATTAAATGAAATCAGTACAATGATTGGGGATGGAAAATTCCGTTCGAAATTTCTTTTCCTATACAGAATGTACTACAACGTATAGTCTTTGAGATTTATCTCGGAAATGGTGTGTAGGTGACAAGATCATGGATGAAATATCTAGAGGTCATGAACTTTCATATGAAGTAAATTAGAAAAAAATCGGAACAGTAGTTGAGGTTAGGGGATTAGCTCCTTTGTTTTACTAATTATTTTGAGTATACAGATTAGAAATATTATACTATAATTTTCCATGTAAATATATGTTTTAAAATCAAATTCATGACTTTCTTGTTTAATAATTTTTAAGATAAAATATGATACTAAGTATTTGTTATAAAAAGAAATCTTTCACGATCACATGCATTATTTCCTAAATATTCAGTCCTTAAATAGGAATTAACATTGCATTAAATTGATTTACCTTTCAAATATTGTAGATTCCAGTTGTAATAGTATTTTATTAACTGATATTAACAAAAGGGGGGAAATTATTTATGCACATATGATTATTCTATGTGTTTCCATAATAAACACAATTTATATTTCAAGAAAAACTGGAGATAAAATCATTAAGATAATGTGATCCAAAAACACATTATGACAAAAAAATAAAGCACAAAATAACTGATATTTTATATTTTAATCGCATTACTATATATTTGATTTCGTACTTGTAAATGTTTTTTAATATCTCTGTTGTCTGATTGAATTAAATTTAAAAAATCAACAAAATACCTAATACCAAAATATAAGAAATAAATTTTAATCTTTTGAAATAATTAATCAAAATTTCTGAATATTACTATAAATTAAATTCTGAATTTTTAAAAAGTAACTTGTAATCTCAATTTTTGTAAAATTTGGAATACTTACGCTAAATAGTTTTGCAAATTTTGAATTGATAAAATTTTTAAAAATCCTATGAGAAGTTATATGTCAGATGAAACCTGACTTCAAACTTTTCAAATTGAGACACATAAAACTATAAAATTTCAAAGAATATTATAATCCTGATTATTTTAGAGTTTATTTTTTAAAAAAATTAAGGAAATAATATTCTTCGAAAATAATCAATAACATTCCAACAGAAAACTGTAAATAATCTAGATTTGCAAACGTTTTATCGTTAGATATTCTGATTCAATCAATATTTAAAAGGCATTTCATCAAACATATGGATTAAATTAAAATTAAAAAATTCAGAAAACTACACTAGAAATCAGTATTTAATAACGTATTAAAAACTTTCGATTAATATTTAATTGATTAAAAGCTTAATTTAAAATTAAATTATAGAGTTGAAACCGTTCTGAATTTTTCCAAAAACTTTGAAAGAATTCTTTTAAATATTCCTCAGGAAACTGCATCCATCAAACATGCTTTTCATCAAAATAAAGACATTATATTATTTTCCTGCTATCAAAAAAAACCACAATCTTAATGATATCCTAACATTGTACAGAAAAGCGACCATAAAATAAGAAACGAAACCATTAACTTCTGATGTCTCATTGTTTCCTTGGCATCACTTCCTCCATCTCCAACAGCACTTCCTGAATGCATACAGTGTGCTTTGTTTTCTTAAAAGATCCTTGAAAGGGAATGTTAGTCCAGTTAATCTTTGCATAATGGGATTACTATCAAGTAGCCATCGTCCGATCTAATAGCATTTGCATTTCAGCTAAGGGTGGCCCCTAATCCTCGACTCGCATGGATGAGCAAAAGCGTTCGAACACCTTGTGTGCCTTTTGCAAATTTTGTCTAATGAGAGGTAGGCGTTGAACCGATGACGTGAGTTCTCCTAAAAGGCTTAATGAAATGATGAGGAATTAATGTAGAGGGTTCGCGATAGGGGTGTTTGCTATGGTTTCGGTTCAGCAAGTAGCAAACGGCTTCTGGAATTTCTGGTTGATGAGGAGTAACTGTTGCGGTTTTTTCCCCTGTTATCCAACGATGCGGCTTGAGGTCGATGGATTGAGACTCATTCCGTTTTATGATTAAAAAAATTTCTCTCGGCAAGTTGGAAGGCAAAGGTAAATACTTTTATATTTAAACTAATATCTCGCAACATAAACGGTGGTAACAGAAACAGTCAATGTTAGGGCATGATAATCACTTTTCAGTTCCTAACTTCTAAGATATTGCGGTTATCAAAAAACTTCAAATACAGAAGTTTTTCATCTTAATGAGGCGCTAATGTGGCTAGTTGGATTTATTTTTCCTGTCTTCAATATTAAGAAAGTTAGAGCGAAATGAAAATTTACACCCCACCCCACCATTTCCATCCCCTTTGAGCTAGATAGGCCATTTATGAACTCGTACAAGATTTTTGCATTTCTAGCAGCATATTCCAAACTATTTAAAATCGAAACAAAATTACTCTAGTTTTCTTGTTCACAAGATAACATCGGCAAAGTGTTACACACACACATACACAATATTATATATATATATATATATATATATATATATATATATAATAATGTGTGTGTATATATATACATTCCTGAAGTCTTGTAATGAAAACCATTGCCACAGGTAGACTTTCTATAGGAATTTATCTAATACTATAGAGTAGCTGTGATTTTTTATATAATATTTCCTTATTCGATGATATTTGTAAGATATTTTATTCTAAAAATTTATAATAGATTTGGGCCTCTAACATTGTAATATATTAGTATTTAAGGCCTGATTCTTTATTTTATATATAAATTTTACTCTTAATTCCATAGCAGCGATTATGCGCACTCAAAAAATATTTAAATTTATATTCCAGTGGTGAATATAAATTGGGTAACTAAAACATTTGAAAGCATCAATATAAAATGTATTTAAAATATTTATTATAGTTAAAGATAAACATTGTATGAAAATAAAATTGAAATCTTTTAAAAGCTTATTTTCCTCCCATTTTGAAATGGTACAAAAGTAGTGTTTGTGCAACTATTTCTATGACCCAAAGGAAAAGAGTTATATTTGATTAAATTTTGATTAGAAATCCAATAAAATTTTTGAAAACCTCTTTCTTAGTGATCACTTATTATCCAAGAAGTAAACATGTTCCTAATTTGATTATCCAACCATCTGTCCAGCAGATTGTTTTGAATTGTTTTTTTTTTACCATACACTCGCAAGATGTATTTTTCAGATAGTATACCAGCACTTAACCCGCTATCTCAAGTTTCTGTCAGTAAGCAATTTAACAAGTCTATCTTGGATTCATGTTTTTACTTTCCTGTATACAAAGAACAGAGGAAGTATTGTAAATGCCAAAAAATTCGAGCTCAGTCTTTTGACGAATCTACACATTTTAGATCTTCCTACGCCCGAAAAGTCAAAAATGTTTTGAAGTAGATGGATAAAATTTGATATACGGGCAAAATTTGTATATTTCTATCAAATTTTAAACTATACTCATTTAGAAGTCTTTGTCATTTCGAGTAAAAGAGCAAGCTATAATTATAAAATGCACAAAGCTAGATAGATACAATTTGGTACACAGATTTAGTATCGAAAAAACAGATTATCATCAAATTTTTAACCAGATCCCTCAAATGGTTGACCATTTGTCGGTCAGTACTTTCGCATTCATGCACACACAATAACAAATAAACGCAATGATTTAAGTCAATGAAATTAGAAATTTGATCTTGTGACTGCAAATTATAGTTCTTTGTCATATTTTGATTCCAATCGGTTGGAAAAAAAAGCAGCCAAAATCCATTCGCACAATAGATACTAGAAAAATCTCTATATTTCGTAGCTGTTATTCGCCAATGTCATGCGAAGCATTAGCAAACTTTCCAAAGATTCGCAATTTTAAAGAGCATGGGAGAGGATGTAAGACCTTTATAAAAAAGTATACGAGAAATTTTCTAGAGACTTTCGCTGATTAAACTAAATATGTATTGCGAACTTATGTATATATATGCATTAACAATTTTATATACTTTTAATCGACTTTTTCCATTTGGCGTTGTAGATGTCTGTAGTTTTACCCATATTTAAGGGGTTAAATATTATGTTAAAATGTATGAGCTTATTTTATGAATTCAAAATAAATAAAGATTGGAATTACTATTTTCAGAAATTGTATGTGTCTGTCTATTTGAATAATAGTGTTTTCTTTGATGTTTCATGCCATCGAGATTTATGTTTATTCCTCTATGTAACACTTTTTACACTTGCTGAAAATAGATAGGTTAAATGATTTTAAATCTAAGGAATCGTTTATGGTCATGATGCGGGAGAAACAACTTGAGATATTAAATAAATTTCGGGTCGCTTATCGCAGAAAATTTTTTATTTTATACAAAAATTATCAATTTAAATATTTCTTTGTGCCATTGAAGTTAATGTTACTTATTTCAGCTGCCTCGTTATATATGATTTCAAAGGAGGACACTCATAAGAAACATTTCTTGTTAACACGAAATTGCAATGATAAATGAATAAAATAACAGAAATTGATATATTATTCAATAATTTTTGAACAAATCGTTTTTAAAAGGAGTATGTGAAAAGAAACAGGATTCAGCATTTTAATGAAATAAGAGTTTTGCAATCTTATAAGTTTGGGTAAATGCATGCGAACAATGTCAAATAATTGGTTAATTGATAATGAAGCAGAAACTGTATATCACATAATCAAGATCTTATGATAAAAAAAAATGCCTTGGCGGATTTATATAGTTACAGATTTGAAGTTCCTTACAAATCGCAGTTTGCGACATTCATTTCTGAAATATTCATATATTTCTGGATGGAAAAGGAAAAAAATTTTCGCTAGAAAATAAGAATAATTTTCTGTTATAATAATAATAATCATAAAAATCCTTGAAAAACTCAAAACCATGGTCATAATAGCGATAAAACTGCCATCTTTTTATGATCACGTAAAGAGAAAATAACATTTTCCTGTATTTTTCTTTGAGCTAGTTTCCTTGCTTGCACAATACAAAATGATTTCACCATTTCTTTGAAATACAAAATTTTGATAAATTATTTTATTCATCAAATAAAATAGTTTTTCCTGTGATTTTGCTTAAAATAAATTTGGTAAAAGTTTTTTTAATAACTTCTTTTTTTTGCATTTTATAGCATGGAATATTTAACAAATTAAAAATTTTGTTTTGATCATTCTTTATAAAAAATATTTAAGCATCGAGCATAAGACTGCAATGAAATAAATAAAAATACAAAATAAAAGTGTTTTATTAATGTCTTTTAGTTGTGAGACTGTCGATCTTGTATTTCATATGCTTTTTTTTGAATAATTTCGAGATTTATTTATTTTTACCGTATTTATTCTAAAATCATATGACCAATTAGCAGTTTTGATAGGAATAAATAAGAGTACTTACAATAACCATGAATTAATTTAAATTAAGTTGCTTTTTTGGGTTGGAAAATTCGATTTTTAAAAATATTGAACACTTTGCTAAATTTCCGATTCGAATCAATTCTGAATGAAAATTTTAACAGTCATTCTTTTTGAATAAATAAAACTTTATTATAATTGTTAAGTTAACAAATTAAATTAATTGTTACAAATATTAAGTTAACAGAAAAATTATTTGGATTTGTTTATTATTCTTCCATATGAAGGAAACTCGCAATTTATGTGGCAAATATAAATCTTAAAATGTAAAGAAAAATTTCAAATAAGTTTTGTATATTTCACAGTAACCGTTATGACAAATATTATGGAATGATTTATGGGGAAAGTATTGTTACGTCACTCTTACTCTTTCTGTGCATACAAAATCCAAATGATTTGTATGCACAGGAATTAAATTAAGGACAGAAATTTAATTCAGGCCAAGAAATTAAATAAATCTCTGGTGTCTTTTTGTAACATTCATCAGTATGTATTGAATTACGTTGCTAATTTTATATGTTGAGTAATTATTATAAATGTATTAAATAAATACTGTCAAATGAATTTATATGCATATAGGTTGCATGGAAATTCACAATGCCTGAAGGCTTAAACGTTATGTTAATAACGTTAAGTGACCTGAATGAAGGGCAAATAAATCCATTCCCATCAGAAATCTTTTTCCTTGCATATAAAATCCAACAATATCTGAGAAACCCAGCCCATCTGGGCTGCTTTTGGTCAAGAGCGCGCCACCGGCATTCAGGCAGCGTCACCTTCAAGCGAAAAGAAAAGCTGCTGGTCTTGACCTGTTTGTCATTAAGAAGCGCACTAAATGACCCGTGACGCGCTGCCTGTCACCCGAAAGAACAAATAACTCCCATCTCTACCGGCAAAGAAAGAGAGAAAAAAGTCATTATTGGTTCGGATTCAAAGTGTAGCACTTTTTGTGCGAATCGGGCTTTTGTTACTTGGAAGTGGTGTTTTACAGTGTCAGGTGGACTTCCGCTAGATCAGGCCAACAGGTACAATTTCAGCCGTGAAGTATATACTTTCCCCAATTTTATGGCTTTTTATTTCATGGATGGATTTGCTGAGAGCTAGAAACGGGATGAGATGACCGTTTGTCCTTTTATGTTTGTTGCTTTAACATCAAGAAGTTGTTTTTATTCTTGTTATTTTCTCTTTTTGGTTAGTCCTTCATCGTTACGAAATCGAAGGCTACCATAAAAAGTTAAGTAATTGTCAATTGTAGAAAGTTATGAAATATTTATATTATTATGTCTGCTTCAGGGGATTCTTACAGATTGATTGTATAGAAAGTTGGTAGCACTCAGTGGTGTAAAATTCGAACATACTCATAACGCAAGGTGAAAGGTGGCTCTTGTACAATCATATGAATAAGATTGTCAAAATTTCCGCAGTCAGAAAAAATAGTGATATAATAATCTTTGAGCCTAATTAAATCGATTTGTTTATTGCTGCACTGATAAATGCTAAGTTTTATGTTCGATTGCTAAAGAAATTCTTGGATATAACTCAATTTAGTCACGATTTATTATTCTATAGTCTAATACGTCCGGAAATTAAAATTTCTGGGATTTGGGCTTTTGAACATGAACCAAAATGAAATTTTGGTTCATGTTCTATACTACCCATACTACCCATACAGTAAGTGACTCGATCTTGATCAAAGAAGGTAGTGGGGACATCAAAAATATTTATGCTTACTTAACTCTTATAACTATTTCATTGTTTCTTATTTGTATTTTTAAAAATCTATTTCGATATCTTTAGTATTTTGTTTATTACCTAAATTCTAATTCCAGTCACGATACTGAAATAGACACCCATGTTCTAGAAAACCCCAGATTAAAATTTAGAAAACCTTGCTTTATGTTTACTGAATAACAAAGTGTATGCAAACAAGTCTTGCATGCCATGAAAATAGAAAGGAAGCAATTTCATTGAAATCAGAATCATTCCAAGTGACGTATGGCAATCAGCCGCATAATATCAGCAAATCGGCATGTTGACGTAATCGATAGAAAACGGTCTGGGTCAACACGTGAATATATTTTATTAAATACCGTATTTTTAGATTAAATCGCGAGTAAATGGAATTACAATTACTGTAAATGTCATATGTTTTAAAAGATGATCAAAAACTTTATATATATTTACAAACAATCATAGATATGAAATCGAAAAAACAAACAAAAATGTAACTGGTGAAGGGATAAGTCTTCTATACAAACAGAATTAATTTGCTAGCTCAAAAAAAAAGTTGAAAAAAGTCCTCGGTAGGATATATTTAAAAGTAAAAGAATAGGTAAAATGAATGACAGTTTTAATATTTTTACTAGATTCAAAATGTTATTCATCACTGCAAGTATAACACTATGCAATGGTTTTCTTTCGAATTAAAACATAAGCGATAATAGAATGTAGCATGTCAAGTGCGCGTAAAATATCTCTCAGCAAACAACATCGTTGAATTCCCATCTGAACCCCAGAGCCACTGCTATGAAAAAATTTACTAAATTTGCAGAATGACTTGTTGACCAAATCTGAATAAATGTTGAAGAGAGCATTCATTCTTTTCCCTTCAGTTTTTTCCCCTTTCATTACACGTCATTCTCAGTAAAAAGTCATGCGAATGAATCGTTGGGGTCATATAGGCCTCTAAACATTAGTTCTGTTTAATATTTCTAAAATATTCGCTCTTTTCAGCATTATTTGCCGATTATCTTTTTGCTCTGGATTTTGATATAAAAAGTAAACAAAAGATTAGCCTAAAATGCTTAATTCGAAAACTGTTTCACTATCCGATTAGTTTTTTTAAAAAATTTAAGGAAAGTTTACGGACTCGTCATTTGGCATATTACAGAAAAGTCAATTGGATTTTTTTATTATAGTTTCATATAAACGGTAACCTATATTATTATAAGAGAGTTAAAAAAAAACGTGTTTACCTCTCTCGATATACAGGCAAATGATAAGAGAATCTTAACTCTCTACTGTAAAAAAGAATCTGCGCTCTTATTCTTATTATAGATCACATTTCCTACTTTTGTAACGCTTGATTACTTCTTCAAGAAAGAAAGGAAATAAAATATAAGAAAATGGCCAGAGCGTTTTTCCAGACCTCAAAAAGAAGAAAACAGGTTAACTAATTAAGTTATAAATTTTTTCCTTTTTTCTAATTTCTGAATATGGACACCATAATATATAATCAAACAGGGTTTTTTTTCCTACCAAGCTTTCAATAAGATGAGTATTAGAAATGTTCAAGAGAATCATTTCAGTTTCATAATAAAACATCTTTGAATCCTTGCCAACCATTTTGTTTATTCTCGAAATTCAAATTATACACTTTTAAGAATCGAATATGAGTCATAGATAACAATTTTTAAACCAAGGGGCTCTACATTTATTATTTTTAAATTTAAAATTTGTAGTTTAACTATTGGTTTCATAGTCTCCATTCCAACGGAGTACTTATAAAGTTGTAGGATAGTTGTAGGTTGACAAAGGAGTAGTTGATAAAAGACCTTAAAGAATTCCGATCTGACTTGTTACAATTATCGAGGCTCACAGCCACTGCTATTGCCCTATATTCCAGTAAGAAAAATGGGTCCCATCTGAAACATTTACCGAAGCTCTTTCATTGTCTAGTTATAATGTTTCTCATTTCATTGAAATTACTTCAGGGTTGATATAGAAATGCTTTGTAAGTTTGAGCTGAGCTCTAACAATGAAGGGGAATGTTTTATGAGTCATCCTATCTCTAAATCTCAAAACAATACCCAAATAGGAACTTTGAGCTTCCAAAGATTTCAAGTATACAAATTCTGCAAAGTTCAAAGATTCTGCTACAATACTATCCCTAGGATTGAAAAATGATCACCATCCTAAAACATTGCCAAGCATTATCCTCCCCACATTGTCTAGTTAAACAACTCCTTCGCTGATTGCAATTTTTCTAAAACTATTTTGAAATGAACTCCCATCAAGAATGAGAGTGCTTTACCTCACTATATACACTGAATCCATCTCTCGCCTCTCCATAAACACGGAATACTAAAGTTACGAGTTATGAATATCAAGAGATGGTAAAATATGTTTGAACAAGTTAGAATAGAATTATTAATATATTATTCATAAAATAAAAATTTTAAAAAATTTATATATAATAAAATTTTTTCATGACTGATTTATTTTCAAGTATACAAATAAAAGATTCGAGTTAAAAGAGGATTCCAAATATTGTATCACGATATTATTTTATGCTTAATTCATCTATCTTCAATTTATTTTTAAAAATTACTCTTGATTATAAAACAGTGATACAAAAAAATGTATTTAATATTATTGCAACGCTCGTGAATATGAATTCAATTACTAAAACAATGAAAAATGGAGTTGTAAAATACGATTAAAAATATTTTTACAAACTTATCTAAGGAAAAAATTATACTTAAATAGCACTGACACTACTAAAAAATCCATTTTTTTTTAAATTTCAAAGTGCTATAAAAAATGCTTTCTTCAATAACACGTCTAGAAATTATTGAAGCAAAAATTTCGATTGATTTTTAATAAAAACCCAATTTAAATTTTTAAAAATTCTTACTCAGGGAGTATTTACTATTCTAAAATTTAAGCGCATACCAAATTTGATCAAGAGTTGTGCTTTGTATAGCGGTTCGATTTTTTTTCATCACCCATATTGCCATTTACAATTGTATACCAGCCTATAAAAATTTATCATGTGAAAATCTACCTACTTAAACAATAGCAAACAACGTATTTAAAGTTCAAAAGAGTGCTACTCATTGGGAAAATCCCGAGACTCCTCATCAGAATGAAGATGAAATCAAACTGAATTATTAAAGAGAACACGATTATGAGGGGGAAATACATCATTACCAAAGTGAAAACATTTCTTAGCTTTTATCAGAAGTTGTGTTATAATTGTAAAAGGCGCAGGAATTGCGGAATATTTTAAGGATAGATAATTTGGAGAGAAAGAAGAATTTTGAAATGTGTATTGAAAATAGGGAAGGTAGAAATCCTAAATTGTGACATCAGAAGGATTTTTTTATTAAAAAAAATGTGCAGCATAAGGGGAAAAAAAGATATCGATTATTGTTTCTAAAAAAGAAAAGAAAAAAAATGGAAATGTATACATTTTGAGAAATGCCGTGGCTGAAAATTAATTTCAAATGATGAGGTTTTTAAAGATTTAATATTGTAGATTATTGAATTCTAGAATATTTTCTTGTAAAAGTTAATTTGATGAAAAATAAAAATTAGGCATATTAGCATCATATTAAAGCATCGAGTAAAATGACAGTATGACGTCCAGCTGGTAAAAGTCGTAAAATAAAGCCATAAAAAAATTCAGAAAGAAAACTTATCGTAATGGTAAGCAATTGCACTGGCCATCGTAGATGCGTTTTACATGCTTAATCACTATTTAGTAGGTACATCAGATAAAAAATTTATGCTGGCCTTGAAATTTAATTTTAGAATTAAAATCCATTAGATCTTGGAAGGAAAGTATCAACTAGATCTTGGAAGGATCTTACTGAAGAAACATATATCATTAGCAGTGTAGTTCAGGAAACAAGTTACATTCGATATTCAGAATATTGAGCAGAAAAATTGGTTAACATAGTGCGATTTTATTAGTTTTGCACTCGAAACAAGAATTCAGTTTCAGAAAAAGCGTTTTTTCATGCCGTTTCACTAATATTTTTATGTTTCCAAATTTGCAAACTATATTAGATTGTAAAATCCAATAAAAGTCCTGAAATTTATTACATTTTTAATGGTTGTATAAATTAACCCTCAGTACTATTATCCTTAAATTTTATAAAGAATTTTTTTTCGGTGATAGATAGAAAGGACTTAGCTAAATGAATGCATTAAATAAAATATATTCAATACTTTGCAATATATAAAACATAAAAAAAATTTCTTAAGAGTAAAAAACATTTTAAGGGTATAAAAAAAGCACTCTTTAAATTCATATCAGATTATATTTAACTGAAATAAAATATGCATGAATTAAATTGAGAAAATTGCAATGATGTTTACTATTGCGTCAGCTTTTGAAATATACTACATTATGATTAAGTAATAAATAAGATTATTATAAATAATTACTGACTATTGTTAATTATATTCATAGTTATTAATAATTATAACCGATAAAACGTAGTCACCGCAACATATCAATTTTTTAAACATTATTTTCTTCTTTCTTGTTTTTAGCTTATGCCAAGTACAAACCAGGTGCTGGCTTCCTCGTATAAGGTTAACGCGTCTTCCCCGTAATCTGGGAGTCCCGAGTTCGAGTCCCGGTTCGGGCATGGTTGTTCTCTTCCTTGTGTTCTACATGTGAGGTGTGTGAATGCGCCCGCCTATAAAATGGGGTTGTGCAAGCGAATGTGACGCATGAAGTAGCTAAGCCGTACTCTTGGCCCTAGTTAGCGTTACTGAAAAAACAAGAGAGGCTCACTCGGCTTAAATCGCCGACAGATAACTGTCAGCGGGCTTGTAAAGTGCCATAAGTCACAACACAACAACAAACCAGGTATCAATAGTTGAGGACACTATTAAAAAATTGATATTAATACAGTAGGATGGTTCAAAATGCATGTTCTGATTCCATTAAAATACATCCCTCAACAGTTCTACGAGCCGGTAAACATTAATTGGACGAAACTACATAGGAAACTCTCAGCAATATATTTAAAGGAGTGAACCGCAATAGCGAAACTAGACAGTGATATAAAACAGGAAATAAAAATGGAGTGAATACTGTGAATATGCGAAAAATTATGGCTGCGCTTAATTATATGTCATAGTGATTTTAATACTTAAATAATGGTATAAATTAAATGCTTTCAAATATCTATTTTATGAAACATTTTCATGATAATAATAGTAAAATATATTTTTATGAAAAAACTAAGACACTCCTTGAAAGCGGGTCCTGAGATGCCTTTTGAATCAAAAATCTTAAATAGATGTCTTTTTATTTTCGGTGAAATATTTCGGTCCCTTCACGATATTAAAAGGCTGCGAAATCTTATGAATAGAATAAAAATTATTCAAATTTCCGAATGTATATATCGTGGGTTCTTTTGTATGGAGATCAGGCTAATTTATTTCATAAGGACCACTCATATATGCAAAAGATGCCACCATTGAAAATATTCTTCAAATTGCATCCTAAATTTGAGTAAAGAACGTTCAAAGAATAATTTACACTCATGTATATGAATATTAGATGTTCTTTTATTAACAAAGCACGCGCAGAAAATATTCCGATGCGTAGAATTTCAATGACAGTTATTGAAATTATCACCACTCCTAAGAATTTTATTGTAGAAGATCCAGATGACACGTTACGTTTGATTGAGCACGTAGGATTACAATGCATAACCGTGTTATTATTAGTGGAGAAGGTTTATAAGCAGCTCGAATATATTATTCGATCTAGAACCTATAATTTAAATCATTTCGGATAGCGTTTATTGGTGTAATTTTTTTGAATATTAGCTCGTGTTGGTGGAAAAGAGGGCGATTGTAAACGTTAATTGACAATTAAAAATTTGAGTGAATGCCCTTGATACTAAGCCTACTTTCCCTGCTTATTATCTATATTTTCTACTAGATTTAAGCATTTTAGATTATTATCGGCAGTATTTATTATTCTTTAAAAAAAATTAGGTCGTGGGCAGTCTTTCGTGATTTCTTTACGTTTAAATGACTTAAAAAAAAAGCACTGAAAATTCTCATGCCATAAAAAGTAAGCAATGATTGCAGACAGACCTTTTCAGGACAATTTACTGTGTGATATTAACACTGAACTTTCACACGCATTTTAACACCGAGGACAAACCAATTAATTCGGACTGCATTTTAATCTCATTAGCACGAAATTGTGCATCACGAATTCTTACTTAACAGAACCCAGCCTCACTTTTAATGAATAAGAATTTATTCATTAATGAATAAATATAGTACAACTCATTTTATTCGATAAACTGTTTATCACGGAAAAAATTCATGGTCTTCACAAAGAAGATGATGTGTTAATTAACCGTTAAAACACCATTTATTACTGAAAAAAAATTCACCTTTTTCTGAAAGAAGATGCGTTTATTTGTTCATTGTTTTTGTAAGTGTCGATACCCAGTGAATCACGAATCACCTTTTTTAATTTTCATATACGTAGTATAGAAAAAGTATAATAAAAGTAAAAAAAATTCGAACTCGAGATTTTGATGAATTTCGGCGTTCTAGACCACCCTGAGTTCGAAAAACACATTCTTGGAAAATGTCCGTCAGTCTATTTGTGACAAAGATAACTCAAAAACGATTTGAGCGAGATCGTTGAAATTTGTTATACGGTCTTTACGCCAAATTTGCAGATATCCTTCAAATTTTAAGTAAAATATGTTGAAAGGAAGTCCGTCTGTCCTCCTGTTCAAATATAAATTAACACGATAATTACAAAACGATGAGATCTAGATAAATAAAATTCGGTGTACAGATTTAAGATCATTAGTGTAGAGACCTGTGAAATTTTGAGCCAAATCCAACTACGAGTTGACTCTCTATCGGGCTATACTTTCCGAAACAAGTAAACGCGATCATTATTTTTAATGATCGCGTTTACTTGTTTCGGAATGAAAACTTGAATACATAAAATTCAGTATGGGAATTTGTGATTACAAGTGCAGTTTTATATTAAAATTTTGTTTCAAACGGTTGAGAAAAACGTATCCAAAATAGAAATTCGATTTTTGGACACTATTAACGCTTACCAGGGATTAATCGCTAAAAAAACTAGCCAAGAATAGATTCAGTAAAAATATTAAAATCATGCCAAAAGTTAATATTTCGTAACTATTTACGCCAGTGCTATGTAAGGCCTTCTCTGGCATAAAAACTTCATAAGAAAGTATGCGAGAATTTTTGGGGGGGAGGCCACTTCCGTTGTTTTTCACTTTTATTATATTTGTTCCATATTTATAAAATAATATCTTGTAGTGTATTTTTCTTTTATAATTTCCAGTTGCTTTGCTTTGAAGTTTTGTAAATTAATATATTCATGGCGACATTACACTATTTTAATATCTTCTATCAATTAATTATCACTTAATCATTTAATTTTTTTTGGTTTTTATTTAATAAGACAGGTACTACCAGGCAGTGAGTTTAAGGAGAAAAAATTGATTTTTAGATGTCTATTAATAATTATTGCTATAAATTGGGCATTAAAAAGCAGAGTATGACTAAAATAGAAAAATATGCTAATAATAAAAAAAAATAAAATGCTAACCAATAAAAATGTCCTTTCCAAAAATAGCTTTTACTAAATTAATTGATTAGGCATATTTGCAAGCATACGGAATCTTATATGTTTCATTGATAGGCGCATATAAAAATAATATTGATTGATGGATGGATTGGGTTAATACCCCACCCCATATTGAAGTTGCAACAGCTATTCTGGTCCGTGGTTAACGACATTGAGCTGTCATGCCACTCCAGTAGTAGTGCAGTTCATGACGGCAAGAGAATAATCTGAGCCCGAAATAGTCGTTGCAAAATAGTAATTTCAGCAAAAGTAGCTCAAAATTGTATAAATTCAGACAATATTTTTTCATCGCATGCTCATAATTTGAAATTTCATTGAAAACTTCGTATCCTTAGTTGATTAAATATTTTTTATCTATTCTGCATACATTTTATATTTCAACCTGCTTTAATTAAATTAGCACGTTTTTATGTTACGGTTATAAACATGCTTAAATAGTTTAAAATTTTGCTTTTGGTGCTTCACTATGGTGTTTCGATACCGTAAATTAAAAAGAATTACACCTCCCCCTCCTCTTTATTACAATGGGCCATGGTGCTTCGGGAAGGAAGGAATCCAGATTTGAAACCCTATTCTACAAAAGATGTTATGGCTGTGGATACGGTACATTTTAAAATTATCGTGGATGAAATGGCAAACACCCTGATTAGTTGTGGAATTTTGGAAAAGGGGGTGCCAAGAATAATTCAAGTGTTATTCTTGTCATACTACCCTCAAAATTACGATGAACATCCCAGAATAGTCTTGTGCTTCTTTAATACGAGATTTAGAACTACTAAATTAAACTAACAATTAAAAAAAATTACAATGAAACTTGGTTAAAGCGAAAATGTCTGATTCAAATTCAACGATAATTCGGATATGCCTTTTATACTTTGCATTTATTAACACGTTCAAAAATTTTTCAATAATTATTATTTTGACTAATTCACAATAAAAATTTTTTCAGAAATTCTTTTTTCTTATTTCTGAATCGTTTTCGTCAAATCAATACATTAGCAGGGACATTTCCTTGACACTTAATGACGAAATATTTTAAATAATCCATTTAGTAGCTTATTTTCATTTAAAAATTAGATTAAGCATCGATTCTAGGTATTTTTTTTTACACACCGTCAATTATGGAGATTTTGGAAAAAGAAGAAAACATACCAACAAGATAATACTTGTTGATCGCACATATTATTAATAGTCTTCGCAGACACTTTCGATTTACCTGAGAATTAACGATCGGAACTGATAAAATCACGGCTTCCTTTTCTTAATTGAAGGAGCATTTCACTTTATAAGAAGGGCTCAGTCTTCTCTGCGGGTAATTTCCGTACTCAATAGATATCAAATCTGTTAGATAGAACGAAAGTTGAAAAATGATTTGTTTATCGACTTCGACCATGAACATTTCCTGATCTGGTAAAAAGATCTTAATGTTCGCGAAGTGATCTGAACGTGAAAGTGAAATTACTCTACTGTTGTCAATATATCATGGGAAAAAGTTGACACAAAAAAAGGGAGTAGCTTTTCTTAAAATTAATGGATTTGTTAATGAATGCAAACTGTCTTTTAACGTTGCTAATGGTTTGGACATACTTAAGCAACAAATGCAAAAAAAAAAATGTACGGATTTATCATAAACTTAAGCATTTATAAAAAGCTTTTTTTTTAATTTTATTGAAGGATGTTTAAATATTGAATTATTGCGTAATCATGTAAAATAAATAAAAATATCGTAAATAATCAAAACTCAATAAAAATTTATATATACAGCAGCATCTACATATTTGCAATGGCTGAAGACGTCAACTTAAAGATCAGAAATCTTATAGAATTCAACCATAGAAAATTATCATTGAATTCATCAGCTAAAAATAAATTTGTAATAAATGTAGAATATTCAAAATGTATTCAACATTTGCGTAGAAAACATATCTAACGTCTACCTGGTTTCTTTTCACAAATACTACTGTAATATTGATTCATGCGTTGTTTATAAGGATGTTGCATTATTTTTTCCGGTTGCAAAAATCACAACATTGCTTACAAGAATATTATTCTTACATATAAGTAACTTTCATTCGATATTTAGCTTTTTTTTGTTTGGATTTTTTTTACAAATGTATCAACGATATTATTGGCTAGATAATCAGATAAAATTTCTCAATAAAAAACAGGCTTTTCTATTGAGTGATAATTTTCCAAAAGCAAAACATTAGGACAATTTTTGACTATTGTCCAATTATTTACTCTATTTACTCTTTTCTGAGAAAAACTTAAAAAACTAATGAGTAACTCAATAATATGAATTGACTTAATTTTTTTAACATAAAATAAATCTGGAAGTGTGAAAGAGAATATTCTGGTCGTTAAGAAAGAATTAGTCGCAAATGATAATAAATATACAACGAAGTCGAAAGCGGAAGAATCCCATTAATTAATGAAATAAATAGAAAAGCGGCCGCTTAAAGAAATATTTAAAAAAATCTCTAAACAGTGCTTTATTTTATTTTCCACATTGTTCTGATAAATGAATTAAAATTTCACAATTTAATACGATTTTTCCACACTCCATTTATTATTGTAAAGCACACCATATTACAGAGCTATCTTGACTTTTCATTCTTTTTGTTTCTCTTTTTATTATTTAGGAATCGTTAAAATTGAAAAATATGACAAAATGCTTCATTTTTGTTACAAAGTAAGATTAAATTATATTTTTAATGTTAAAAAACAGTTCATTTTGTTTTACACCTTTGATTCATGAAAATTAAATTTAAAAAAATATTATGTATATTTCATATTATGGAATTTTGAAATGTGAATTATTATACTATTTCAATTATTTACGCTTTAGGATACATAGAAAAGTTATGAAAACTTTTAATATAAAACATTCAAACTATTTAATTCAATTTCGGGAAACTACGGCTCGCTTAGATATCAGGTCCGCTACAGATTTTAAAATAGTAAAATACCCTTAAAGCGATTAGAAATGATATATCTAATAGAAAAACTAGCTTCACTCATAGTATTAGTATTAAACAATTTATTTTAAAAATATTTATTTGAGTTCCTATTGAATTTTATAAGAAATGACGATGCTTCACCCGTTTTTTTTCTTTGCCTCTCCCAAAACACTTTGCCCATTTTTAAGTACAAATTTATGTGCTGCTCCTCTGAACAGAGACGTGAATTATTATAAAATGAATAAAAATGTGAAATTTAAAGCACTTTTTAAAAGTGTCTCAATCCAAGTTCTTCCAGAAATCAAAGATAATAAAGACTCGATTTTTATTGATTCTTTTAAAAATAAGAAAAAAGACGTGGACTCAAAAGAAGGATGATAAAAATTTCAGAATTGGAAGATTACGGATTTGAGGCAGGATTTCACCGAAAAAGTTCCCTGTATATAAGTCTAGTGTTAAATCTGTCGTTCAGAATAAAACATTCTCATGACAGCGTGGGGAAAATGATTGGAAAAGTATGTGCCGGCAGTCCTCGTGATCTGTCAAAATTTCAAAATGACGAGGTTCTTTACAATTTGATCATCGTTTAGTATTAAATTGAACATCTATTTAATTAAATCTGAACTTTAAAAACAGAGAAGATAAAAAAATATCGTAATTACTTTTCAAATTATAGCAATAACAAATTTCAGAGCGTAAAAATGTATGCTTTCTTTACCCAATTATCAGCTTATTTAATTTGCAATACGAGTGTCCTTTTTGTTTAAATGTATGAAGCATGAAGATATATTTCATAGTAATAGAGAGAAAAAAGCTTTAGCTACTTTGATATAAATCACAAGAAAAAAATCTTATAAATAAAGATACCACATAATATAAGAAAAATCATTAAAGAAAGAAAAAAATATTAATTAATCATGGAAACTAGAAACTAATATCAATCACTTTTGACAAACATTTTCCATATTTCATTTACCAATATTTAAAAATTGCTTTCCACACACCATACATTAAATACATTTTGCCACACGAAAAAGAAAGATTTAAATATGATAAAAGGACATTACTTTTTGGTCCTTTTAGAATTTTTTTTCAAAGCAATTTTAGTTATAAGTACACAGCATAATTTTTATCCAGAGTTTCATATATCCTAAATCTTCTAAGAAATTACTACTAGAACATATTGAATAAACAAAGAAAAAGGACTACTATTTTTGCAACAGCAATATGCACTTAAATTACTTAAACTTCATCAACATAAAGCTTTTCTTTTTAAATTCCAAATTACAGAAATGTTATATATATTTCCCTTAAAATACACTATTCATTTTCTGAAAACCATATATATAACTTCCGAATGACTGAACAACGAAAAATGAATTAAAAAAAAGAAATTAAAAATAAATTTTACCTTGTATGGTCTTTGCGAAAATTACAGGTAATCCCGCAGCTAGTAAATCCCGAAAAGCATATGAACTTATTCTCACTGAGAACAGAGAACCTTCTGAAACTGAACTGGATGAAAAGATGGCAAGAAGTTGAAGAGCATCTTCTCGAAGTAGGCATGGATCCACGCCCTCTGGTGGTGAAAGAAGGAAGTTTGCGAGAAAAAAAAGATTAACTCTCTTTGATCGTCTTGCAGAAAGTGAGAAAAGTGAGACTGATCTGTTTACTCTAAATTGAAAAAACAGATTACCGTAAGATGTTTAAAAATGAAATTAAGATGCTTAATGATAGGTTTAAATAAAATGCGAGGAGTTTTTTTTTCCTTCTAATAATTGAAATTCTCATAGGAAACTTTAAGATGTGTTCGCAGAATTACTTAATCTCTAAAACTGGGTTCTATCTAATTCTGTTATTTTTCAGCACAACTTAAATAATTAAGATCAGTTTCTCTGAATTTTAAATAGTGCAAAAATATTTATGTCAAAGTGAATAATAAAATTTATTTTTGTGCTTTCTTACCCCTCCCAATAAAAAGGCTATGGGTAAAAATTCATATATAATCAACAATGGTATGCCATAATGAAAAATCCAATATTTCGGAAACTATCTGAAAAATTACGGAGTAAAATAATCTGTATTAATTTCAATATGTTTGATTTCAACTTGAATGGATAACGGATTCCTTTACGTAGGAAGAATACAACGGAAACTTAAATGAATAAATGATTTAAATCCAATCTTACGTATACAATTACTTTTTTGTTAAAACTGATTTTCATGGATTTTTAAATTTTCATTCATTGCATAAAAGTTAAATTGTTAATTTCGATGCTAAATTATTAACTGTCTAAAAAGAAAATTTCTTAGTTCATTAAATGATAGAATGACATTATGTTAACAAAATACATTTTGCTACCTACAAGTAATTTGTAAAATATGTGTAAGCAGCATTTAATTCATAATCGAATCAATTTAAGTGACGTCATTGTCACATACAGGAGAGAGTTTGTATCCTTGATTGATTTTTATTGGCTTCGTATTAAGTTCATAACTCTGTTGTGAATGCCGATCTTGAATCCGCTTGGTTTTACACTTTTTAATTATTTTTTAAACTTAGATTTTTTATTTTAACATATTTAATTATTAACATATTTTCACGATGCTCAAAGGTGCAACTCTTTACTGTACTTCAGACCAAAGAGTTTTATATCTTTGACCTGCATTATTATAAAAACAAGCATAAATAAGAAAATGAATTTCATTCACATTAAATGATTAAATAATCATTTCAGATGATACATAAAAACAAGTTACTTACAAGAGTTTGTAGTTTTTAATACCCCCCCCCCTGCTTTTAAAATATATTCGTTATGATACTATTTAGGGCATGAGAAAGATCTTTACTGAACTTTAAAATTTATCTCTACTTTCAGAATTTTTTTCCAAACCTTTTTTGTTAAAATAGCAGAGTCTGTTTTGAGCTCTTTTCTGTGTTTTTTTAAAAAAAGTTTTGGGACCATTATTTAATATCAATCTCTGTAAGGCTTGATTTTTAGGACTGTCAGTGATTATTTGTTTTAATTTATGGTCTTTCTTTACTTAATCCATTCTACGTTAAACTTTAGAAAGAAATATTTTTAGGGGATACTACTGATATGTCAACATAATATGTAAACTGACAAGATTTGGGTCAGAATTTGTGTTGATGAATCTACAGTGGCTGAATCATTCTTGAGATATGAATGTATGACGTCTGGTCAGTTACAAATGAAAGTAAAATCTCATAATTAGTAAATATATTCTTATTAAAGGGAACAAGACATATAACACTGAAATTTCATAATATTATTTGGAGTCATATGTAATAATTCAATTTAGTCACACTTTATATAATATTTTTATATCTATCATTTGATTTAACATTAGTTGTTAGTTGCAATAGATTTTGAATGGTTAAATGCACCTCTGTCAAACGAATGTATTTGATAACTGTTGGTGGAAAGGTGATTATATTCACATGATAGTTGTTTTGTTCTCTCAATAACATGAAGAGTTACATGAGTATCAAAATTGTCAAGTAGTAATAATGCAGATTGTTCAGAACTTGTTCGAAAAAGTTTGTTAAAGTTTTAAAATAATTAAAAATAGCAGTTAAACTTAATAGAAAAACCTGAAGAATTAAAAAATAATCTAAAGATTAAACCACGTAGAATTAATATTATCAACAATACAATATATAAAATTATGGACTGAAGTATGCTTATAACTGAGAAATATTTTCTTTAATTTTTCTTTCAAGGGTAAACTTCCAATCCGGAGAAAAATGAAAAGAGAAAATTTACTTTGGGGCCTCAGAAAATATTTTTCTTCTTGCCATTGAAATATTCTTTTAAAATTGGATGGCATATAGTATGTAACACATATAGTATGTATGGCATATAGTATGTATGGCATATAGTATAGCACTAATCTCTTGCAATAGGCCGTAAGACAAAGAATCATAAAAGGATCATAAAACAAAAAGGTTTTGATTAAATGAGAAATATTGCACCACTGATCTGGGCAAAAGAACGACATATGCTAGTCAAAGATAGAAGGCAAAATGTTACATTTAAACTTCTATAATACATTTATGGTTTAGAATAGAAAAATAAGACCTGGTACAAAATAAAAACAGTTTGCTTATAGTGTACATGCACTAATACCATTTCTAAATTATATAAAATAAGTATTATAAAGCAAAACTTTGTTTGTAATGCTTGCTTTTTAGTAATCAGATAAAAATTTTATTATATTTCATTAAAATAGCAACAATTTAAATCAATCGAACTAAACACAAAAGATTTCAAATTTTGGCTCCTTTTACCAGCACAAACAAAAGTGGTCCAAA
This sequence comes from Argiope aurantia, assembly GCA_026543865.1. Taxonomy (NCBI): domain Eukaryota; kingdom Metazoa; phylum Arthropoda; class Arachnida; order Araneae; family Araneidae; genus Argiope; species Argiope aurantia. The sequence goes on from JAPMOR010057291.1 coordinate 512,785, forward strand.
CTGGTAAAACTTACAGCACAGTCTACTTTTATTATATTATATTTAACTACACATTGAAATTCCTGAAGGTGTGACACAACACTACAAGAACCAAATAGAAAGTTTACAATCGATTCAAAAATCAGCGAATAAAATTGTTGGAAAAATAGAGAATTCTGAGCAATTTTTAATTTTAAAAAACTATTTTGAAAATTTTCTTTTTCTGCAAAGAAAAAAGAAATTTTAATGCAAATTCTTATATTCAATATTCTTATCTATATCTATATACTTATAATAAAGCTCAGTGTGTGTGTGTGTGTGTGTGTGTGTGTGTGTGTGTGTGTGTGTGTGTGTGTGTGTGTGTGTGTGTGTGTGTGTGTGTTGGCGCTCTACAGGCCAGACCATTCAACCTACAGCTACCAAATTTGGCACGTGTACACCTTGGAGGCCGGGAATGTGCACCTGGGGGTTATTTTTTCGAATTTTTAACTAGAATTTTATTTATTTAAAAATTAAGCGAAATTTTGACGTTTTTCTGCTATAACTTCCGAAAATATTACCGCAAAAAAAAGATTTTTACATGAAGTTAAAGATCAAAAATTTATCTTTTAAATGATACTAATGTTTTAATCTTAAAATTAAATTTCTATTTTTAATGAATTTTTAAATAAATATTTTAACTATGTTTTTCAATAATTTTTTCCGTAAAAAATAAAAATTGAAATTAAGCACGTTTCGCATTCATGGGAAAAAATCAGCTTTTTTCAAAGTGTTGCCATCACATTGATTAAAGCTCCAATTAAAAATAAATTAAATCTTTTTGGAAATAAAATCTGCAAAAATCTAATTTTCGGCACGTGTTTGTAGGAAATGAAACAAATATGAAATATTATTTTTTCTAAAAAATAAATCCAAGAAAAATTATTTCATGATCTATGAAGATATAAACAAACTTATGGCATTTATTGATGGAATAACTCATATATTTTCCTTTTCAGGTTTGAATATTTTTACTTTTGTAAATATCGTCTGCACGTGTTTTTAATTTCAGATAATTTCATTTTCCAGTCTAAATATCTGCACTTTTCTAAATATCATCTGCTTATTAATTGCATTTTTCTCTTTTGTTTTTGGCAACTATTGAAATGTTATGTTTACTTTTGATGCGTTTGTTCTATGTAGTACTTTTGTATGTGATGTTTTATTCGAGCGGATATTAAGGAGAATGCATACACCATAAGAGAAAGTACAGATTTTATGGTGGTCATAGAATTAATTTCCAATCAACTAAATCACTGACTTTTAAGAGTTAATTTCTAATCACTTAAACTGACTGATTTATGAAGATTTGAATATCACTATTCAATAAAAAAAAGATAATTTAGATTTTTAGATTTTGGTGTCCGATATTAATAGACTGTGCAATATCACTCATCGAATGACTACAGCCTATCATCCGCAAACAAATGTCCTCACAGAGTGATTCAACAAAACGCTAGCAGGTATGCTTTCCATGTATGTTGATGTCGAACAGAAGAACTGGGACCAGATATTGCCGTTCGTCACATTCGCCTACAACACTGCCAAGCAGGACACGACAGGTTTTACGCCCTTCTACCTCCTACATGGGCGAGAAGCTGAAACGCCGTTGGATACGATGTTCCCTCTCTGCCCCAATGAGTTCAACCAAGAAGACGATTACGTTAGTTATCTGATCAATAAGGCAGAAGAATCGATGCAATTAGCTCGTGCACGAACTCTCGAGGCTTAGCAGAAAGATCGCCGACATTATGACTCCAAACATCGGATGGTGGCATACGAACCAGGGGATTTGGTGTGGATGTTTATTCCAGTTCGTAAAAAGGGGCTTTCTGAGAAGCTACTCAAGAGGTACTTTGGCCCTTATCAAGTCTTGAGGCGGTTGTCCGACGTCACCTATGAAGTAGCCGATTTCGATCCTAATTCTAGAAGGCGGAAACCGAAAGAAGTTATCCACGTTTTACGGATGAAACCATACCATGACCCAGAAGAACAAGACGACCAACAGTCTTATAAAATGATGGAGGTTCCGGAAAGAGACATTTCTCAAGAGACTACTCACCGTGAAGACACGACAACTTATACTGGCCCTGTGACACGATCGAGAGCTAGAACCAAACAATGAAATTTCATAACATCGAGACGCTGTTCTTCTAAGGAGGGAGCAATGCCGCATTAAAGAAAGACTGTCGAATCTCCATGGCCGAATGGTCATGGCACTGGTCTTGTGATCAAGAGACCTGGGTTCGAATCCCGCTAGAGACACTGAGATTAATGGTATATGTAAATACTTAATTTCTTGATTTTATGTTTTCCTTTATTTCATGTTCCAGAAGATTCTGGACATTTCTTTAGTTTACCAGACAAGTGTTCTGGACTTTTCTTACTGTCTCCAGAAAAGTATTCTGGAACTTTCCCTGCTAGTATAAAAGCAGAAGATTTGTCAGTTACTGTATTCACAGTTCTGAGTTCTGTTAATAAATTGGTTTAGCTCTACCTCTTGTGTGCGTCATTGAGTCCAACACTAGAATATCTACGTGACAATATTAATTGCAATTTCGTCATTTACATTTTAAAGTTGAAGTTTTACCGGAAATGGCAACAAATTAGCAAAATATATATAGTAAATTGAACGAAACGATCTAAACAGTATAAGTTTGGTATGACTATTAAAATTTGAAGATTAAAAATGTTTTGTTTGAGAATCCTTTAAGAGACAAGTTACTTAAAATATTTAATTGAAAATTGCATAGAGCGGTAATACTGACGAACCGGCTGGTCGTCAAAGGCGGCTAGTATTCAATATTCTTATATTATATCATATTTAGAGCATCAGCTGTTTTATTAACACGTAAAATAGGGTTCACATATGATATTTATTTAATTTGCTGAAGAGAAAAATTTGATTTTGCTTAAGAATTCTGATAATTTTTCGCAGGCATTCTTATGATCACTTGCTTAGATTCCCAAATTTAATCAGAAAAATTAACTGTTTTCATATTTTATTAATAAAGTGATTCTATAATTAATTGACACGAAGCTGAAATTAAAACCTTTCTCATGTTTCATCCTTTTTGAAAAGATTTAACGTCGCAGCTTGTACTACATTCTTTAAATATAGTAAGATTTGGAGCATAATTTTCTGTTCTAAAAGTAATCATAAATATGGTACAGAAAGAGTCTTCAGGCGATTTGGCGCCAGTATGCGTAACGACTAAATGCATTTAGTGCCAAATTGGCAGCTAATTTTATGAGTCTACCCTCTTTGCATCACGAGATTCGTGGTTCGCCTTTAAATATCAGGTTGATTAATTTAATTGAAGCATTGGAAAATCGGATTTCTCCAATTTTTAAAATTAGCGAAAAAGATAATTCTTGCATATGATATAACAGTATATGCTAAATCGAAATAGCAAAAAACAATCATGCATAAAAAAGTAAATAAAAGTAACTATAAGTAAATAAAAAGTAATTGACATTTTAACTTTTTTTATTCTTTAAACTAAAAAGCATTGAAGGCTACTCATGCATAAAAATAAAAACGTTTTGTTTCAAAATTTTAATGTCTATCGGAATCGGGTTAATAGTTATGTATATTTAATAGAAAGAAACAGACGAAAATGATTTGTAAACGCATCGTGCGGCTAAAAATGAAATTAAAAGTCCAAGAAAATAGTTCATCCCTACTACTGTTGAATGATCGCAACAATGCATTTCAAAGTTAATATTGTTTGAATGATTTCACATTTAGGTTTTCAATAAACAGCGTTAAAATGTGGACGCTTGTAAAATTAAAAAAAAAATTCAAACGATGTTTAACTGTAGGTTTGAGAAATATTTGAAAGATGATTACTTTTCGGTAAAAGTGCAAACAAGGAAACGGAAATTGAAATAATTAAGTCTTAAAACATGCCGACAACAATCTATGCGAATAATAAATATAAAGTATGATAAAGTCATGTATTTTTATAGTTATTTTAAAATTTTCTCTTAATTATACCATACCAATAATGTGTATACAAAGACATATACAAAATATTTTCTAGAAGTATGGCTTGTAGCTAAATAAAAAAAATGTTTATAAAACATATTTAAAATATTTCTTTAAGTTTATAAACTAGTGAGGAAAATAGTACAGAAATATAATTATTAATAGTATTGGTAAAGAAGAGTTTTTGAAATGAAAAAACATATTTAAAAATGGGTTTGGGGTAGTAATAAAAAGCTATGAATTTTATTGAAGAAAAATATTAATCGAGTTTTAATTTAAAATCAAATCAAACACGTGAAAAATTCTGTCTTAAAAAGCATCCAAGGAATAACTATCTGTCAAATTTGGAACTATAAA